>CM028353.1:38741541-39073845 GCA_016618105.1 Dendrobium huoshanense | reverse complement strand
TGCATCATTGGTAGGGATAATATAGCCTTCCAAGAAAAGTTTTTATATGTTAAGAATGTGTCATAAAAGTTATGGTAATAACTTTTAAATTCAGTTATATACTTATATACAATGCTATTTTCTATGTTTATGATTGCTGGATAAACGGGGTTATCAGAGACTTAGTTCAATGGCAATGGTGATGGGGGATGATATGCTTGACTAGCTTTATCAGTACTATTGGAAGATGGTGATTGGCTTTTTATGTGCAATGCCGTTTATTGTGTGTGCATTTGGCAAGTTAAAGCTGTACAGGAACCATAGTTAGTCCTATTTTAGGCTTTTACAACAACAAAAGAGGAATGAGATTACAATTGAAGTGAAATTACTAGTGTGATAAAGAATTAACAGGTATGGTTCTGATACCTACCAATTTGTAGTTCTTTAGAAAATGAAGTGGCAAAGAAGGATCACAATGTTGGATTTTCATTGTTAAGGCTTTCAATACTGTGTACTCTTTGATAGTGATATGATAAAGTATTCATTTGATTATTTTAGAGATGGTAATTCTTGTTTCTTGCTCATGAAATATACTGATGCAATTACTAATTATATATAGAAAGGTATTTTTGTTTATTTTTTTCCCATGTTTTCTGTTTGAAATGCAGCATTTTGGGGAATCTTTATTTGCTAGACTTGGTTTGTTAACTATATACAATGATTGTATCTGTTGATAAAGTTCAGTTATTGATGTTTATATCTTATTTTGAAATAATTATTTGGCTTTGACATCTCTTTAGTAAATCATGTTTCTTTTAAGTTTGTTTGCAATTTTGTTTAACTTGATTATTTGATGTGTTATTGTTTGTAATTATTAGATGGTTTGGACACATAAAACATCAGTGGTCCAATGATTCAGTTAGGAGGCTAGATATGTTTGATTTGGCTTTTGTTAAGAAAGGTAGAGATCGACCTAAAAAGTCTTGGTTAGAAATATTAGAAATGACTTTTTTTTATTAGATTTGAATGAGATTTTGACTCTTAACTTAACACAATGGAGAAAAATGGTTCATGTTAGCGATCCCACATAGTGGGATAAAAGCTTGATGTTGTTCTTGTAGTTGTATTGTCTTCTTCTAATACTGGCAATTTTGCTGATCATTAAATTATTTCTGTAGGTGAGAGAATTGAAGAGCTCAAATGCTAGGAAACACTCAAGTGGCCAAAACAGCAGCACTTATCCTCAGCACCAGTCATTTAGTCAAAGTGGCAGTTCTCATTTCAGACCGAATAAGATTGAAAGACAACCAAATGGGAGAGTGGCTTCTACTGTTAATATGCTGCACTCTGATCGCTGGCCTTTGGACTCCAGTGACATGCAAACTACTGCTACTCAAGCTGCTTCAAGAAGAAGAGAGTTCTTGAGTGCTAATCATTTGTTGAACTTTCATTATGACCCAGTTCATCGGTCTAGCCAACAACAAAGAATACCTCTTCCAAGAAGACAGCAAAGAGTGAAGCCTTACAACAAGGATCTCTTCCTCCAGGCAAACTACAAATTCGTTATATATGATTCAGGAAACTGTTCCATTGAGTCAATTGATCCTGATAAAATGTTTCCATGGGAAGATGTTGTCTGTGTGAGGTATTTTACCCCGTTTCTGGTACAGTGTCCAATTTGCTTGGAAAGTCCTCTTTGTCCACAAATAACATCGTGTGGCCATATATATTGTTTCCCTTGTATATTGAGGTACTTGTTAATGGGAATTGAGGAACATAAAGGTGAAACTTGGAAGAAGTGCCCATTGTGTTTTTCAATGATATCATCCAAGGATTTGTATACAGTTAAGATTGAGAATGTTATGCAGTTTCGTGTGGGTGATCGTGCTGACTTTGTACTTTTGACTCGGGCAAAAAATTCACAGATCGCCCTACCTAAAAGTCAAGATGGGGCAGGCGTTATGCCCACTAGCTCTGACAACACCTCTGACTTGTTTTCCAAATTTATTTTGAGCTCCGATGTTGAATTGTCCGTGCGAGATTCAAAGATGGGTCTTACTGATTGGTTATGTAAAGCAGAAGCGGGTATAGTTGATGACTTGGAAAAGCTTCCATATGTTTGTGCGGCTTTGGAACAATTAGAAGAAAGGATGAGAAAATGGATGGAGGATCGAGTTTTTAATAAATGCCCCCCTCAATTTAACAGTTCGGCACTTTCAAGTAGTCCTAAAGTGAGGCGTCACCCTAATTCATTAAATCCCTGTTCATTGAATTCAAATTTAGATACAGAGCATGCTCACTCCAAAGCATGGATGGGTACAAGTCCTGAGAATGGCCAGATTCCTGTGAAGCTCGAGTTTTCTGAAAAAGTTAGTGGTGGTTCTCCTCCTGACGCAACTGTGGTTTCTTCAGAACTACTATATGATGAGGAGAAAGACTTAAAAAGGGATTCAAGTAGTTGCAAGGATTTTAGGGAACGAAACTCATATACTTTCTATCAGGTGCTTAAGTTTCTTTTTGTTCAAATTGGATTATTCTACATTAATACATTATTGGTGTTATGAAGGACTGCTCAATTTAATGACCTGCTGACATTGATGATTCTGCTATATTTTTTCATGCTTATTATTTCGTATATGCTCACTATATTATACCTATTTGCTCATTGAACTTTCAGGCAATTGATGGTCAAACATTAATCCTTCATCCATTGTGCATGAAGTGCCTTCTTCACCATTATGGAAGCTATGATATGCTCCCACCAAGGTTTATAATAGAAGCCTAGAGCCTTCTTTTTAGCTTTTATGGAACAATTTTAGCAATGCTTTTATTATGATGATTTTTCTGTCTTTTTTATGTCTTTTCTCTAGCATTTATTCTTTAAAGCTTCAAATCTTCTTGCATCTTTGTGACATGTAGTTGCATGGAATTATTATAAATTGCTCATATATAATTATGGTGAAAATCTCCCCTTCCACTTTGCCTCTTACAAGTTCTAAAGCGCAAACATGGAACTTCTATCACTGCCGGTAATTTCATATATATATATATATATATATATATATATATATTTTTTTTTTTTTTTCTTGCAACAAATTACTACCATAATTGCTCTTCCTATTATCACAACAATACTCTTATTCCCTTAGTCTTAGTTCATTTGAAAGTAAAACTAACAACCCAATTCCAATGAGATAATTACAAAACATACATTCAACAAGTCCGCACCTTCTTGAAGGTATGAGAAAAATTGGGTGTCATTTACTTGGCAGCGGACCTCAACAAGGCAATCACATGTTCAAAGCTTGGGAGGAATAGGACTATGGTGATGCTCTGTTTATAAAACTCTATGGTTCCTTAAATAAGGGCACATGTATGCTCCTTTATTCAACGAAGAAAAAATGAGATACAGTGAAACAAATGTATTCAAAAGTCCATGATGCTGTAAATCTATGAGATCAAAACTAGTGCTTGACCATAAAGAAAGGAGGACAATCCATCACAGAATACTTTTAATCTACTTCAAGGCCTTTGGTAATATTTGGATCATTATCAATGCATCTAATACTGAAAAGATTCAACCTTCTTAAAAGGTTTGTTGAAAAATCTTGAATTTATGTTTGTATTTTTGGATTACTAGATTGTTCAGTTTGATTCCATGATGGTACAAATTTTAAAAAGAAGGATTTACCTTTTCTAAATGAAGTCATTGTTATCATTTAAATTGATGAAAGGAAAAGTGGAGTTGTGATTACCAAATACCTCATAAAATGTTCGACCTTAGTGACAAAGGCTGCCAACATCACAAAAGTAACAAGCCTTTGTCCCACTACATGCGATCGGCTATATGAATCATTTTTCTCCATTGTGTCCCGTTAAAAGGATGCCAACATCAAACAATCTAATTCAAAACTCTCTTCTTTTCAACATAAGCAACCACATCTAACAAAGATTGGCAATGATGTTCCTTATGGGTCACATATTACATGAAGGCTTGGTATATAAAAGAATTATATTGGATGTTTCATGCCAAGCCACTAAGCAAAAGTTAAACAACATAGGGAGGATAGGCAAAAGAATAGAGACATGTATATGTATATGTAACACATGTAAAGAAGATAACACCAAAGAATCACTCATTGAGTTTCTCAAAGCAGAAATGGTAAAGTTTAAAAAATTTGCTAATATCACTTTAAAAGATTCCTATGAAGGGTACTTGTTCTCTTTCATTCTTAGATATTTCCTTCTTATACATGCTTTTAAAGTCTTAAAGATGCTCAATTTTAACTCATGGATTATTGATTCATGAGTCAAAAATCCTATTTTATAGGAAATAAAAAACACTTCCAAATGCCTTTTGTTTTCGCATTGAACACGTGTTGGACGTTGACATGCTTTGATACTCCCCACTATGTTAGCGTAGGACTTCAATTTGACACAAAAATGATAATTTCAGAATGTATAAGCTAGTACATAGTGTATATAATACTTGTATAAACTTGTACATAGTATGTATTATGTTTGTACATAGCATCTATAATACTTCTATAATCTTGTACATAGTGTGCATAATGCTTGTACATAGCATGTACAAATTTATATATAGTTTTTATAATGCTCAATTCATTATCAATTTCCTTTCACTCAAAACCCTAGCATCTTGAACTAAGCTTCCAATTTATGACTTTGGATTCACAATTAATGTATAATGTATTTGGATTTTATTTTATCTTCACTTTTTTTTTTCAATTCATTGAAGGCCCTAGGTGTGTATTAGTTTTACTTTTATGTTTTTAAGTTTTTTTTTTAATTGTTTAATAGGATTATGGTTTCTAAGATGGGCTCTAATATGATCGATAATAACTTCATGAAGTATTAGACAAAATATTTATTGGTATATGTTATCAAAATTAGATAAAATTGGAGCAACTGGAGCTTGAAATTGTGTAAAATTTCAATGTCATTTTTATCAATGAATGCTTAAGGTGCTTGCTCACTCACTCGAACAAAGCTAGGGCAGACATTCAATACTTAAAATAGCATCCACACATTCAAGAAGTGCGAAAGCTAGATGTTGAAGCTAAGGAAAAAAGAAAGTCTCATTTAAGAAAATCCTCAGTCCTTCTTGGCATATTGCTTCAAGCTCATAGTCAAGTGGGCATTTTTTTAAGATCAAAGGCCATGAACCAAAAAAGAGGGAAGTACTGGACTTTCTTTTTTTTATTAAGATTAAACATCTTAGGGAAGTACTGGACTTTAATGCTATTGAAAGAGCATTTAATTTGCAAGCAAGTTATCAGGTGTTCGACAGATGTTAGTGTTTTCTCATATGCAGCCAACAACACTTGCTTGATATATTCCTTTTGGGGATAGCATTGCTTCAAAAGGAAAACAAATTTTGAAAGAATGGTTGAGCCAATTGAAGAGATTTGGAATGAGAAGGGATTTACTATTATTTGTGATAGTCCGTGAGATGCACAAGAAACCTCTAATTAATTTTATGATAGTTATAGAATTTGGGCCTATGTTTATAAAGGTTATTAATTGTTAAAGAGTGTATAAATATAAGTATATATTGCAAGTTAAATTAAATAAGTGATTATGGGGTTGGGTTTAGATAAAATGGTTCAAATAATTATTAATAATATACCTATTTACAAAAGTATATGAATTTTGATTAAGGGTTACCTCTGAAAAATATAATTGGATCATATGCATAGTAGGTGATGTAAACTTCATAAAGACATTTAGTATAAATCACTCGATGAGATCGTCAATTTTTAATGAGTTTATGAAGTTAAAAAAGTTGGGCCATAACAAAGACTTTTTTTGCTTCAACAATTGTTATGCTTAGACGATAAATTGTTCCAAATTATGATGATTAATGATATGTGGAGCATGTGTAAAGAAAATGATGTAGATAAAGCAAAATTTGTGAAGTAAAAAATATTGGATAATTTGGCGGTGGGACAAAATAGACTATATTATTTCTTTTATAGAGAAAATATATGACATGTTAAGAGTGGTTGATTATGACAGGCCTTTTCTCCACCTTGTGTATGACATGGGATTCCATGATTGAAAAGGTGAAAGGTATAACATTTTGACATAAATAAAAGAGACAATGAGGAATAATAACAATGCTTCCCTTCACTTCTTAGTTCACTCTCTTAATCCAAGGTAAATTTTAAATTTTTCATCAATATTAACTTATCCCATTTCATAACTTAAAATCTTACTTATTAATGAGATTATTTTATTAGGTATTACATCCATGTTTGGCTTGGTGAAGCTCCAAATTATGTTGCCCTATATCATAAAGATATGGAGGTATTAAATGAGAAACAATTGTTCGAAGAGGTTTTTTTGTAATTTTGAAGAGATATCCATTATTAATTTGGAGTTAGCCAATTTATTTTGATTTAATGGTGCTTTAACTGGTCATGGTCGTATAACCTCTAAAGGTACTATAGATGAAAAGGCTTAGTTGATGATTTATGGTACTCGTTTCCCATTGCAAAGTATAGCTATTAGCTCAAACATATTCCTTCTACAAGTTCCTCCTATTGCAAAGGAAGTTAGTGCATATACTCTTTTATCAATTCACTTAAGAGGAACACGATCACTCTTCAACAAGGTAAAGATTCAATATTTGTGCATACTAATCTTCAACTTTTGTCTTGGAGGAATTGAGAATATACTCAAAGAGGGATTACATTGTTGGATATAGGTTGGGATATAATAACTATATTGGATGATATTTGAAATATTTGAAATTATTTTGATGCTCCGTCATTGGAAATTGTGTTTTTTCTTGATGAGGATGAGGGTACCATTAAAGAGAGCACGATTTAGTTCTAATTATGACCAACATGGTGTGTGTGAACTCCAATTAATTTGAAGTAGGCATTGGTTTTTATTTTTTAGAGGTTTTTTTGACATTTTATAAGTAATATTGATATTGAAAAAACATATTAGAAACTAAAAAGTATTAATGACTTTTTTGTGATAAATCATTTCTTTGATTTTTAATTATGTTTTTTTTTTTTTTCATTTATAATATAAAGTTTTATTTGTGAAATATATGTATATCATATAATTCTTCATTGTGTGATGTCATTTATAGAGAAATTATATATTTCATACTAATGATTTATAAAATATAAAAATATGCCTATGGCATGCCATGTCTTACGTTTTGCAATTATGACATTTCCTTGTGTCTGTGTTGTGTCATGCTCGTATCCTTATTCTTCATAGAATATAGCCAACTACTTACATAAATTTAATTTTTGTACTCCTTGTCCTAACATATGATAAAGTTTCGCGAGAATTGCTCTGGAGAGTTCTAGAAAAGAAAGGAGTTAATAATCTTTATATTCAAGTCATTAAGAATATGTTTGCAGGACCTGTTACTTGTGTTCAAACAAGGTGGTTTGACCAAATATTTTCTTATTTAGTGGGATTGCATTACGGATTAGCTTTAAGCCCATATCTTTTTGTTTTAGTCAAGGATGTTCTTACTAACATTTGCAAGAGGATGTTGATAGGAAACACTTGTGTTCGCAAGTATTCCTAACCCAAATCAGTAAATTTTCAGCAGTAAACTGCTGTCCACAGCAGCCAAACAGCAGGAATTCAGCAGAAAATAGGGAAACGGGAAGAAAAACACAATAATATGCTCGTATTTCACTAGAAAATCAAGGAAAACAGCAAAGATACACTTGATCCTCAATTCGAGAGGAGGATCGATCTCTCCCAAATCTCTAGACGCCGCTAGAGCCCAAAGAAACCTAAATCTACGAGATCTCAAATTTCAGCCAAATTCAAGATACCCAAACCCTAGAAAAATCAACTATTTAATGCATACAATTCAAAAGGAATTCCCTAAACAGTCTCTACAATCAATTTCCCTCCTAAACACCATTCAAAAACTTTCCAAAAAGGGCTCCCGTGGATCATGCGTGCGTGCGGCTTCCGCCCAGGCGAAACTAGTCGCCTGTTTCGCGACTCGGCCGGTCCCGTGCGGACCGGCTGGACCGGTCCACTGGACCGGTCTAACAGATGTACCCTCATATATGCTTTTTGCTAATGATATTCTTCTTATTGATAAGACTAGAGGGGGAGTTGAAGGAAAACTTGAATTATGAAGGTCAACATTAGAGTCTTAATGTCTTCGTTTGAGTAGAGTTAAAATCAAATACATGAAGTGCAATTTTAGTAGTAATGGATTTAGTGTGAGATAATGACTTTGGACGATCAAGTCAATAATAAGAATACACATTATATTTATATATATCGGGTTTATTGTTCAAAGAGATGGTGAAATAGATGAGGATATTATTAGTAGAATTTAAGTTCGATGGTTGAAGTAAAGGAATGCATCAGGCCTGTTGTGTGACAAAAAACTATCCCTCAAACTTAAAGGAAAATTCTATAAGATAGTGGTGAGACTTGCAATGTTTTATGGCGCACAATGTTGGCCATTAAAGAAGAAATGAAATTAAGTTAAATGTTGTAGAGATGAGAATGCTCAAGTGGATGAGTGGCTTCACTCTTAGAGATAGAATGCCAAACAAGTATATATGTGGAAAAGGTTGGAGTAGCTCTAGTGGCAGATAAGATTAGAGAGAGTCGCCTTAGATAGTTTAGACACATAAACATCAGCTTTCCAATGATTTGGTCAAAAGAGTATATTTATTATATTTGTCCTATATTAAGAAATATAGATGTATACCTAAAAAAACTTAGTTAGAAATTATTAGAAATAACATTTTTATTAGATTTAAATGAGAATTTGACTATTAACATGACACAATTGAGAAAAAAGTTTCTTATAGTCGACCCCACGTTGTGGGATAATGGTTTGTTGTTGTTTTTGTTGTTGTACTCCTTGTCCTAACAATAAAAAAATAACTATTATCAATTAGTTCTTGATGATTGTTACTAGCCAAAGGAGACATTCTTACAAATAAATCCTACACACTTCAAAATGTCCTCCATGTATATAAATTATTCACTAGCTTATTATCTATCCAAAGTTTACTACTATGGGTGTGAATAAGTTTAGTCGAGTCGAGTATCTTCCTAATCGAGCTAAGTTTATTTAGTTATTACTAAGCTCGACTTATTTACTAAGCTTGAGTTTAGCTCGTTGAAAATTTTTTAAGCTTGAGCTCGACTCGATTTTTTAGTTTTAAATTAAAAATTTTCAAGTTTTTTAGAATTTTATTTTTAATATATAATTAATTTTAAAATGTTAAAATATATTATTTAATGCTAATTTAAATTAATTTTAAAATATATTTTAAGTTAATCGAGCAATTCAACTAGCAAAAGAGCCAAGCAATGCTGAGCTCGAGCTCGAGTTCATTTAATTTACAAGCTTGAGTACATACTCAAGCTCGAACTCGTGGCTCGATTAGCTCGACTTGTGAACTCATTAACGAGTTGAGCTCGAGCTTATTCAGCTCAATCTTACACCCCTATTTACTACATGATCAAAATGCAATGTTTATTTTACCCTTTATATTATATATTTTTGGGATAGGGCATGCAGATAATTTGACTTGCTAAAGAAAAGATAGTCTCTATCATATTGAGAATCCAATGAACAAGGAAGCTCCACACTAATTGTAGTATTATCTTTATGAAATCTTTAAATCCCATCAAGAAAGGATTTGGCTCCAACAAGTACATCATAGTAATCATTCTTTTGTTATTCTTATTTTCTTTAGTATTTAAAATTATTCATATTGAAGAATATCCTTATGATGTTTTTGAGTTGACAAAATATAAATGCATTGGCTTTTTAATAAATAACATAAGAACCCAAATTTTTATTTCTCTCATTCATAATGGCTGGCATTTGGGGACACCTAACATCTCTAGGCCCCGATGATTTGTATACTTTACTTATGACTACACTTATGCATAATGGATCTTTCTTCTAAAAACCAAAAGTGATGTAACTACTATTTTTCTCACATTTTTCAACAGATCAAAAATCGTTTTGGTGTTGAAATTACAAGTAGCAGATCTGATAATGCCAAAACAAATGTTGTTATGCATGTATATTCTATTTGCGTGTTACTTCACATGTAACTTTGAAAATACTTCTGTTAAAAATAAGCATGATTAACATAAGTTACTGTACAATTATACGGAGGTCTGACTATTTTTTATTATTGAACTTTCTAGTTCATATTTTGTTAAATTTTCATTGTTGTTTATATATATTCGTAAAGACAATGCCATTTTTCATATCCATGTCATGCTTGTCATGTCTACATTATTTCCAGCATGTAGTATCCCTGTCCTCGCTTCAGTTTCGTAGAGGTAAAAAAGTCGGTTTGCTGGTTTATACGAAGCCTTTGGAAGTTTTTTGTTTCAATGAATAAGATAGTTATTTGCAAGTTTTGGCATATTTTCATTTTTCATTGAATAAGTTATGGCATATTTTCATATCCATGGCTGCGTCTCTTGTCTGCAGTATTTAGAGCATGTAGTATTCCTGTCCTCACTTCAGCCTCGTACAAGTAAAAGTGGGTTTGTTCACTTTGTTGGGTTATATGAAGCTTTTTGAAATTTTTTGTTTCAGTGAATAAGATATAGATGCAGAAGCTCATTGTCCACTATTTCCATACATAATTTTACATCCATTAGCAAAAACAATCTATGAAACTTAAACAATACATCATTTTGAAAACTTCTAGATTTCTTATTACAGCTTTTGAGGCATATAATGTTATAATAAAGCTAGAAGTCATGTAGGAGTGTAGTGAGCAACACAAAAATTATAGTTTTTGATAATTGATATGATAGGCTAGGTAGTCAGAAAAGAGAGAGAGATATCGAAAATAGCAAGAACGTAGAGATCTAGAGATTTTGATGTAGTTTTCATTAAGTAAAGATAAAAATATTTTCATTAAATATGAAGAATTAAAGAAAGCTGAAAAATATTATTTTGGGGAAGGATTGAATTTTATTTTAAAGCACTCATTTTTTAAGAGGATAATGAAAAAAAATAATGAGATATATCATAAATCAATCCAAAAAAACAAGTTAACTCTGAAGACGAAGCATGTGACAAAGCTTTAGTTTTGCATGAGATGCTAATTGAGATTAGTTGATGGGTGAAATTATAATAGTTTGATCATTAAAAATTTTTAATAGAATTTTAAAGATTAAGAGAATCACAAATGATTGGTTAAAATTTTATGGTACTAGTATTAAGGATTTAAGGTACAATCAAGATCCTCAAGATTAGGGCAATTATAATTTATGAATTATACATTTATATAAGAGAGGAATAGGATACCGATTGAAAAATTATCGAAAACAGAATTAATTTAGTTTCATATTAAGAGAATTTATAGAATAACATAAAGAGCATAGAAAGAAACTTTGAATGATTTTTATTTTTTTAGAAGGCATGGATCGAGTGGCAAGAGAATTTATTTGATGCACAACAAGAAGAAAAGCTGGGTCAAAGGTATGTTGAAGTTATTATATATATATATATGATGGAGCATTGAGTTGTTTTTAGTGTTCAGGTACTTTAAGATTGCATTATAGATCAACATTAAGCTATTTTTTGTATTAATTATAAATATTTTTACAAAGGATAATCAAAGTAAGATGATTTTGTATATCTTTTTAATGATAACATAGTTTTAATATATGAAATATTTGCTGAAATATATGACAAACTATAATACTGAATTAAATTTTTAGAAGATTAAAGACTTAAGATAACTCTGAGTATATGATATGTGATTTTAGAGGGTGTGAATTATTATTCAGTAATATTGAAATATAAAGTGATATCTAAGTGCTAATGAATGAGATATAGACGATGATTTAACTTTAGAGTTAATGGCCAGTAATTTAAATGAAAAAAATACTACAAGAGTATTATGCAATAAGAAAATATTATAAATATTTAACACCATATTTAATAAAGTTACAATAGCTTGGTCATTTTAGATGAGTTTTAGTGTTGGCTTTAAAAACTAGCTATGCAAATTTAGGAATGATTATATTAGATGAATGATGGGAGCAACATCTTCTGAAGATAATGTAATGGCAATACACTTAAGTTATATGTAACATGTACAACGTAGAGTAGAAAATACACCATTAATATGATTACCTAAAATTATCATCCAAAGATCAAGATGGAATATAAGTAGAACAAACATAAGATGAATAGATATTTTGCAAAAAAAATACGTGCATGATAGGTTCAACACCGTATAAAGCATTCAAAATAATTGCATGCATAATGAGGATTCATAAAATTGTTCCCAAAGAATTAGTATAAGGTTAATAATAATTGATAGGTTTAACACCTTATGGAGCATACAAGAGGAATACATGTATATAATGATGGTGATCATGATAATGATGATGATATGAAAATGCATTTAAGCGGTTTGCGACATGTACAACTAAGAGTGGAAAATACACCCATAATATGATTACGTAAAATTACCATCCAATGATCAATATGAAAAAGGAGTAGATCAAACATATCATAAATAGAAGTTGTGCAAAAGATCTATGCAAATTATATCTAACAACTTACGGAGCATTCAAGAGGAATGCCTGCAGAATGAGGACTCATAAAACTGATCTCAAATAATTAGGATAAGGCTAATAATGATTGATATGTTTAGTAACGTATGGAGCATTCAAGAGGAATGCATGCAGATAATACAAAAAGAAGATAGGTGTATTGCACTATTGCTGGTGAAAGAAAGTACAAAAAAACTGGAAATTGTCATGTTTAGGGTTTAGGTAGACTGCATACATCTGAACTGTTAGGAAAACATGTCATAAAAATTGGCAAGAATTTCTGCTTGCATCAGAACTGCAACCATGCCTTTCTATTAAAAATTGATTTTGAAAAGAAACTTCTCCCTCTAGTTGAGCATCGATATATTGGATAGCATATATCTTGAATCTATACCCATCATGCTATACTGCTTGCGGAAACTTGGTTTGCATTATTGTAAGTGATTATTATCTACAGAATTAGTGGAGTAATTTTAGAGTTGGAGATGATTACTCAGTCAGAAGCCATGAGGAAGCGCTATCGGTACCTCAGCCACTTCTCATTAACCACGACATTTCAGGTTTTTTTTTTTCTACTTATGCAATTTATAAATGTCAAATGCAGTAACATGATTCTGACATTTTAAAGAAATACAGCTCTGTGAAATTGAGCTTGCTGAAATCTTGCCCCCTACGTCCTTGGCCCCTTTCATGGATGAAATAAAGAAACGTGAAAAGCAGAGGAAAAAACTTGCAAAGAAGGTGCGTTCTCCTTTCGTGGCAACATAGTAAATCTGTCTCAAAGAACTTGTGTGTCATTGTAACTTTTATTTTTAGTTGTTCAGTTTTGTTTGACTAAGAAGCTTAGTTTGCAAAATATGAGATCGGCATTAACAAACATTGATACATACGTACATATATGAATTTTTTTAACTAAATTTAAATGATTAAAAGTCATCTCTGACAAGCTGAAATGACATATAGATCAATGTACTTTATAAAATATGTGTATTATACTTTTGAAGGCTAAAATTTATGTAACTTTATGTCTTTTTTAAAGATATGAAAAACATAAGTTTTTTCGAATAATATACTAAGTTAAGAAGCACTATGACTTGGCTTAATGCAGAAATATGTTAAATACGCAGATAGAATTCGACTTAAATTTATTTTCATTTGTTGGCACAAGTTGTAATGTTCATTGAAATATTGAATAGATTTGGCATTTCTAGTCTTTTTTTATTTTTATAATCACCACAACAACAATAACAACATCAAGCCTTTGTCCCACTCCGTGGGGTCGGCTACATGAATCCTTTTTCACCATTGTGTCCTGTTAAAAGTCAAATTCTCATTTAAATCTAATAAAGAAAGATCATTTCTAATATTTTCTAACCAATTCTTTTTAGGTCTACGTCTACCTTTCTTAACATAAGTCAAATCTAAAACCTCAACTTTCCTAACCGGGTCATCGGAAGGCCTCCGTTTAATGTGACCAAACCATTTAAGGCGACTCTCTCTTCCATTGGAGCTACTCCAACATTTTCACTGGAGCTACTTGATAGGAAATACTTGAGTTCGCAAGT
Source organism: Dendrobium huoshanense (assembly GCA_016618105.1). Lineage (NCBI taxonomy): Eukaryota > Viridiplantae > Streptophyta > Magnoliopsida > Asparagales > Orchidaceae > Dendrobium > Dendrobium huoshanense. The sequence goes on along the minus strand of CM028353.1, from coordinate 39,059,722 downwards.
AACCCTAAGGTAATACTTGAGTTCGCAAGCAATCCAACCCAAATCAGAAATCAAACAGCAACAATATTGCTGTCCAGAACAGGAAAACAGCAGAAATCTGCTGTTTACAGCAGAGAAACAGCACTAATCTGGGGAAATCTAAGAGAAAACTCAAAGAACGACTGATATTCCACTAGACGATGAATAAAACAGCAAAGATACAATTTGTTCTTCAATCCGAGAGGAAGAACAACTCTCCAATCTCCGGCAACGCCAAGAGCCCAAAGCAAGGAACCCTAGATCTCAAATTACAATTCCAATTCAAGATACCCCTTAATTCTCCCATTACTCCCTAATTAAAGCTAAAGGAATGATACAAATTCCCTAAACACCCTTCTAATTCAAAAATTCCCTCCAACGAAACGTTTAATGCTTGCCTGGGCCCACCCCCTCTTCCGCCGCTCCTTCTGCGTGGTTCCGCCCAGCTTTGGGCTGCCGGGTGTAGAACCGAACCGGTCCAGCTGGGACCGGTCCAAGCGTAACACTACTCCATCCTCATCTCCGCAACACTTAACTTAGTATTATGCTTCTCTTTTAATGGCCAACATTCGGCACCATAAAGCATTGCAGGTCTCACCACCATCTTATAGAATTTTCTCATAAGTTCGAGGGGGACTTTTCTATCGCACAACAAGCCCGATGCATTCCTCCACTTCAACCATTCAACTTGAATTATGCTGATAATATCGCCATCTATTTCACCATCACTCTAAACAATAGATCCAAGATATTTAAAACATGTACTCTTATTAATGACTTGATTGCCCAAAGTCACAATCCCCTCACTAGGTCTATTGCTACTAAAATTACACTCCATAAATTTAGTTTTAGATCTACTCAAGCGAAAACCTTTGGACTCTAAGGTTGACCTCCATAATTCAAGTTTACTTTTAACTCCCTCTTTAGTCTTATCAACAAGAAGAATATCATCAGCAAAAATCATACACCAAGGTACATCCTCTTGCAAATGTCTAGCGAGAACATCCATGACTAAAACAAAAAGATATGGGCTTCTGGTGGCTGATCCTTGATGTAATCCAGCCGAAATAGGAAAATACTTGGTCAATCCACCTTGTGTTTGAACACAAATAATAGCTCCTGCATACATATCTTTAATGATTTGAATATAAGTATTATTAACTCCTTTCTTTTCAAGAACTCTGCGTAGCACTTCTCTTGGAACTTTATCATATGTTTTCTCTAATTCAATAAATATCATATGTTGATCCTCCTTATTCTCTCTATATTTCTCCATCAAACCTCTCAATAAATGTATGGCTTTCATAGTAGACCTACCCGACATGAATCCAAATTGATTTTGAGAAACATTAGTATCACGCCGTAACCTACACTCTATAACTCGCTCCCATAGTTTTAAAGTATGACACATTAACTTAATTCCTCTATAATTCGCACGCTCCTGTAAATCACCTTTATTCTTAAAAATAAGAATTAACACACTCATTCTCCACTCATCTGGCATTTTTTTAGTCTTCAAAACAGTATTAAAAAATTTAGTAAGCCAAGAAATTCCTTCATCTCCTGGCATCTTTTTTTTTTTTCTTGTTTAAAAAAGAACTAGGAAGTTCTAGTGCATCTCATCTTAATCTTCTTTTTAGTTCTTCTTTGAATGTGTTCCGTGATAATTTTTGAATACTTGTAGTTAGCCAAATCTTGAAAAAGACCTGCTCTTCAATGATAGTCTCAGGCATTTTAACGAGCTCTGTCTCTAAAAAGTTAACATGTGGTAGGTCTCAAGCTTTCCTGTCTTTCTCGCTTCCAGAATGGCACCCACTCTGCATTGTGTTTTCTAACAAGTGGTTGTTGGGGTGTATATATATATTTTTTTTTTTTTTTTTTTTTTTTTTGGTGTTTACTTGTTATCTCAATAAATCTTCTGCCCCATGGTTTTCCTTTTATTTGCTTTTTGTAACCTTATAATCAGAAATCCATGTCAAAAGATGGATGAACATAACATAAAGAGAATAGTAAAAATTAAGTGAAAGTAGATGCACTGGTTCCGGCTTCACATGTGTTTCACTTTTCTCATTCAGACTAAAATAATTCTATCTTTAATTGTTTCTATTTGTATTGTGTTTCAGGAGCGAGATGAGAAAGTCCGAGCTGAAGCTGCAAACTGTGCTGAAGTTGCTTCTTTACGGGAGATGCTTAATCCAACAAACCAGAGATATTTAAGTGACAATGACACAATTTTCTCGTTGGATGAGTTTGAAGGTACATATCCTTGTGTTCTTGTTAATCTTTATAAGGCATTTTTTTCTTAAATACCTTGCAAATATAGATTAGCATCAGAGAACTTGGCGCACGAGAGTCTCCTAATATGAGACAATTTGAGCTTTTTATATCATGAAGAATGTTTTGGAGTGACACAATGAGCTTGGAAGACAGCGAGAACAATGAAACCCATCAGAAGAGGCCTTAGCCATTTTTCTATTCATTTCGTAGAAAAGGTTACATAGGGAGCACTTGGCTCCTGGTGTTGGGGTTACAGCTCACTGCCCCCTCTATGGTTATTGGGGCCACAAGATGGGAAAAAATGCCCGTACAATGTTGCATTCAATATTTATAAAGGACCTGTGGTTTTCAAACAAGGGCCTTAGGTTGCATGAGGTTTGTGGATGTTTTTATCGTCTTAATGACATATCCTGTTCTTTTTTTTTTTTTTTTTTGGTTCCTGGTCGTTAGAATTCTAGAGTTGTTCTACCTTATTGATTAGGGCAGAAGCATAGGTTCATAAAATCGTGTGGCCTGTGTTATGTGGTCGATCCAAAGAGAACCAAATTGGTTCTTGCCATGATGATTGAGAAAGTGCCCTCCATGCTTTCCTCCACCACTCCCTTTTGGGATCACCAAATGTCAATCACTCATGAGGTTGTTTTCCATTGGAAGTGCTAACAGTTGTAGCTATAGCCTATTGTATCTATTAAATGTTGGAAAGGGCACTAGAGATTGTTTGTTGGGTCCCATGCTGCTTCTTATTGGATTATCATCTTTATCCACTGCTTCCTTAGATCCGATGTTGTGGGGTTCCGCTTTTTGTGAGACTCGGTCTCATAGTGTAGACTAACAGTGTTTTATGCTATCAGGTTGAGAGGCCCAAGCTCCTTGAGTGCCCTCAGTGGTTTTTCTTTACTTCTAGATGCAATGTGGCTAGGTTAAGCATGACTTTAGACCTTGATGTTGCTTCATCATTCTTGATAATATCCGATATGATATTATAAGCGACACCTGAAATGGTGCACAATGAATTAACCAAATAAAAAAATTTGAAAGGAGGGGAAGGGGGAGTGGTGGGATGCTGCGGGTGGTGTGTTTAATACTACGCGGCCCACCTTATGATTGTGTGATAAGTTTTTCTCCTATTCTAGATTTGTGCTTCCTTTGTATCTGTTTTTTGTCTAGTGTTGCTTATCTACGAGAAATGATAAGTTTTTAGATGGTGTTTTTGATTTCCTGAAATCGGTCTTGTTTTTAGCACTAGGTAATGGTGTTGCGCCAACAACAAACCCTTCCATGAACAATACAAGGAAACTGTTCTCCAATGTAACTCGCCTTGGATTTGCTGCGGCTCATGATTCTCCAGCTCTAAGAGCTGAGGAGTTGGGTGATTCATCAGGGAGCATGAATGCTACCCAAGAAGCTTCACGTTCTCAAGGTATACCTCATAACTGTTCACAAGATTATATCTCCTAAAAACGTTTTGCACGTTGTAAATACTTGGCTTTGTGAAAAATTTCTTCGGGTCGTTATAAGCTTTACATTGTCTTGTAAACATTTTCTCAACTTTTTGTGTGTTTTCAATCTTTATAGGAGCATCCGATTGGACTTCTGATCTATAATAAAAACTTCTTATTTAACAAAAAGTATTTTTAGTCGCAAACCTTAGAGTGATTGTTAGGGTACCTCTACTAAGACTTAAAGGGCACTGAAACGATCTCTTTTTTTTTTTTTCTTTTACCTGCAAGGATAATATTGTACCACGACGACTCCCTTAACCTTGTATTGATAGAAGCCTCGTAATATTGGGAAGAATATGCTTTTTGTTTTTGTTTTTTTAATGAAAATTTTGCATTATGCATTTATATGTAAAGAAAATATAAAAATAAGGGAAACAAAAAAGCCCTAAATGTGTACATGTAAGTATCTATCTTCCCTAAGGATATAAAAAAAACTCTCTAGGAACAGACTATTTGCAAAAAACTCAACAAATTACAATTAATTGTCTTACTAGCACAAAACATTTTGCCGCTGCATTATGTCTCCTGGGAATGTGATGAAACAAGAATTTATGAAAAAGATGAATCTAATTCAATTCATCTCCAAATTGTGGTCGGTCTCCCACATGTTCTATTTTTACACTGCTGCATGAAATTGATAGTACTTGCATGTCTCCTTCAACTATGATGCCTTTTTTTTCTCAAACGTCCAATCAGCTAGGGATTTGAATGCAAGTTTATCTACCTATCTGCTTATTAAATACTTTATAGGTCTAGAACATTTCAATGTATGTTGAAATCTCAAACGGCAGCAGCTTGTTAATAGTAGTATACGTAATTTAGATTATTATTTATAAACATAAAATAATTAATTCATTATTATTTTATGCTTTCATGAAAATGGTGTACTTTCTATGAAAAGTAGGGAAAATTTGGAAATGTAGATAGTTGTCAATATGCATGATATATATTATCATAATCAAAATTCTGGGAATTGATATTCGTATTGTGGAACCAAATACTGGCCAGATTTTGTGGATATTATTTGAGATTTAGCAGTGACCTTTTAACCATTTGAACTGTTGATTCAAAATAAGATGATTAGGGTTACTTTTAAGTTGGGTTCAACCATGATTTGTGGACTGTAATAGTTCTGTTGCACTCTTCATCTGTAGTGCAAAAGCCTAGTGAGAAGATGGAGATGTGAAACAAATTTGTGGATAATTTATTTTTTAGATTTGAGAAATGAACCAAATTCAGCAGAGAATAACCTTTATAAGTTTCTCAAATTTCATATATATATATATATATGATTTGCTTAAAAATGCTATATCTTGTTTCATAACAATTACTTTTTACAGGTCGAAGTACTGCCTCTATACCACCGTCATTTGCTAATATCTTATCGTCTACCAAAAATGAGGGAGGTCCAGAGATACAGAACTCAAATGGGATTGCCAGGAAAGGAAAGAAACCCAACAAGGTCCTTTTATCCACTACAGGTGGGCGGAGATATTGAATGCTATAGACGCTGCTTCCCAGCCAACTTATGTATCATACCATAGCGTGTAAATTTGGTTTGAGAACGATATCTTTGCCCAAATTAATTTAAGAGTAACATTTTTGGTTTCATTTATTTATCCTTCCGTTCACTAAATTTTGTATTGAAGTGGTTTTGGGGATTGATATAGCTTGCTAGATGGTTGCCTATTGTTCATATGTGTGGATCTTATAGGATTGTTTCCGTGAGCACCTACTTTGCATTAAAACGTGTCTTCCGTCCATTATTAAGTGGAAAAAATAAGCTCAACAGTGTCTTTAGTATGAAAAAAGTTTTCCTTCGGTTATCGCCACATGTAAAGTTGACAGGCAGATTGTGATCACCTCAGAAGTAGTTGGATAAAGAAATCTGTGAGGAGTCTGTTTGATTTGAATATGTCCATGTGACACACCTGCCTTACTAGCAAGTGATCTTAAGGTGAAAGTATGGAGAATAAATACATTGCGGGTCCTATGATGGACTAACAATGAATTTAGAGAAAGATCTGGAAAATAGGAAATTGAAAGTTCCACAAAGGCTTAGAAGGATTGAAAAGGTCCAAGAGATCTAAATGATTCCATGTATGCCTATCCACCATTTATTTATTTGGATCATAGAAAAGGCCACCAAAAAATATTAAAAAAATTGTACAAAATAAAATAAATGATGCGACTCCTTATAGACTCATGGATACGTAGCATAGCTAACTACCTTGCACGTGGATCTCTGCTTATAATATGACTCATGGTTCCTCCAGGTGAGTCTCCATAGGTAATTATAGAGGGCAAGTCCTCAAATCTTGATGTATGAGGTGATGCTATTGGAGGGGAATTCTTTGGAAGTGCGTGGCAAGTTCATCTTAGGCGAGATTTTGACCTTTGAAAGCAAAAGGTGAGCTCCTTTGGTGGAGAGTGGTTGAAGGGTAGGGACTATCCAAACGTGAGAGATCGTTGTTGCAGCTTTTGTGTTGTGTGTATTTCCTGTAGTGGATGATGTCAGAGGTTTCAAATAAATTTGGCAATGGAGAGTGTTCATGGATGAATGATTCCTATGGAGATGAGTGACATTTATTGTTTGAACCAATATGGATGAATTCCCTTGGGAGATTAGCTGCATGTAGCGATTCCTTGGAAGGACCAGTTCAGGCGAGTTCACCTATTGTGGATTTACTAGGAGAGTGGCCATGCTTCTGCAAGGTGGTGCCAACGAACTTGTTAGCTGACTTCTTTATCTCATGGCGAGTGCTCATCTTGAAAGATACGAGCATTCAGGCCAAGTCCTTTTTGAGGACCCGCTAGATAAATATTTAGTACTTATATAGGCTTGTACAAATATACATTTAATTCCTAATTCACTTGAAAGATGTGTTGTGAAAAGGATAAGTGAATTAAAGATGAGCATACAATTATCTAATCAAACAATAAAAAGAGAAAGTAGAAATTATTGTCTTGTGTTATAAATTCCTTATTATAACATTAATTTGATCCAGCACGCTGCTATATTACTTCTTCCTTATTTTGAAGGTTTTTATCTACTCGCTTGAGATGGACAATTTTGACCTTTCTAAATTGGCCAAGTCAAACTTTAAGAGGCTGAAGAAGATTTTCATGTGCAGAAGTAGACTAGAAGAGGATGAAGTGAAGGGGTTGGTCCTCTAGTGATTAAGAAAGAAATAATCGGCGCATAGGTGTGCTTGTCTACTAATCCAAGGGTGAATGAGCCTGTGATGACTGTGCACAAGGAGGTGGAGATTATGGAGACAAAAAAAGCACCATCAATTCGAGGGGGCCTATTGGAAAGTAATTCTCTCCATCAGTTTAGACAATATTTCTTTGACATTGGGGCGAGTGTGGGACCCCTCCCCCAATTAAGTGACCTGCTTTGAATTGTTGACTTATGCTAAGACTCTACCCTATCCTATAGTGCTCAAGATGAAGGTAATAAGTTGGGTCTGCCTAACTTCGAGCGAGTTGTTGGGACACCCACTAAGTGAGTTTGAGGCCTTAGTTTTAACATGGTGAGCACCCGACTTATATATGAGGACGATAGTTTTGCATATCAGACTGCTAGCAGTCCCTAAGTTTTCTAGACAGAGATTTTGTTGTTGATTCTTCCTTGTTTGCCACAAGGTTTAAAATTGTGTAAATAAGCCTTGAGGCGGTTTTCGTTCGTGAGGCGAGGCGTAAGCCTCGATGCGGTCTGAGGCGTAAGCCTCACGGACGCAGAATTGCGTAAATGAGAATTTAAAGATTTTAGCAGGTAAATAATAGAAAGATTCTATCATACAATAAAAACATCTAAATGACAAGTGAAATTAATGGAAATTAAAAAAAGAGATGCAATAAAAGTATGTTCCAAAGTACAAAACCACAAAATTATAGTCTATCAGAACTCTCAAAATACAATTAAGAAGAAACATATAAAATCCAATCATATCTCATCACTAAATGAGTCTTCAAGGGAATCTTCTTCTTCAATTGTATCTATGAATGTCATATATTCATCATCTTCAATATGACTCACTTTTCTCTTTCCTGTTCAATAAGAATGATCATTAATTCATTATCATGTTAATTGCTCACTTGATATAAATATAATGCAATAGCATATAAGAAATTGTGATATATCTTTACTTGATTGTTGTGCTGCAGAGCTAGTAGATGTGTGTGGTGTGGTACTAGTGGATGTGCCCACTTGATCTGCTTCGCCCCTCAAGACATCCACACTTAAATCCTCTAGCTGTAAGTCTGATAATGGCAAATCTGTCTCATCATCTATGAACCACTCATTATCAGATGACACATCATCACACACCAATGGGTCCTCATCATCCTTCAACCCCTTATTCCTTAACCTCCTATCTCTTAACATCATGTTGTGCATAATATATACAAGGGAGTTCATTCTGAGTGTTGATAGCTGATTTCTTCTCTTTGTTTGCACTTGACTATATGTAATCCAGTTTCACTCACACCCAGAAGAAGAACAAGTGAGGCCCAAAACTCTTACAGCAAAACTCTGTAACTCAGGGGTGGAATCACCAAATTGGATCCACCATTCAACTGTTTTCAAGAAGAAAAATGATAATCAGAACTTAATAAAGTGTCTTGCATTTATCAAAATAAGTATACCTGGAGATCGTTTGGCAATCGTTGATTTTACTGCATGTAGACCGAAAAAATTCTCTTTATTCCAAAATAGAACAAGTTGTAAATCTGCAAGCTCTCTATCTGTCTGCTCCGGTATTAGTCATTCCATGCAATGATACAGACCAAGCTTCACCTCTGGATTTGAAGATTTCCTCTCTGAATATTGAAATTGATGATTGAGATAATATGTCGCTGCATGTAGATGACGGTGTAACTGTACCTCCCACCGAGCATCAATGATATTTCAAATCTCTATATAACTTGCCTCCTCTCCTCCCAAATTGTGTGCAATCAACTCTTTGGTCTCATCCATAGCATTATAAATAAAACTCATGGCTAGTTTCTTCTCGACATCCACTAAACGTAAAACTTGCACCAAGGGTCTCGTGCTCAATATGGCATAGGTCACAGTAGCCCAAACTTTATCATTTAGAATTATTTTTTTTATATCCTTCCCCTCACTTTTATTCCCCCACGCAGAGTTAAGCCATTCTGTTGATATAAACGTTGCTTCCAGAGGTTGTCTCACATCCAACAGGCTCTGCAGTGTCAAATAAGATGTGGCAAACCTGTAGATTTACAATGCTCAAATGTAAGAACATACTTAGGAATTGATAATGATTTGCAGTGCACAAATGTAAGAAGATACCTAGTGGTTGCATGGCGAATGATTTCCTTATTTGAAAACTTTCTCATTAAGACTAAGACCCATGAGTGGTTGTATATGAACTTTGTGATCTTCTTCGCCCTAGAAAGAGCGCTCTTGTGTTGAGGTAAATCACCAAGTTCCTGTAATATGAGATCGATACAGTGTGCTGCGCAGGGGGTCCAATATAGGTGTTTCCTCTTCTCCATCAACATCTGACCAGCTGCTTTGTATGCACTGGCATTGTCAGTCACCACCTGAACAATCAATTGCTCCCCATTATCCTCAACAACCCTATCTAGTAAATTGAAAATGAATTCAGCATTTTTAACCTCATCTGAAGCTTCAACTGATCGTAAAACACCGTGCCGTAGGGATTGTTGACAAGGATATTAATCAAGCTTCTGCTCTTCATGTCAGACCATCCATCTGACATAATGGTAACATCAGTTTCACTCCACGTTCGTTTAATCTCATCAATGCTCTGCTCTATGTTCTGCAGCTCCTCCTTCAAAATTCATGTTCGCAACTCGTACATGGAAGGTGCCTTCAACCTTCTCCCATACAACCCTACAGACCGCAACATATTGAAGTAGGCCGGCGATGTCGCAACATTAAATGGTATGACATTCTCAAAAAAAAAATCTTCCAATATCCATGCAAACCTGTCGTCGACCCTCTCTGGTACTAGCCGCAGGCATCATCTGTGCTTGTCCTATATCCTCTCCTGGATTAGTCATATACTGGTCCATAGGACCCCGCACACCTCGATTATGTATAGTGGAGGAAGAGCCCTTTCCACTCTCGCTCCTAAAGTAAGCACCATGTTCGATCATTTCATCAAATTGCTCCTATTGTAAATGTTTGGCCGTAGTACTCTTTTTCATATAAGTTGTAATTTCCTCCACCTTATCTGGAACATTCGCACAAGGTGCTACATTCTTATGTGAGCTGGATAAGTGTTCCTTCATGCGAGTTACTCCTCCCTTCACCACCTTATCATAAAAATTATATTTTAAATACACATGTCTTATCGCCGCCTCCTACATCAACTTGCACACTGTATTTTCAAGAAGGGTCACGCCGCAATGACATAATTGTCTTTTCCTTGTCCCTAACCATATTTCCTAAAGCACAAATGCAAAATAAAACACAAAAACATAAAATAATAAGCATTAATATGAAATAATATTGTCCAAGAGACAAGAATTCACATTTAAAGTCCTCACCCCTTCCTCCTCTCCTATAGAGTCCAATGTCTTCCAATCAAAGCATGCACTCATTAAGAAGTAGACTAACACTAACAACTATTAATAAAGATGATGAATAGAATAATATGCCGAACTGTCGGGGTTCCAAGGGGGCGCTGCCCCCTGGCGGGTTTCGACCTGCCCTGTCAGGTCGCGGGGTCAAGGGGCAGCACCCCTGCGAGGGTTTCCGGGGGCAACGCCCGCGGAACAAAATTTTATTGTAAGAGTAATTTTGAAGTTATGTTTGTTTTTAAAAGTTCGTAAGTTGTTTATATGTGAAGATACCGAGTGTACCTAGCGGTGTCGAGCATGTACCTAGCGGGACCGAGTATTATGACCCTAGCTTTCCTATAAGCTGAAAAATCAAACCCTAAACTTAAAAAGAACCTTAAGAACACTTGAAGAAGTGATGTAGATGGGAGGCCGGAAACAAATGACTCACTGGCGAGAGGCGGTGCCGATGAGAGAGGTGGAGGAAACGTGCGGGAGATGCGTCTGCGTGCTTCCTGCGCGTCTTCGGTTGACGTCTTTGGTCGGATAAGTGGGTCTTGGAAGGGTAAGTGGGTATAAGGAAGAATTTAAGAGGTTTTTTAGTAAGTGGGCCCCCATATTTGAGGCCTATACCTCAAAGGAAATTGCGCAATAACACTAGTGAGGCGCGCCTCACTCCACCTAAGGCGTACGCCTCATGTTGCCTGAGAAATGCGTAAGCTTTGAGGCTAATTTTAAGCAAATTGCGCAAAGGCGCGCCTCAGATTGCGCAATTTTAAACTATGGTTTGCCACAGTAGTTGCTCCCCTAGCAACGAACGACCAATGGGTACCGCGAAACAGTGTGCTCAATCTCCAGTTGAGGTTGATGCTATGGTGGAGTTTGTTGAGGCATCGAAGGGCAGCAATGTTGAAGTGTTGGTGGTTCCTCCTTCAGCTCAAGAATTGCCCAAGGCTCAAGTTGCGATGACTATGGGAGCCGTTACCTTCTTCACCTCCACTGGCAATGGGATATGTGCTTTGGTGGGCCTTACCTTGAAGGGCCTTGATGTTGAAGGTCCTCAATGTCGTAGGCATGTTCGGCGAGGCTCAAGGGGCTTCATAGAGGATGGTTGGAGGAAATAGTGAGGTTCCATCCGGCCAAGAGTTATAGGCACTCAAGCGGAAATGACGACTACTTGCCATCTCGACAAGGGCAACTCAGTTCATTGTTGGTGAATGCTTCCTCCTTACTAAGTAAAGAAGGGGATGTTAACTCCCAAGTTAATATTGGATCCTATATGTAAGATTTTAGTGCATACAGTAGGTTTGTCCTTGCCTTTAATGTAAATGGGTGTTCTTAGTAAAATTTTGTTACATAGAGTACATGTGCAGCGAATTTTTATTTCTTTTTTTTTACCTTGGTTTATAACGACGTCATAGTAACATGTGTGTTGAACACTTATTCCTCCCTTGGCAATCCTTAGATGAGTTTTTGAATTATCTTTTTAGCTCTATGTTAAGGCGAATTAGATATGAATCTATGCGTGATGAGTTGGTTATCATATTGAATGTGGCATGTTGATGGCAATGGCTAACAAGGAATGAGGCAAGTTAATTTTGATGTATCGCGAGGCAAGATGCAATCAAATGTAATGCTTTCAGGGTTTAGGCAACTCGATTTTTCTCATGATGATGACTTTGCTTGAGGGCGAGTAAGAGGAAATGCACTTAATCTCCCAATAATTATGAACATATTGATACAATCTTGAGCATTAATGACTTCTTCTTGGACCTTGAGATTGAAATACACATCCGGTTAAGCACGAGAGGCACAACTTTTGTCTCTTGCACTTGGCATTGAATCTTGTCCCTCTTCGGTTAGTGCTAGTGTAACAGCTCAAACTTTTAACTATTGAGGTATTGTCCGCTTTGGTTTAATGGCCACACAGTTTTGTCCTCTTGGTGTAACTTCCCAGGTCATCTATCATAGAATTTCTCTCATACAAGCAAACTTAAAAACATTGAAGTTTCTTTATGAAAGTTCAATCTTTGTATCAAAAGACGCTTCGATGTTTAAAGAGTTTAGTTTTTTTTTTTTTTTTACTTTAGGTTTTACTGTCTCCCTCAATTAACTGACGCCCTCATTAGTATCCTTATTCTAGAATCATCCACTTCATTAGTATTGATTGATGTGCTGTAGCATCAGCCTTCTTTAATACCAAGTCGTCGAGACAAAAAAAAATTATTTTGATATTGGCATTTTAGTATTGGAGTTCAAGTTTAATTGGTAGTAAGGCCTCGGCACTGTGCGAGAGTGCGAATAGGCCCTAAACAGTCATTAAAGATGGTGTTCTCAGTGCTCCCAGTCGCCCTTCTACTTTCTTCGTGAGGAGGTTAACGAAAGTTCGATATTTTCACATCAAATTTTTTGAGTCTTACTTAAATTTGAAATTTTCCGCATCTTCTAACTAAAAAATGTGCAATGCGACATGAATCATACTACTGCAGCGTTTTCAAAGGCTGACAGCCTTCCAATACACTTATCTGCATCAATATCGCGATGTATGTCTCTAAAAAACGAAATTACGTGTTCTTCATATTAAAATTTTAGTTCTCTCACTGTTCTAAGAGCTTCACAATTTATAGACTTTGCTGTGAGGTTTAAACGCAGTGATATATTCAAGATATACATCATCTGTGCTCAGTCTTCTGATTGGAAACTTATGATATTGAGTTTGTTCATTCGATTGAGACTGTAGCAGACAATGAATTTCTTATGTTTCTTCTTTGATCAAATTCAACTTTTTGATTAAGCATTTTCTCTTTTTTATTTGTTTGATTGTATAAGTTCACTAATTAGTGCTAATTACGGCATCTCTACTCTGGGAGAATTCCCAGGCTTCTACTAATAGTGTGTGGTTTATTGATGGATCGCTGTTATTCCTATGTTTTGTTTTTTTATAATCAAAAAATAATATAGGTAAATAATTTATATTTTATGAATATTTCGTCAATGATTTCATTTGATAAATATAAATAACTTTTCTGGCCGAATGTAATGTTTTTATATATTTTTTTAATCAGCAATTGAAATTGTCTTGAATGTTTTTTGTTTATTGCCAGCTTTCATTTGATTTGAGTACTCAACATATAAATTAATGATTTGTTCATTTAATTGTATCGTTCGATAAAGTGATATTGAATGAAAATTGGCATTCTATTGCCTTTTTCAATTAAGCTAAAGGATATTAAATTTTTAATTGGATGTTAAATTATTAGAAAATAAATTACAAGAAATCGTGAGAGAATTCACTTTATTCATATAGATTGATTATATATATAATGAATATTTTCCTTTTTTTTTTTGTCATATATATCCTTTCACATGCCTTTATATTCAATATGACACTTAATTGTGATTTATATTTTTGATAAATACATTTCTATTTTGATAAATATATTTCTGTTGAAAAGAGAAAAAGGGTTCATGTTGTTAACCCGATTTCGTAGGATAAATACTTGGTGTAGTTGATGAATTAATTTTCTTTTCAACAATTGATATCTGATTGAAATGCCTATATCTTTAAATTATTTATAGAGTCATTCATTGTACTTATTTTGATGATCAAATAACGTAGCCTTTTTTTTATTTATTCCATTATTTGTAATGATGTTAAAAAAGAGTAATTGATTATATGAAGAAACTAAACTCATTATATATTAATTGCATAGTCAGATGGTTTCATGATTTTTCGTATATATTTTGTTATCAATATTAATCTTGTATCTAGCCGTCCATATTTAATCAAACCACCTATTTGTATTAGTGTATAATTAATGGGTTGTTTGGTGGGAAGTAAAATTGGCTAAGTGAGTTAAGTCGGCTCAAACTCGACCCGTTAATGAGTTCATAAGTTGAGCCTATCGAGCCTATAACTGAGCTCGTATATTATATGAGCTCAATGTTGCGGAGAAACCTTGCCCAAGTCACGCGTGCGACCTTAGCACTCCTTCGTAATGCTAAATATGCTTAAAACTCAAACAATGCTTAGCTAAAGAGCAAAGAATGCCAGAGAGAGAGAAAGTAAATGGGGGGAAGCTTCACTATTATAAGAGAATTTTTAAAAGGGTTGGAGGGGTTTTGAGGAGTTTTAGAAGCTGATTACAAATTAAGGAGGAGGGTCCTATTTATAGGTCTTTTTCCATATTCTTGAGATATGAATTAATAGGATATGATCGATAGTGAACAAAGTCCTATTCTAACTAAGTTGGATTTAAGTTTGTCCCCTCAGACAAGCATCAACCCTAGGTTTACAAGGTACCCTTGGACGACGCAACAATTGGTTGTTGATAAGGATCTTTCTGTCTGGTTGGCTCGACTACCTCTTCTGACTAAGTAGATCATGAACAATGATGCTTGGGACAACGGAACCATGGGATCTTGATCCGACCCATCATCGCTTCCCCCACCATCTGCTTTAAGTATAAGGTGATAATTTATAATTTTAAATATCAAATTCTCAAACACCTAAACCCATGCTGCTACTATACATCAAATTCCACATATTATATATGTATCTGATTGCATACTAGCCTTAATTGAAAGTTCTCTCTCATTATCGGGAGGAGTAATTAACTATAGAGGCTTGCGCCTATAGGAAACCTGAACTCAGATCATAAAGTTCTCACAAAATGAGGGCGAAATTTCTGGGTATTATATATGTATATGATTGCATACTAGCCTTAATTGAAAGTTCTCTCTCATTATCGGGAGGAGTAATTAACTATAGAAGCTTGTGCCTATAGGAAACATGAACTCAAATCATAAAGTTCTCACAAAATGAGGGTGAAATTTCTGGATAGCTTCTTATTTCAAACCCAATCTTTCTTCTGAAAATTTACCTTATAACTTAACTCGTTAAAACTCTCCCAAAAGAGAAAAGGTTAGGGTGTGAATTTTCGGAGCCCACAAAGGTTGGCAAGTATATTGCTCTCACAATCTCATATCAACCTTGGGAGGACGTTTGCATATATTAGGTTTGCCAATAACTCCTCGTAGACATTATTCTATTTTTGCGATTATTGAACCTAGTCAAAATTAATGATACATCCTATATATGATGCATCCTATATAGCTAAATATTTATTTAATGAAATTCTTAGATTATATAAATTTCCATCAATAATAGTTTTAGGCAATGATGTTAAATTTGTTTCGTATTTGTTAGTTGATACTGCACCAACACAAATGCCAAGGACAATGTCACAATCTAAAGCTTTACATCAAGATTTGAGTTGTTTTTCATGTGTGACTTCCATACAAGCCCATGGTGGACCATACCCATCAAGAAGGAAAAATTTTAATAAATTGTGTATTATCACTTGACTTGACTTATTTGGCCAATCCAAATTTTTCATATATTTGAAAGCTTTAAATTTAACTTTATTTATTTTTATCTCTCTTTGTATTAAAGATAAGTCATCAATCAATGTAATAGTATTTTATTGGCTCCTAATGCTTTCCAAAATTATTGAAGTTTGGATAAAGCCTATAAATAAAACATTAATTTGAACCTTTTTTTAAAAAAAATTATTTTTACTTATGCAAATTATATGTGAAAAAACTTGGTGGCTACTCTACTCTTCAATGAAGCTTAATCAACTGGGGCTTTCGTGCGTCCTTAGTTATTTTTCTTCACATTTATTCCTAACTTTCCTAACAAAAATTTTATCTCATATACGTAACCTCATGGAATTATAGAGGTCAAACTTAGAGTCTAAAGGTTTTCACTTGAGTAGATCTAAAACTGATTATGTAAAGTGTAATTTTAGTAGTAATAGACTTAGTGAGGGGATTGTGACTTTGGACAATCAAGTCATTAATAAAAGTATAAATTTTAGATATCTTGTATCTATTGTTCAAAGTGATGATAAAATAAATGAGGATATTATCAGCAGAATTCAAGTTGGATGGTTGAAGTGGATGAATGCATCGAGCTTGTTGTGTGATGGAAAAGTCCCCCTCAAACTTAAGGGAAAATTTTATAAAATGGTGGTGAGACCTGCAATGCTTTATGGTGCCGAATGTTGGCCATTAAAAGAGAAGCATAATGCTAGGTTAAGTGTTAGGGAGATGAGGATGCTCAGGTGGATGAGTGGCTTTACTCGTAGATAGGATACGAAATGAGCATATACGTGAAAATGTTGGAGTAACGCCAGTGGAAGATAAGATTAGAGAGAGTCATCTTAGATGGTTTGGTCACATAAAACGACGGCCTTCCGATGATCCGGTTAGGAAAGCAGACGTATTAGATTTGACTTATGTTAATAAAGATAGAGGTATATCTAAAAAGACTTGATTAGAAAATATTATAAATGATCTTTCTTTATTAGATTTAAATGAGAGTTTGATTTTTAATATGACACAATGGAGAAAAAGAATTCATTTAGCCAACCCCACGTAGTGGGACGAAGGCTTGATGTTGTTGTTGTTGTTGTTGTTGTATACATAACCTCAAGCCTCACTTTCCTCAACCCCAAAATAGATCCAACCTCTTCCAAACTCTCTCACATATTCCCCACTTCCATCATAACCTTCTAAGGCCTCAACTATCCAATAACCCTAAGATACCATAGCTAAAATTTTAATATAGAGAGAAAATTTTTTGTTGCAAGTAATCAAATCAAAAAGATCATAATTCCTTAACCATTGATCTAAAATTCATTAAAAACACACTTTTAGTTTCCTAATTTCAAGAACTTTTAATTTAGAGTTCTGCCCTATTTCTCATATGTGCTCTTCAGCTCTTCCTCGTTGATGGATCTATGGGCTCTTTTTTATGGTATTGCTGCAATATTTTTTGGTTGCTTTTTTGTGCCTCCAGCCCCGAATGGCAGCTGCCTAAACCCTAATGAAACCATCCCGAAACACTATAGATTGTGGGGCCTAAACCCTAAGCTATTGATTGGATTTCTTATTATCCAATTTCAAATCTGATACTTTCTTTATCAATGAAAGTAATTTTTATCAGATTATTAAAACAATATGATACATTATCATAAGAAATATGAGAACAAAATAATACTTTCTAAATTATTATTATATAGCATATAATATATAAAATGAAAAATACTTCAGCTTTCAAAGAATGTTTTATTATTATTATTATTATTATTATTCAAACCAAAAATGAAGAAAGAAATATAAAACGACAAGGACAAAGCATACATATTATTCAAGAACCCACAAATCTATCTATAACGAAAAAAAAAATCCTTTCAAAAACTCTCAAATGATGCAGAGGTATGATTACAAAGTCTTTATACACAATCGAGAACAAATATTTGATTCTTACAATTGGAATTACAGAAGAAGTGATGAAGGATAACAACAATTACACATCAGTAGAGCAACCACAAAATAATAGAGGTCAAGCAACTACGCCCAGATAGGGGAAATCAATTGACGGGATCAAACATTAGTAATCAGCCACAATTGTGGCGGTTATTGATGGCGGTCATCAACAGCGATTGTAAGCAATGCATTAGAGTTCTTTAAATTCCTTAGCTCAGGAACCTTGCTATAATAGAAAATGAAACATTATTAACTAGTTTTTGTGAGAAAAACAACACTCCATATAAAGGCTCATATTGATCTTCTTAAACATAAATAATTTCTTTAACATTTAAGTATCTTAATAATGACAAAATTAAATGATTTTTTGCTTGTTAAAGAATCTATTAACTATGGCGATGTACCAAATCAACATTTGACTCATGTTATGTCACTTACAGCGAAACATAGGGCGAACAGATATTACGCCTGGCCTTGCATCATCGAAGCGATACCTGCAGAGCAATTGAGAAAAAGAGAGTTATACTGGGATGCATGGAGGGAAAAAATTTGTATTAGGAGTGCACAAAATTTCCTAAAAATAAAATGAAATCAGAAATGTATATAATCATTTTTTATTTTTTTTTAAATATCATTCCAAAGTACAAAATAGTTGTTTTATATGATGCACTCAGTAGCTCCTGACCCTTTTTTTTTTTCTGGCAATATGTACCTTAAAAACTGATTTGAAAATATGTTTTTCATCACATACCCTTCATCAATAAGAAAGCTTTTGATAGCTGCAGGAAGTGATGCATGTCCTTTGCTGTGGTTACCAGAGCCTGTGAGGAGCACAAGCAAGAAAGGCTGCCATGAGGAAGCAATGTAATAAAAGCAAGCCACGAAAGTTGGGAATGAGACAAAAGTCCTTTTTCTTCACTCAGGAATTCTTCATTTTTTTAAAACAGGTTTCATTTACAAATATGAATAGAGATTCAGGTACAATTTATATGTTGCTGATTCCTCTTGCCAGTCTCTACGAATAGAATTAATAGATTGAAGAATAAAAGTCACTTTAGCCACAGTTGGTGCATGGATAGAACTCTATCTTTACCTAAGAGAAATCTAATCCATAGCATTCACAGGGGAAAAAAATGCATTCGCAGAAAGCATACAAGTTGGTCACTATAAAAGCAGATCAAATTTATGAACAACTTTGTCAAATTCAATCGGGAATGGTGCTGTCTGCGTTGAAAATTCAGAATATCTTCAAAACCTTTAACAAACTGTTAAAAGATTTAGATGTTCTCTTCTTACTAAAACCAGTTGCCCGGATCAACCCACATAGCAATCAGAGCCACTCATATTCTTTGGCCTCGATCAGACAGTCCTTGTCATCATCACCCCCCAATTCAGATAAATCTTTTCGTACCCATATTTACTATGAGAACTTCATACATAAACTACCTTATAACAAGCAATCTATAATATGAAAACTTCGCCTAAGTTTGGGGCTTCCTCTACTTACAAGTCACATTAGTCTCATATTTGATGTTTTTTTCTGGAAACTTTGGGCCATAGTGATTACTTCTAACGGGTAAGTAATTTCCTTAACCACTAAACTAACTAATTATTTTGCAATCAAGCATAGCAAGCAGACTAGAATTATTCTTCGCCAGTTAATTTACCTGTAATGACATGCAATGACGTCTGCCTCGGTTGTGGCACTATAATCCTCTTAGCATTACTAGAGGTCTCCAATCCGCTAAGAGAAACAAAAGAGGGACTTGGTTGAATTGTTTCTAGCTTTGCCAACTTATCAGGAGAAGCAGAATGGTTCAACATCATCTTGGATTCAATTCTTTGAAGACGCTGCTTCAATGCATGAACAGCCTCTGTTGCATGAAGGCCATGAAGGTCAAGCATCCATATGTCATTATTGCTGTTCCTAATGCGTAGAATCTCCTCTGCTGCTTGAGTGTTTAGTTTTTCTGCAGTCATCCACTCTTCTCGAGCCCTCAAGGAGAGCTGACGTGCAGTTAAGTGATCACGCCTCAAATAGGCATTGCTGGCACCCCGTGAATGTTGTGACGCAGCCCTGAATAGCAATAATACAGTAAGTAAACTAAGGTCAAGGTAAAAAACGGAAGGAGAGAAATAAAGAGCAGCGATAATATCTAAGAAGTCAGCCTTAATAGTGCCTTCGAGATAATCTAGAGGTCAACCAGTGGTTTACAATACTAAAAGCTGACGGTTCAGAACTTGTTACAATCATGAAGCAGTCATTACAAATTTGAAATTCAAAGTGGAGTTGAAAGTTTCCAAATTTGCCCGATGCCAAATTAGGAAAGTTTCAATGAAGTTTCAATTTTTAATTTAAATTGGAATAGATTTGAAATTTTTATTATTAATTAGTCGGAGCGGATTAGGAAATACATGACTCTCTTTTCTCTAGCTCTCTCCCTCTCACCATGCACCGGCCCCCTATATGGGCTCCACTCCTTTAATGCTACATTAAGGCTCTTAATTGCATGTAATTTGAAATCCAAATTCAAATTATTTTCCCTCCAATTCTACTCAAAACCTGAAATAATTTTAGATTTGGAGATTAGAATATTTCTACCTTCTCTCAACCTAATTCTATCCAAACCCTAACCCTTTTCCCCCCTACAAGCCGTCGGCTTCTCTTCCCACCTCCATCTCTCTCCCTCCTTTCTCTAACGTGCTCTCTCTCTCTCTCTTTGTTTATGATGAACGGTCAATCCGGAATTTGATTCCAGCCTTGCGTAAGACGACTACGTCCTCGTGGATTCTCTCAAACTGCCGTTCTTCAACAAATCTACGCCTTGACGGATTCATAGGAAAATCCGTCGACCACATAAGACTCACTACGCCCGAGGTTATGGATGAATCACTAATGAATGTCACATGGCTTATCAAGACGGGTTCTCCTTGAAGGTGATCATCTTCCTTGACTCGTGTACTTTCATGTTCTATCTACTTCGTAGAGAGATTGTTCAAGCAAGAGATTGTATTCCATTATCACCATCCACTAGTAAGCGTAGGATTGTTGTTTCGTTGCTATTAGATCTCTTTGTTAGATCATGGTTGTGTTGAAAGCTATTTTGTATGCATTGCTTTGGATGTTCCTAAATGTTTTGATTTTGTTTAGTCTCTTGCGTAGCTTAGCCTAAATGAAAGTGACCGCTTATTAGTTTTATTTTGTTGTTTTAATCGCTAATAACTAAAATCCAAAATTGCTCTTTGATTATTTTGCGCAAGTTTCCTGTTTCGCATTTAGTCCTGCATTAACAAATCATGTACATTAAACATGCAGGCTAAACCAACATCAATACTTCCCGTTGTCCATGCTCGAAAATTTTCAATACTCACCTTTTGAGTCATCAAGTCTCCCTCCAATCAAGAGAAAAACCAAGGTGACTAATGATAGCCACAAGGCTTCCAACTAAAATATTGAGTATGATATGATGTTGATAGGACTTGATGATCAAAACAGCACACAACAATATAAAAAATAGCAACTTATTCCAAATAGATCAAGAAATAACACAAAGAGAGCTGTTTTTACTAATTTCCAAACAAAGTAAGACAAGATACAAGTTGATTCACTGTTCGAGAGGTGAATCGTCTCTCCCACAATTCCTAGCAGCTACTAGGAACCCAAAACCTCGCAAAAACTGCTGCAAGAATTCAAAACATAACATAAAAACCCCAACCCAACATAATCTCCTCCCTTAAACAGCTCATATCCCCCCTAATAAATGCCCCTTACATCTTTCCGGAAGAGTCCCCTCATTTCCCAAAGAGTTTCCTCACAAAGCCTCTTCTCCTATGGCAAGACTGACCGAGTTAAACATCAGAATGACCCGTTCATTAAAACTAAAAAAGAAATATAAAAAATGATACTGTGCAGTTCAAGCCATGTAAACATAATTCATTAATATAACCTGCACTGCAATCAAAGCAGGTTGTCTGAAAGAGAAAAAAATATAACCTGCACTGCAATCAAAGCAGGTTTCAAGCCATGCAAACATTATTCAGTAACGCAAACTTCAACATATTTTGTACACGGTAAGGAAACAAAAAAAAAAAAAACTAGACAAATTACATTTTTGTTCAGAACACTTTCTTTGGAATAATATGGTGGAGTCAAACTAGATCTGCATTTTATCTGTCAAGATAAAACTTATCCTCCCACCTCCTAAAAAAGAAAGAGTCCAACAGCAAAGTAATACCTTATTTTACATAGATCCGGATATTTAAAATTATCAGAAAATCAAAAGAATAACAAATCAGTAGCTGGCAACCAGAAACCAGACAGTGCTGAACCTGAGCAAGATTTCTTATCAAAGAGACCAACTAGAATAATCAAAACTTTTGCCAACAGACAACTCAAATAATGCAAATTAAACTTGCATCGAAAGTACTGCAGCATAATAAAGCATGTCAATTTCAAACATCTAGGAGCTAGCTGTTACAATAAATTTATTTCTTTATCGTTATTGCCATCATAAGTTTATTCATCAGTAAACTTGGGAGAGGGGAGTAGGGGACAATCAGTTCTCATAGCCTTGTAGTTAATTGTTGCACTTAACGGGTCCAAGGATTTGTTTATGAAATATTACATTTTACCGTAGAGATCCAAGTAAACCATTGTCTTTCTTTTTTCGCACAATAGTTTAGCAGCAAGATATAAAAAGTAGCATACAACAAGATCACTCTGTAGCTAATCATTACCTTTAATAGGACGGAAAATCATCAAAATAATAAGATGAAATATCACTTTTTTTATCTTTATTTGCAATCGATTTCTAGGAACATTGATATATCAATAACTATACCTCATCATCGTTAATGCTTCCTTTCGGTGGCTTAAGTAGACATCATCCTCTTCCCACTCAGGTTCAATAGGGACAGAGAGCTGCTTAACTATTAATTCCTCATGAGAATTGTCAGACAAATTATTTGTTGTAGAAGTACTGCTTTTTTCCATAAAAATATTTGTATCTTCGCTCATATTACTCCTGAGCGAAGAGCACCTTCCAAAAGGCTCGGACTGCTTGTTTTTAGTTCCTGTTTCAGTTGAAATCATTTCTTTCAAAAGAATAGATGCCTGCCCAACATCATTATTTACAGCAGCTAAAACATCTTCAATCAAATGTTGATCAGCCCAACAATAAATATCTTTCAGCATCACAATAGGATTCTCGTTTCTTTTTTTTACAATGACAGCATGATGATTGCTGCTAATGTTAATATTTGAGGATGCAAGATTTGTATGAGCCTTGAGAAGTGAAAAGTTAGAAGGCCTCGAGGGTTGAAAAACTGAAGAATATGAAATAGTTGGTGCTGACTGAATCAGTGCCGAGCTTTCTCTGGAGTGAGCATTGTTTGAACATTCCATCAAGCCTGAATATGTCTCATTTGAGATGGGGGGAAAGGGATCCACAGCACCTTCAGCTTCACTTCCTTGCTTTTCACGGTGCTTGCGATCAAAAGCAGCCCAGCCATCAGTTTGAAACCTTGTCCGATGCATTTTGGACATTGCACAGCCACTTCTAAGTGTTATCCCGGCAATACCGCAGAATTTGGTGCCTGATCTCTATTAAACAAGGATTGCAAGCTGCTGCTTCAAAGTCAATAAGCTTGGGCCTGTGAACGCTTTGATTAATCAATCTGCTCCAAGAAAATTTCCAATCTTTAAACATATTTATAACTAAATATCACACATGCTAAAACCACTGACTAGCTGACGGCTATTTGCAAGGGGAAAAATAGCCCAACATAGCGAAGATAAAATGAACAGAAAGAGAAAGACTCGCTAGTTTCCTAATGATGAGAAAGAAAACAAGAAGGATACATATGGTGTTTGCCTATTTTTTAGTCTGCTTGGTGTAGTAATATTTCCTCCTTTCAATATTAAAATTGGGACGAAATAGTAGACAAATTTAGAAAAGCAACTGACTTGCTTAAAAACATTACAGGTTCTGGAATTTCAAAACAAAGAGTGAGAAGTTCTTTTTTCCATTTTCATCAATAAGTGGGAAACATTTAAGATCTTTAGAAAATATTTACATAAAAAATTAGCATTTTCTGACCATCAATAATAGACCATTGTGATATATCAAGGCCTTCAATTCAAACGACTTTAGCTTACTGTTGATCTTGCACAACAACAATTCAAGAAAAAGAGGTCAGGATCTAACATGAGGGTTTCCCATCTGGAAGGACCTCTAACACTCAAGCTAATAATTCTAGGAGTAGGTTATGCTCGTCGAACAGGTTGGAGGTTCAAGGGACCCATGTGCTGCTAATAGTAATCTTAATATCACTGAGTAGGGTTGGAGAACTTAGTATGCTAGGATTCCTCAAACTTGTAGATTTCTTTATCAAAGAAATGAGTAAAATTATTGTAAATTTTTCACCAAGGGTTAGAAACAGTTAAAAAAGCGCTCGATGTATGTCATAAATTTGTCCAGGAAATGAAATGCAAGATTTGCTTCAAAACAAAAACAGCAAGCTCAGACCAGGTTGGTCCAATTTGGCCGATCAATTTCGGCCAAATTTTGATTGGTCTAGAGGATACACTGTATGGTGGAGATCATTCATGGACATGAATGGAGGCGCAAGCATCCTTTGGTATGATAAGTGACTAGGATAAAGGGCAATTGGAATGTCGCCCATGAAATGGGAGACCACAGTCTTAATGGCGGTGATAGGGTGGAGTTTTGTCTTGTATATAAAGAAAACATAGAAGCCATGATAATTCCAGCTGTGCAATTCCAACACAACAAGTACAATTTCATCACTCATAGAGAAAAATATAAGACTCTTTCTCATCTCACAAAGATCATTTCAAAATCAATGTTGTGTGATAAATTAGAAAATAAAAAATTTGCAGATCACTTGCAACAATTGAGGCTCAAGTGAGGTTGCTACAGCTGCACACTCATTAGCAAAAGATGCTAGTGGTAGTGTTATAATAGGAGATTGCAGCCTAAGGCACAATATGTGCCTAGCGGGTTGAGGAAGAGGAGTGGAACCGGACTAAATCAGGCACAAGTTCGGTCTATATAACTCAAATTTATTATTCTAGGCTCTAGCCCATTTTTTGTTGGTTATGCTTTTATTGGATTGTTCAAGCTAACATTAGACCTTGAATAAGTCTTCTTTTGGATTCCCTATTAAATAATAAAAAATAAATAAATAAACTTACTTCCTCTCTCCCTCCTATATTTTGGATTCTATCTTTAAAAAAAATTAACCTAATATTAATCCAAATCACGGATCAGAAGTCAACGAGGTCACCATCATTATGGATGTCAACAATCATCGCTATCATTCATACCCAACCATTAAAAAAGCGGACGAGGCGTCCGCATTGAGTCGCGCCTCAAGTCGAGGCGAAATTCATGCGTATCAGGGCTTACGCCTCGAACCATCCAGCGAAGCCTACGATTTTTTCGCACAAGGCGTGCGCATTAGAGCGTAACACCTTGAGGCAGTATGAGGCACCGCCTCGAAATTTTTTCTTCGATATATATGTAAATACGACGCAGTCGATTCGTGTTTGTGTATTCGCGTATAGGATTAGGGCTTCCTGCGAGAATTGAAAGGCGAACTAGAGGCGAAGCCGTGAGGGAAAGAGACGAAGCCGTGAGTGCAGGAGACGAAGTCAGAAGGAGACGACGCAGGAAACGAATCCAAAAGCAATAACGATTTCGAAAGCAGGAAACGAAGCCGAAGTTGTGAGTGCGGGAAACGTTCAGGCCTCGGTTAGGTCGGAAGAGCAGATGAGCGGTGTTGTGGCCTTGACTTTAAGGTGTAGAAACGAAAGCTTGAATAACTCCTGATTCGGCTTTCTTTCTTTCGTCCGCTCAGTACATGCTCGGTATCGAGCAGGTACAAGCTCGGTACCGCTCAGTACATGCTCGGTACTGCTCAGTACATGCTCGGTACTGCTAGGTACATACTCGGTACCGAGCCAGCACCGCTCGGTACCGAGCAAGTATATGCTCGGTAGTGAGCGGTACATGCTCGGTACCACTAGGTACACGCTCGGTACTGAGCGGTACATGCTCGGTACGGAGCGGTACATGCTCGGTACCAAGCAGTATATGCTCGGTATTGAGCGGTACATGCTCGGTACTGAGCATATACAACAAGCAGAATTTCAAAATTACTCTTATAATAAAATTTTGTTCCGGGGGCAGCCGGGGGCGCTGCCCCCGGAAACCCCTACAGGGGCGCTGCCCCTTAACCCTGCGACCTGACCGGGCAGGTCAAACCCTGCCAGGGGGCAGCGCCCCCTTGGACCCCCAACAGACTGGTACATTTTTGTATTCATGTTATTTTCTTATTGGTAGTACAAATAATTGTTAATATTTGTCCTATTATTAGCATGACTAGTGGTACAAGAAGGAAAGATCCTGCATGGAAATATGGAACTCAAGTTGAAGTGTTTGACGAAAGTGCAAAGAAGGGATATGTTTATAATATCTGTCCTATTATTTTTATAATTTTTTAGGCTTACGCCTCGCCTCACTTAGCCAAAACGTCTCGATTCCCGATTTCGCCTTTTAAAATGTTGTTCATACCCACTAAGAACATCAAGGGCATTTGTGTACCCTAGATAACTAGTAAAACTTCTCGATTTAAGCTAAGTTGAGTGAAGTCGAGTTGGACCATACGCAATCCATCATCCACACGCCTATGCCTTATTTGTTGTATAGCTTATTCATTACCAAATTTGCCTACTATTAAGCTTTTTTGGCTACTTTGAACTCATGCGAGACTACAATTCAAAGTTTGCATCACTCAAGATATTCATATTAGCTCTATAATACATCGTGGACCAAATAATTGTCCAGCTTAATTTCCGATTTGAGTTGTAATGATTAAACAAATAAATAAGGTGAATATAACCCAAACTTGGTAAAGAAGCATTGAATTCAGGTGTTATTTGCGCCTAGTTTTGTTACCATTTGAGCATAATCCAAAGGACCCAACTTTACCATCTACAATGGACACTCCTCTTGCTTTACCATAATCTCCTTCCCAATGCAAGGTTCTACAAAGATGGTTGAAATCCATGGAAGGAGTTCAATAGTGTCGTTGCAGACCTAATTCATCATCTTTATCAAGATTTAAAATTATGTAGTCATGTACTGAGGCATTTTCTGTCCGTGAGGGTACAAATCAAATTAACAATATAAAAATAAATTAAAAATCTTCATCGCTATCATCACTTAGGGGGATCTTCATTTGATTCATCGTCATAGAAAATAATTTTCTCCCTTACCTCATCCCCAGTGGAGTCCAAGGTTTTCTAATCTTCTTCTTCTTCAATCTCACTCAAGTTCCTCTTCCCTACATAGTGAAACTTTATAATTAATTTTTAATATTTGTCTTTTGTTTCTTCATAGTTGGTTTATTTTGGATGCATATGTTTTATATCTATTACCATCATAGATATCAACATTCAAATCTTCTTGTTGTAAATCAGATGGTGTAACATCAACTACATCATCCACAAACCATTCATCATTCGGTGGCATATCATCATATAGCAATAGAATCACATCATCCTTCAAACCTTTATCTTTTAATTTTTTAATCGTTAAGTCTCATGATGTACACCAAAGAATTCATACTAAAGGTCATTAAATCATTTCTCCTTTTTGTCTGAACTTAATTGTATTTGTTTTAATTGCATTCACATCCGAATGACGAAGATATAAGTCTCAAAATCTTAACAACAAAATGTCGTAACTTAGAAGTGCCATCACCAAAATAAATTCACCAGTCAACTATAGTTGTAAGAAATAAGCATAAGTTTAAAAGATGAGGGCACGTTCTTATTTCACTCAAGATATTAGTAATAAAAAAATTACCTGAAAAAATATTTTTCAACTACATCTTTAGCTAGTTAAAGAGCAAAGAAATTTTTCTTGTTCCTAAAAGGTTTAAGTTGCATAAAAGCATCTGCCCTTTCAGATGGGTTAGTAATAAGCCTATTCATGCAATGTTACAACCCAATTTTATTTCAGGATTTATTGAATTATTGTCTGCATATTGAAGCTAAGAATTAAGGCAATAGCTTGCAGTATGCAAATGGCGATAAAGTTGTAGCTCCTACTTATCATCAATGATATCACATATTCCCCTATAACTTGCCTAGACGCCTCCTAAGTTATAGCTAATCAACTATTTCACTACAATGTATATAAATCCATAGCAAGCTTCTTCTCTGCATTAATCATCCTTAACACTTGAATCAGCGGCCTAGTTGTTGTTATTACATATGATACAATTAATCAAAATATTTATTTAGAATAATTTTTCTAACTTCTTTTCCCTCAATTCTCCTAACCCAAGCAAAATTAAAGCATTCAGTAGAAGTAAACATAACCTCCAAAGATTGCCTTGCTCCCAACAAGCTATGTATTGTTAGATAAGCTATAACAAATAAGGATGTAATAGGTTGTACAAGTTCTTTCTTTGAAAATTTATTCATTAATGCCAAATTTCAAGAATGATTAAATATGAATTTGCTTATTTTCTTGGCATGACTTGGTACATTCTTGTATTGTAGCAGCTCATTTAACTTCTCAAGAATAAGATCTATACATTGTATAGCGAAAGGTGTCCAATATGTTATTTCTCTTTTCCATCAAAGTGACTCGGATTGCTCATAAACAATTGTGTTATTTGTTATAATCTATGCAATCAAGTGTTCTCCTATCTCTGCAACCACTCCATCTAGCAATCCAAAAATATAATCTGCATCATTCACCTAATCATAGGCTTTAACAGTATGTTAATCATACTCTTGTTCCTAATGTCAAACCATCCATCAGATATCATAGTCATTCTAATCTGGCTCTAAATCCTCTTAATTTATTCAATATATCTCACTATCTTATTATGCTCCTCCTTCAAAACCCCAGTTCCCAACTCATACATGGACAAGTGTTTCAAGCCTCGATCATAAGCTCCAATGGAACATATCATATTGCAGCATGAAGGAGAGATTGTTACATTGAATGGAATGGAGTTCTCATAAAAAAAAATCTCCCAATATTCATACAAACATGTTTTCATGCTCTCTAGTCATCTCTGAAAACAACTTCTATGATGCACGTGGTCTATCTCCCTACTGTCATCCTCCAAATTAACCATATAATGACCTATGAGTCCTCTTGCACCCGTGATAGACATTGGTGGCAAGGAAGATCATAAGTCTCGTCTACTATGCGCACTCCCATAATTTGAGCCTACTTCAACCTATCCTCGAATTGTCACTGAGCAAGATGCTTCGACATCTTTGGCTTATTCGTCTAAAACCAGATCTTCTCTTTTATTGTTTCTAGAACTTTGACACATGATGCTATATTTTTGTGAGATTCAGATAGTTACTCCTTCATCCTTTAACACCACCTTTGATTGCCTCATTGAAGTAATTGTACTTCAAATATACATATATTTTATTGTTTCCAACAACATCAACGTGCACATTATGTTTACATTGGATCTTTTCTATGGCCCTAGGTGAATTTTTTTCTTGCCTTTAACTAATTTAGTCCAAACCCTAAAATAAAAATTCTGATTCAAATTTGAGAAAATGAAAGTATTCAAAGCAATAAACATCCTAAATAAGCTATTAAAAGAAACTAAATTCAAACCAAAGAAATTATAGTTTCAGAGAAAAAATGGGAGAATCCTTGCAGAAGAGGGAAACTTAGATAGGAGGACTTGCCTGCAAAGCTGGAGATGATCAACGGTAGTATTATATTCAATGGTTCAAGTGAGATTGCATGGTTCATGAGGTTCGTAACTCCCATGGTTATAACTAATATGGTTGACTGACATTTAATAGTGGTGACTCTCACATTGCTTCACATAGTTAAGTGGACTCTTGAAAAATAATACTGATGACAAGGGTGGATCCACATTAAGCCCAGGGGGGCAATTGCCGCCCCCCCCCCCCCCCCCCCCCCATAAAAAATAAAAAAATTCTTAATTATAGGATTATTTAGGTAATATGTTCCCCTCCATCTATTTTTTAGTCTTTATTATAAGGGGTTTTAGGCAATTACCCCCCCCCCCCCCCTAAGAGTTTTAAAATATTATGATCTTTAGACAATTGTCCCTAGCATAATTAAACACTTTTGTGTAGAGGTGTTATTGTTAAGGAATGATAAACCAAATACAAAGAGAAATACCAAAATTTATTCTGGGGGCACTGCAGGGATGCTGCCCCTCGACCCCGCGACCTAACTGAGCAAGTCGAACCCGCCAAGGGGCACTACCCCCTTGACCCCCGACATATCTGAGAGCGTACGACGATCAAGGATATGAAGAAATAGCGGTCGAGCCAAATTCAAGGTAACTCCAACATGCATTTTGTAGAGATTGAACGATTAATCAATTACATCATTTTGATTTTTTTTTTCAAACAAATCATCCATACTTCAACCTAGATTTTGTTTAAGAATAATTGTCATTATATAAGGTGTCGATGATATTTTAAAAATGTATTATGTACTCAAGTACAAAGAATCATTAGTTACTAAAATGGCGCACACGTGTGTGTCTATATATATATATATATATATATATATATATATATATATATATATATATATATATATATATATATATGTGAAAAAAATTTCTCTACATTTTTACTTATAAGTTTGTCCCCCCCCCCCCCCCCCCTAATATTAAGATTAAGATTGGTTACGCAGTTCCGCCTACTTGATGAAATTAAAAAACATACATTTAAGGAAGAGTGAACTAGCGAAGGATAATGTGAAGAGCTCTCACATAAGAGGAACATTTTTTATGCATGTGAGAATATTAATTCAGCGTCCAAGCAGATAGAAAAACATGTTCATGTAAAAACATGTTTCAGAAAAAAAAATGGGAGAATCCTTGCAGAAGAGGGAAACTTAGATAGGAGGACTCGCCTTTAGAGCTGGAGATGATCAGCGGTAGTATTATATTCAATGGTTCAAGTGAGATAGCATGGTTCATGAGGTTCGTAACTCCCACGGTTATAATTAATATGGTTGACTGACATTCAATAATGGTGACTCTCACATTGCTTCACATAGCTAAGTGGAGTCTTGAAAAATAATACTTGATGACAAGGGTGGATCCACCTTAAGCCCAGGGGGCAATTGCCCCCCCCCCCCCCCCCCCTCCTCCTAAAAAAATAAAAAAAAAATTATTTATTATATGATTATTTAGGTAATTTGTCTCCCTTTGTCTATTTTTAGTATTTATTACAAGGGGTTTTAGGCAATTATCTCCCCCCTCCCCAATAAAAGTTTTAAAATAATATGATCTTTAGGCAATTCCCCCAACATAATTAAATACTTTTGTGTAGAGGTGTTATTGTTAAGGAATGACGAACCAAATACAAAGAGAAATACCAAAATTTATTTCGGGGGCACTGCAGGGATGCTGCCCCTTGACCTCGCGACATGACTGGGTAAGTCGAACCTGCCAGGGGGCGCTACCTCCTTGGAGCCCCGACATATCTGCGAAGCGTACGACGATCAAGGATATGAACAAATAGGAGTTGAGCCAAATTCAAGGCAACTCCAACATGCATTTTGTAGAGATTAAATGATTAATCAATTACATCATTTTGATTTTTTTGCAAACAAATCAGTCATACTTCAACATAAATTTTGTTTAAGAATAATTGTCATTATATAAGGTGTTGATGATATCTTTAAAATGTATTATGTACTCAAGTACATAAAATCATTAGTCACTAAAATGGTGCGTGCATGCACACACACACACATTGTATGTGTGTGTGTATATATATCTACACTTTTACTTATAAGCCCCCCCCCCCCCCCCCCCAACAAAAATTAAGACCGATTCCGCCTGCTTGATGAAAAAACATACAGTTAAAGAGGAGTGAAGGATAATGTGAAGAGCTCTCACATAAGAGGAACATTTTTTATGCATTTGAGAATATTAATTCAGCGTCAAAGCAGATATAAAAACATGTTCATGTAAAATTATCAAATTATTAACTACCGACAAACTTAAGCTTTTGGATGTAAAACAGATTTGAGTTGGTGTATCAGGACCAACTCCAATACCCTTTCTTCCACGCTCTCCTAACATAACCCGAAATGAATATCAATTTATTTTAATATGTTAATTTTACTACTACCATTAATATGAACACAAAATTATGCACGTTAGAAAATTTTCTCAAACAAAATAGCAGCATCCACCTTAGAACCCTACATGGCTACATAAAATCATCAATCCATCATTACAGCCTAAAACCCATAAACTTTATTGAAGATAATGATTTACTTACCCTTGAAGACGCCCCGCCCTATTTTGAGAACGCAGTCCGCAGCTCTCGAAACCAAGTCGTCGATTTCGCAGAGAATGAGAGGTTAGATGGGTGAGAGGCAAAAATCTTTATGTTGGACGTATAGAAAGAAACAATTAGCAGCTTATAATAGCATCAGAATCCAGAATCCATCAACCCAAAGACTAGCGATTTATTTCGGAGATCAGCGGGACGACGGGAATACCGGTGGCTGTTTGGAGTCAAAGGATATTATTCAACGTAAAAAATGACGTTTCCGAAATTACCCTTATAATTAATTAAGCTAATTATTAATTTATTGTCGTACCAGCTAGGTTATCAAAATGAAGGTTAAGCATTTACTTTATGGGATGATGTTATTGTTTTTTGTGAGAACTCTATAAACAATATTAAAAATTAATCTCAAGATAATTCTTGATGATTTTGCTGAAGCTTCAGCCCTTCGTATCAATCCGCATAAAAGTTTCATCATTTTTGCTGCTCTCTCTAACCAGCAAGAGGAAATTTGAAATAAATTGGGGATTGTTAATTCGGCTGATTTCCTAAGCTATCTCGATTTATCTATTTCTCTGAACAAATTGAAAGTCTTTCATTTTCAACCTCTCTTAAACAAAATTTTTGGTCTCTTGGAAGGTTAAATTTTTATCTCTAGCGGGTAGAATCCAATTTCTTAAATTTTCTATTGCTTATATTTTGACATATTGGATTAGAGGAGCTATTATACCTAAAAGCTCCTGCAATGTTATTGAGAGGATGTGTTCCATATTTTTGTTTCATGGTAAAACAAATGAAAGGAAGATGCAAACCATTGTTTGGTCCACTGTTTGTACTCATAAGACTGCAGGTGGTATAGGTTTACCTTCGATTAAGACTCTTTATCATAGTTTTAGCTGCTCTCTTATTTGGAGAATTCTTTCCCATGACAGTGGTTTGGCTTTTTGGTATATAAGAAATTTCTCTTCTCCTTAGAAACCTCCTGATGCGGAGCATCTTTAGAAACGGGGGACCTGCGGAACATGCTAGCTGCACATGTTCTGTTAGAAGATGAGAACCACTATCTCTACTTTATTACCTATCTTACTATAGTTAGTTATTGAGTCAGAATGTTACCTTTATGCTTAATATTATGCTTAATATAGAATAGCTGGTATCATGGTATGAGTATATGTAGTAGAAAGGAGGAAGACATAGGGTAGCTTTTCATTTTTACAGAAGAAATACATATACAATATTATTTATTGTTTCATTGATTTGTTCACTGTTTTGCTTAGCTAATTTCTGTGCAGGATCCATTACATCAGTTTTTGGTATCAGTGCCAGATGGCGGAGAGCAGCAGACGGGTGGCTCCCGGAGATGAACGAAGCCTTGAAGCCCTGTGGGCAGAACACCGTAATCTCGCGCAACACCTGGAGGAGATTGCCGCCGACGTTCACCAGTTCCGTGAAGAAATGAGGCAGGTCTGGCAGGACGTGCAGGCAATCTATGCTAGTCTGGAGCGATTTGGTCCACAGCTGACAATGGCAATAGCGAACACCCCGATCGGTAGGCGTAGAGCAGACGGAGTACGAAATGCAGTGCGGGACACGCCGATTGTGGAAGCGTTCGATTCGGAAGGAGCAACTGAGCAATTCAGAGAGCTGGACCTGTCCGATTCTAACGAAGAAGTAATTCACCACCGCCGGAGGAGACACAGAGACAATGATCGACATCACAGTGAGTTCCGTGTAGGGGTGTAAACGAGTCGAGTCGAGTCGAGTTTTAGCATTATCGAGCTCAGCTCGTTACTCGGACAACGAGCTCGAACTCGAGCTCGAGCTCGAGTCGAGCTCAGAAAACGAGCTCGAACTCGAGCTCGTTAAACTATAAACGAGCTCGAGCCGGCTCGCGAGCCGCTCGATTTCTCAACCATCCGAATTTTTAATTTCTGCCACCTTTTTTCCCGACTGGTTTTTTTTTTTTTAGAAAGATATTAAAAAGCGTCATAATCACAAGTGTAAAGGAACTTTGCATTTAATAAAAAACAGCTTTCACTTCGAGCAATGAATATGCAATATTTAACATTAAAAGCAAAGTTTAAATCTCATATTATAGGTCGGCTGCCAGTTTCGAGCCGGCTCGCGAGACGAGTCGAGCCACGTCAAGCTCGAACTCGAGCTCGATTGATAAACGAGCTCGATGAGCTCGAGCTCGAGCTCGTGGCTCGATAAGCTCAGCTCGCGAGCTCGTTAACGAGTCGAGCTCGAGCCAGCTCGCGAGCCGGCTCGGCTCACTTACACCCCTAGTTCCGTGTCAAAATGGACATACCATTCTTTGATGGGAAACTGCATATAGAAGACTACCTCGACTGGGAAAGAGCGGTGGAAACCTTCTTCGAGTATATGGAGGTGGAGCCGGAGAAACAGGTCAAATATGTGGCCTGTCGACTCAAATCGGGAGCTAGTGCGTGGTGGCTCCAACTTTTACAGTCGAGAAGGCGTGAAGGTCGGGGACCGGTGCGCAGTTGGTGGAGAATGAAACAGCTACTACATGGACATTTCCTGCCTACCAACTATGAACAGATGTTATGCCTCCAATATCAACATTGCATTCAAGGTAACCGAACGGTGGGCGACTACACAGAAGAGTTCTACCGGCTAAGTGCAAGAAACAACCTCAATGAATCCACAAATCAGTTGGTGGCAAGGTATGTTGGCGGATTGAAGGAATAAATTCAAGATAAACTTGAATTGAATACAGTGTGGTCCGTCTCCCAGGCGGTTACCTATGCCCTGAAAGTTGAAACATAGCTGGCTCGACACAGAAGAACCAGTCGAGCAAAACGGGCATCGGAGCACAGCGCGGATCACCATCGACCCAATAGTTCCAGTGCTACACAGGCAAGCAAACCTCAAGCGCTCGTCGCCAACAACCCAAGTCCTGTTATTACGGGAGGCAAAAATGCAGAGGGGAGAATACTACCGAAAGGCCGTGGGCAGTCTAAAGACAATCCTTATGCAAGGCCTATGAATATCAAATGTTTTAGATGTTTCCAACAGGGGCACAAATCGAATGAGTGTCCAACAAGGCCACAATTGCAATTGTTGGAAGCTGAAGGAGAGGATCCAGGCGGCGAAGCCGAGGATGAGCAGGAAGATTCATTCGAAGAGGTAGGCAGCGATGAAGGCGAACCTCTCATTTGCGAACTTCAGAAGTTACTTTTGACCCCGCGAATACCCACCAGGTCACTGAGGAACACGTTGTTTCGGACAAAATGCACCATCAATGGAAAAATTTGTAGTCTATTGATAGACAGTGGGTGCACCAAAAATATTGTGTCAAAGGCCGCCGTAGAAGCACTTCAACCCAAGACATCCAAGAATTCGAACCCTTACAAGGTTAGCTGGGTGAAGAAGGGGGTAGAAATGGAGATCACTGAACTTTGCCTCGTCCCATTCTCCATCGGAAAGAGCTACGCCAGCGGAGTGTTGTGTGATGTAATAGACATGGACGTGTGCCACATAATTCTTGGGCGACCGTGGCAATTTGATGTCGGGGCCACACATAACTGCCGCACCAACACATACACGTTCGAGTGGAAAGGAAAATCAATTCAATTGCTGTCCAACAATCAAGGTACGGACTATGTAGTCGAGAAAAACAAAACAAACATGTTTGTGGTTTCAAGTAACCAATTACTACATGCGTGGAGAGATGCAAACCAAATACTGGCTCTAGTTGTAACATCAGTTTTGCTCATATCGTCCGGGCCGATCGTGGATCGTCCCGGGACGATCAGTTAAAATTTTGCTCCAGGATGTGTTCAGAAGCTAAAGGAAGATTTTCCTGTAAGGATCATCCAGGCCGATTGGGGATCATCCCGGGACGATCAGAGCAGTGCACAAGTCCGAGAATAAGGGTTTTTATCGTCCAAGGAAATTAATTATCGTCCTGAGAAATCGTCCCAGGACGATGTAAATTTGTTCAGATCGTCCTGGATGATCGTGCGATCGGCCGGGCCGATCTCAAGAGGATTTAAGGGAAATCAGCCGTTTTTAAGAGAGAGAAAAATCAAATTTTATAAAAATATCTTTGAGGAGAGAGAAAGTCGAGGGCAAAAGAGGAAAAGTGGATTTTTGGGCAACGCCGGTCCGTTTTCGTCCGTCGAGACAGTTCAAGAAATTGGTGTACGCAAGGTAAGGCACATTCCGCCTTTCTCAATTTTCAGAACGGTGAAGTTTGAACAATTTTTCTGTCTGGATTTCATTTTTGTTAGCGAATTTCGTCCGTATTTTCCGATTGGTTCATTTTTTACCTCGTAACTTTTGGTATGTTTCTGAGGTGCCGAGTGCGCACGTTTTAATGATTTTCTGGAGAATTTTGACCGGATAGTTTTGATTCGGCGGTATTTTATTTTGATTGTGATTTCTGATGAAGTCTGAAATTGTCTAGGCAGTAGAATAAAAGTTTTGCAATATTGTTGTGAATATTCTGTGCTAATTTGTAATTTGTGAAATTAGAAATTTTTGAATAAATTCCGTATAATGCTGTTATGCTGCCGGATTTTTGTACGATTTCTGAAATTGTCCGGATTTGTTCTGAAATGACATGATATGATTGTGTGCTATGAAAAGGGAGTTATAAGGGGTCAGGATCCTGTGAGATCCTGTCTGTGTCAGAAAAATCTGAAATGACCTCTGAAATATGAAAATAAGTTCTGTTTCGGATCTGATGATAAGTTCTGTTCTGGTGCTATAAGCACATCTGTTCTGGTGCCATGAGCACAAAGGGAGGCATAAGGGGCCAGAATCCGAGAGATTCTGTCAGTGTATGGGAAGGGAGGTATAAGCGGCCAGAATCCGTTGAGATTCTGTCTGTGTTAGGGAATTTATTCATGATTTTTTATATGTTCTGAATTGATATGATTTCTAATTTCCGTACGATTTGATATGATGTATGATTCTGATACGATTCTATTCTATTCTGATTTGATCTGATCTGTATGATTCTGTTCTGATTCAAGTTCTAGAATTTTGATTTCTGTGATATTTGTTCTGTTCTGCTTCGGTATACGATTTTGTTGATCCGATTTCTGCACGGATTTTGTCTGATGTGTTTGATGTGGATTCTGAGAATTTTGATTGGAGGTTTGATGTCTTGCTGAGCTGTTGTAGCTCATCCTTGTTTTCTGCGTGGTTTTCAGGTTCTGGGAAAGGGAAGGAAGTCTTGGAGTAAGAGTTCAGGGTCTGATCTATTATAGGTTGATACTTTTGATTTTTGTACAGTCATGACTTTTCTGTTCTGTCTTTCTTTCTGTCTGAAAGCCATGAGCTGTATTTGTATATGATTCTCCTTTTGAGGAAGAAAAGATAGATGATCTGTTCCGCTGCATTTGATGTTTATAGTAGCTTTGTGTCTGTTTCTGTGTGTAAATGTTTGGAAGAAAGTTCTGAACCAAATTTCAAAGCCAGATCCTGGAATCAGTTCAGTCAATTTGAGTTTGGCCACGACCCGATGCGAGCGGGATCCGTCCCGGTCGGGTTGGGTCGTGACACTAGTCGTGAAGGAACAGTCCTCTACTTTAAATCATCAAGCCGTTCCTGTGCTTGTTAAGTCCTTAATCAAAGAATTCCAGGATATTGGACTGGAAAATCTTCCGGCTGAGCTACCGCCGTTAAGGAGTATTCAGCATCAGATCGACCTGACTCCCGGAGCATCACTGCCAAACTTGCCACATTACAAGCTGAGTCCCGCTGAACACCGGATACTACAACAAATAGTCGACGAGCTGCTGGAGAAACAACTCATTCAACATAGCCTTAGCCCGTGCGCAGTTCCGACTTTGTTAGTGCCAAAGAAAGACGGCAGCTGGAGGATGTTCGTCGACAACAGGGCTATTAATAAAATAACAGTCAAATTCCTGTTTCCTATGTCGAGGATGGATGAGATGTTGGAAAAATTAGCTGGTTCCCAGATCTTCTCAAAACTCGATCTCCGTAGTGGATATCACCAAATCTGGATCCGTCCAGGGGATGAGTGGAAGACGACATTTAAGACTATAGAAGGGCTCTACGAGTGGCATGTTATGCCATTTGGGTTGTGTAATGCTCCAGCCACGTTAATGCGTATGATGAACGAAATTTTAAAACCTTTTCTCAACAAATGCTGCTTGGCTTACTTCGACGACGTTCTAGTATTTAGCAGCAATCTGGAAGTCCATGTTGACCATTTACGGCAGATTTTTGAAGTATTCCATGAACACAGACTCTTCTTGAATGTAGAAAAGTGTGAATTTGCTATGGAAGTGATATCATTCCTCGGTTTCAAAATCTCTGCCGCCGGCGTATGTGCTAATCCAAGAAAGGTGAAGTCGATCGTAGAATGGCCGACGCCAAAATCATTCACAGATGTAAGAAGCTTTCATGGACTAGCAAATTTTTACAGGAGGTTTATAAAAGGCTTTAGTATAATGCTAGCTCCCATAACTGATTTGTTGAAATTAAAACAATTTCACTGGAAAGCAGAACAACAAGCCAGCTTTGAGGCCATTAAAGCGGCATTGTCAGCGGCTCCGGTTCTAGCTCTACCGGATTTTGATAAACCGTTCTCAGTAGAAACCGATTCCTCTACAGTGAGGATCGGAGCAGTTTTGGTACAAGAAGGCAGATCTATTGAGTTCTTCAGTGAAAAACTATGTCCGTTCCGGTAGCGGTGGTCTGTATATGAACAGGAATTGTATGCGGTTGTGCGGGCCTTAAAACAATGGGAGCACTATTTATTGCATCAGGATTTTATTCTTTGTAGCGATCACAAGGCTCTTCAGTACATTAATACTCAGAAGAATATAAACCGAATGCACTCAAGGTGGGTGCTGTTTTTACAAAAGTTCATCTTTGTGTTGAAACACAAATCGGGATCTCAAAATAGGGTCGCTGACGCCTTGAGTCGAAGATCCGCACTCATCACTCAATTGCAGACCGATTTTGCAGGATTGGAATGCTTACATGAACTATATGCAAGTGATCAAGATTTTGCTAATGTATGGACTAAATGCCTTAATAAAGAGTCTATAGAAGATTTCAATGTCAGGCACGGATTCCTGTTCAAGGGTAACTTACTGTGCATACCAAATTCATCATGGCGCCAATTACTTAT
Source organism: Dendrobium huoshanense (assembly GCA_016618105.1). Classification (NCBI taxonomy): domain Eukaryota; kingdom Viridiplantae; phylum Streptophyta; class Magnoliopsida; order Asparagales; family Orchidaceae; genus Dendrobium; species Dendrobium huoshanense. The sequence continues at coordinate 39,020,532 of CM028353.1, read as the reverse complement.
ACAAGAAACTCACGGTGGAGGGCTGGCATCTCATGTCGGGCAAGACAAAACCTTAGCATAGCTACAAGAAAGGTTTTACTGGTCGCACATCATAAGGGACATGATACGGTACTTGGAGCGATGCTCGATCTATCAAAGTTACAAAGCCGGCGGACAAAACACTAGTCTCTACCAACCGTTGCCAATACCAGAGTATATATGGGAGGATCTAAGCCTTGATTTTGTACTTGGTTTGCCACGCACCAAACGGGGTAATGACTCCATCATGGTAGTCGTTGATCGGTTTTCTAAGATGGCGCATTTTATCGCCTGCAAGAAAATATTTGATGCACTTAACATCGCAAAGCTGTTCTTCAAGGAGATCGTTAGATTGCACGGGGTGCCGAGGAGCCTGACGTCCGACCGAGACGTGAAATTTCTCAGTCACTTTTGGCAAGAGCTGTGGAAAAGATTCAAGACACGACTTCAATTGATCTCCTCTTATCATCGTCAAACTGACGGGCAGACAGAAGTCGTGAACCAAACGTTGGGAAATTTGCTTCGGTGCTTGGTTCTGGAGCAGCCGAAGTCTTGGGATGAGGTGCTCAGTCAAGCGGAGTTCGCTTTCAATTCGATGCCAAATTGATCTACAGGTAAGAGCCCATTTAGTATTGTCTATATGAAAATGCCAAACAATGTTCTTGATGTGGCAGTTATACCAAATTGTAAAAGCAAGGCGGCTTCGACTTGGGTGGATCAATTCTCGGACATGTTAGCTAGAGTTCGTCTCAAATTACAGGAAGCCAATGAAAGTATAAGTTGTATGCGGACCAACATAATAGGAAGAAAGTCTTTCAACCAAGCGACCTAGTTTGGGTGCAAATGCAAAAGGATAGAATGCTGACGGGGGCTTACAGCAAACTCAATCGGAAGAAATTTGGTCCTTTTGCAGTTAGGCATGGAATCAACGATAATGCTTATGTTATCGAATTTCCCTCTGAGTTCAACACCTCAAGCACTTTTAATGTCGCAGATCTATACCCATACTTTCCACCATATGATGTTCCAGATGAAGAAGAGAAATAGTGGAAAGACTCTTTTGCAGAGGGGGTGTATGATGCGGAGCATCTTTAGAAATGGGGGACCTACGGAACATGCTAGCTGCACATGTTCTGTTAGAAGATGAGAACCACTATCTCTACTTTATTACCTGTCTTACTATAGTTAGTTATTGAGTCAGAATGTTACATTGATGCTTAATATAGAATAGCCGGTATCATGGTATGAGTATATGTAGTAGAAAGGAGGAAGACAGAGGGTAGCTTTTCATTTTTACAGAAGAAATATAGATACAATATTCTTTACTGTTTCATTGATTTGTTCACTATTTTGCTTAGCTAATTTCTGTGCAGGATCCATTACATCACCTCCTCCTTTGGATGCTTCTAAAATGTGGAAACTTATTTGTGAGGTTGCTGGCAAAATTAAGCACAAAATTGCCTTACATATTGCTACTAATAGTACCTTATCATTTTATTGGGGTCATTGGTGTAATGGCAAAGCTATTTTTGAAATTATTAACCCTCCTCATGGTCGGTCCCTTTGTTCCGGTTAAAAATTCTATTTCCCAAGATAATTGGAGGAACATTTATGATTTGCCAAGAATCGTGTTGGACGAAATTTTAAAAATTCATATTGGTAAGCAACGACGGTGCTCTGGGAAGGCTTACCAAATCCGACCCATCGTTTATTTTTGGCAAGCTATTGTGAGAATTTATCTGATATTCCTTAGCATAAATATATTTGGTTCGAAGGACACATGCTATTCGATTTTCTGTTTATACATAGATGGCTATTTTGGAAAAGTTAAAAACGACTGATTTATTATTAAAGAGGAATATTGGGATCAATTTTTCTTGCTTTTTTGCCGCAATGAGATGGAGAACCATAATCACAAATTCTTTGAGTGTGATAATTCCTGTTTGGTTATTTTGAATTTACTTCCTCATATGTATAAGTTTTTTATGAGGCCAATTTTATTGCAATTATTGGATAATTTTTATCTAATTCATGGTTTTATTGACAAAGAGAAAAAAATTATTCATTTTGGTATATCATCGCTGATTTATTTTCTTTGGATTGAAAGGAATAAAAGGCGTTTTACTGGCAATTGGGTCCCTCCCTCGACTCTATGCTATTCTATTAGAAATGTTGTTAAAGTGAAAGTCTTGAAATGTAAGAATTTTGAGGAGTTACATAAAGTGTTTTCAAATATTCTTTACTGATTTAGTTTTTCTTCTTCTTGTGGCTGATCTGATAACCTGCTGATATGCTGCTTGGGCGAGAACGATTGGTGTTGATATCATGCTGGGTACCAAGCTTATGGCTGAGACCGTGTCAACCTGGACGTTGCTACCACCTTTGGAAGATCCTTTTTCAATCACTTAACTTCGGCTAGACCTCTAGCTATTATTGAGGAGGGATTTTGCATCTCTTCTTGGAGATTGTATTGGTTACTGTTTTTTTTTTCATCTTTGTATTTGTTAGCTAGTTTAGGGTGTTTTTGTGTTCTTTTCATTCTATCCTTTCTATAAAATGAAGGTTTTTGTTTTCAGAATTCATGCCTTTTCCATTTATTGTTTTTAAATTTTTTATGTTTATGTAATTTTCTTTAATAAAATGGTCTCCGCCCAAAAATATTCCAAAAAAAATTGTCATTTAATATTGTTTGAGTGTTTTTTTTTTTTAATTTCCATAAGGCACCTTTAACTAACTTATAGATATGTTATATTTACTTTTGAAAATATATCACTGCAATTAATTGGTGCTGATATAAAAATTATATTCACTAACTTAGTATATAAAGTCCCAGCAACAGTTCTACCTCCCCTAAAGGACCTAAACCTTAGTATGCGACCAGTACTGAAATAGGTAATCTCTCTCTCTCTCTCTCTCTCTCTCTCTCTCTCTCTCTCTCTCTCTCTCTCTCTCTCTCTCATTGTTATTTTTCCATAATTTTTTTACATTTTTTAGATTTTTTTAATGATCATTTTTTCAAAGAAAAGTTTTCTTTCTTTTTTTTTTAAGAATTTATTATTTATTATTTTTTCAAAAGATTTTTGTAAAGAAATTTTTTTCTTAATTTTTTATAAGTGCCTACCATATAGAGAACACTGTGTAATTATGACATATGCTAAGTTTGGCTTTAATTATTACAATATGATGAAATATATGTTTATATGATTAAAAAATATATGTTGGGATATAAGGGATCATAATCATTTGAGATTCTATCTGTATCAGAGAATATTCGGATGTCTATAAGGAATGTTATTGTGGCTATAAGTCATATTCTTGAGCCTACAAGCATGTTCTAGTGTTATAAGCACAAAATTGAGTTATAAAGGGCTAGAATTCTTTGAGATTCTATATGGCTTCTATAATGTGATATGAAATGCTTTATGAAATGAATTATAATTTATTTGTTTGCTCAATAATATTTTTTAAAATAATTAATAATTGTTATGCTCCTATTATATTTCTCAATACGGTGATTTATAAGACTGTATTTAACTATTTTTAAATATTCAGTAAAATTTAATATAAGAATTTTAAATTTTAAATTAGATTGTGTGGCATGCTAAGCTATTATAACTCACTATGTTTTTTCTTCTATTTTTCATGATATGGGAAATGAAAGGAGACTATTAATTAGTAGTTCATGACATATATGAATTTATAGGTATTTCTCTTCTAATTTTTATAAAGCCATGTAATGAAATAAAAAAAACTTGTGGATGAGTTTATTTTTATTATTTGAATGTCTTAGTAGCTTTATAGTATGTAGTTTATTTAAATGAATATTGTAAGATAATCTAAAATATTTCAAAACTAAATATTGGGATTAGTCTATCACAGCTCATCACGATTTGACCTTCCTCTACCACGAATTGATGATCTATTTGATCAGCTTGGTAGACCATTTAAAGTTGTTGAAATGATTTAGAAATCTACCTAAATGTTATAATTGATAGATCATATATTAGAAATTCATGTGTTATACATGTCACTTTTGAGAAAATTGATATCAGATTTTGGAAATAGGATATATGCCAAAGACATCAAGGTAAGTTCGAATCTAACCTACAAGGAAGAACAAGAAATGATTCTAGCATATGATGTCAGAAAGCTAAGGAGTAAAAAATTTCCATGCTTAAAGTTCAATGGAACAATAAGGCTAAAAGATAAGCTGCTAGCTACTTGGAAAAAAGTTTGATCAGATACAACAACCATATACTGATTTATTTTTGTGATTTGAGAACTAAGTTTAGAAATGTCAATGATGATATTTTTTGAGGAGGGGAGAGTTGTGACACCTGTAGGTTTATCATCTGGATTGACCTGTCCTGACCCAATTAGAAAAAGCTTTAAGAAGAAGAGCTGGGGAGAAATAAGAGTATTTTTGAGCCGCTTTGAGTCATTTTCATCCATCAGCCTAGTTCAGAAAGTTATATGAATCAAGATAGATCATATTATCCCTATCTCAGTTTTCAAAAATATAGATTTTATCAAATTTTTTTGATTAAATTTATAATTTGTTAACAAAAAATGCATATAACATTGCACAGAAAAAACTTTCACCACATAACTTTTTATGTGGTATAGAGATTATGATTATGAATATTCTGAATATATTCTGAAATTTTTATACTTGGTATCTTGAAATCTATTTGATTTTAAGAAAATAAAAAATAATATATACACCAAAAAATAAGACAGTAGTACAGTGAATGTCTTTAAATAGTATTTTTCACAATCTTTTGTAATTTGGTTATGTTCTAACATTTTAAAAATTTTCTTAATAGGAAGTACAGTTACCTACCATTATAGAACATTGTGCAATTCTGATATGTGTTAAATTTAGCTTTGACTATTACAATGTGATGAAATATACGCTTATATGATTAAAACATATCTACTGAGAGCTTTAAGGGGTCATAATCCTTTAAGATTCAGTTTGTGTCAATAAATGTTTTGGTGTATGTAAAGCATTTTCTTGTGATTATAAGCCATATACTAGTGCCTACAAGCATGTTCTAGTGCTATAAGCACAAAAAGGAGTTATAAGGGGTCATAATCCTTTGAGATTATGTCCAGATTTGGGAGATGTGATATGAGCTGCTCTATGATATGAATTAATATTTATTTTTTTATTCAATAATATTTTTTTAAATAATTGAATAAATGATATGCTCCTATTGCATTTCTCGGTATGGTGATTTATTATATTGCATTTAACTGCTTTTAAATATTCAACAAAATTTAATAAAAGAATTTAAAATTTTAGATTGGATTGTGTAGCCTGCTAAGCTATTATAACTCACTATGATTTTGCTTCTGATTTTTAGAATCTTAGAAAGGGAAGGAGATTATTAATTACCAGTTCATGATCGAATCCGAGTTTATAGGTATTTCTCTTTTGATTTTTATACAACTGTGTACTGTAGTGTAGATATATTTTGTTGAAATAAAAAAAATATTATTGATGAGTTTATTTTTAGTATTTGATTATTTTAGTAGCTCTATAATCTATAGTTTATTTAAAATAAATATATAAGATAATATAAAATATTCCAAATTAGATATTGAGATTAATCTGTCATAGCTCAACACGATATGATATATCCTGGTCAGGTTGGGTTATGACACATACCAAACTCCTCAATTTTAATGACAAATATAAATGGGATGCTGATGTTCACCGTCGACACAAAGTTTTTTAAGTCTTGTGATTTGTCATGATTTGCTTATGCAAAGAGAGATTCACCGCCAACACTTATTTAAAATTAATTCTCCCATTCTTCGATGAATCAATGATAATGTGTATGTGGTTAAACTTCCATTTCACATAAACATCTCGCCAACCTTCAACATTGCTAATATATATACTTATCATCCACCTGATGTGCTAATAAAGTCAAACATTTAGATTATAGTTGAACCTTCAATAGCTGAAGGGATATGATGCAGAGCATTGCTTTGTATACTAAATAAGAGCATATTACCACTTATCATATTACTGAGCTTCATTTTATTTTATTTTTTGGGAAAATTGTGGGCAAAGCCCTTGTATTTCAAACCAAAAAGAATTATAATTGTGTTGTTATACATGGAAGAAAATATAGATGAACATCTACAAAAAAGTGAGCAAGCTCACCACTCAAAATAGAAAATAAAAAATACAATATATCTCCCAAAAATCACAAAACCAACTACAAAGAGAAAAACTACAGTGTGGTATATGAAGAGAACTGGAACTTAAAAATCATGCATAAATTATACCTAAACTCAAAAAATAGAGGTAGTAATATGACAACAAAAAATATCCCTAGTTTCTCGTAGACCCTCTAAGGAATGATAGTCAATTGTGAAGTATATCATCATTGTCCAAGGCAAAAAAGAGCCTATCCAAAAAGCTCAATAATAGATTTATAGAGGCAGCCCGAAAAGAATCCAGCAGCACCATAACGTCAGGCCAAAAAACCAAAAGAGCTAGTCTATATTGGAAAGAATCCATATAATAAAGAATGCCAGAGCTCCTTAAGGCTTTCCCCAAACTTCCATGTCAACTTTTTTATCCACAACCAATTTAATAGGAGAACATAAGGTAGAGACAATCCTAAATTTACAATTAAACCGCCTTTCATTTGTTTCCCTCTAGAGAAAATAAGTGGCACAACAAATAGTTAAAAGGCATAATTTTTTTTGTTCTTTCACTAAATAACTCATTTCCTCCAAGTTTTTAAAAAAATGAGATAATCTCAGCCTCAACAAAAAGTCACCCAATCCAGGTATTAGCTCTATGAGCACAGAGAAGTCATAATCTCATTCAAAGAGAATATGAGCAGTGGATTCAGTGTGGTTATAGCAAAGAGGACAAAAAAGTTCAATAACAATATTCCTTTTAATAGCTCATCAGCAGTTTTCAGCCCTCTATTCAAAGAAATCTAAGGATAAATCGAGTATTTCAGGGCATGATGTTTGTGCAAAATAAGCTTAAACCAACCCAACACTAATCTCATCTTTAAAAAAACTCATATATAAAGTTGGAAAAGCATATTTTCTTTTTATCCTTCTTGGAGATAGGACCATCCGACTCATTAGCAATAGGGCAAGATACTAAAAGATAATTTAATTCCCTCCTCATAATATCAGGCAAATTCCAGGAGCCTTCTAAAATAAATCCGAGACCTTAGCATTACAGAGAAGAAGAGAGCAGATAGGAATCCCCACTGGTCCCAAAGCAGAATAGAGGGAGCAACTTAACCATTATACCACGAGTCACAAAGCATAACCAGCTTGCAAATAGGAGTGATGGTGAAATGAAGGTTGGGAGAAATGATGTTCGCTACCTTTTTTATCTCTTTACAAAGTTTAGAAGCTCTGGATCTCACAAGCGACCATGGAGTGCCAAATTAAACATTCAGATAAGAGAAAAGAGGAGAGTTAGAGATGTAAAATCTAAAGATAAGAGAGCGGTTAGCATATTGGAGAGCTTGCAAATAAGGAATCCCCAAATCGCCCAAGATTTTTGATTTACACATTTTATGCCGAGCTATAAGATGCAGCTTTCGAGCAATCTCCAAAATATAGAAATCTAGCACACATTTGCCTAATTTCTTGAGGCATATTTTTAGTATAATATAATCTCTTATCCAATACGCAATCGTATTCCAGATAGTGTATTTAAGAAATTGTAGACGCCTTGCCAGTGAGAGGAGCCTAGCTTTCCAACCGGCCAGACGGTTAGAGATATTGAGTCAAAGAGGTTAAAAATCAGCCAAATCATGTTTCCTAACAAAAATGGGTATACCAAGGTAAGTCATCATAGAGCAGTCATTTTGAATATTATTAACTGCATAAACTTCTAAAGGAGATGGGGTGTAGTTAGAAATAGTAAGCTTGCTTTTGGCATGATTAACCTTCAAGCCATAAAAATTAGAAAAAATATTCAAAATATTCATAATGATCTCACAGAAGTTCTTGAAAAGAAATCTTTGATTAGGTCTAACTTATTGACCAGGAAGGAGAATAATAAGAGTGTGATCCGAACATAATGGGTTGGGCACTTCATAGAAGGTGGTCAGGAAACACTCTAGACACTTCTCATTGATCATCATACTATCCAACTTTAAATGAATGGGGTCATTAGCTTTTTGGTTAAGCCAAGTAAATTTAAGACCATTCGAAGCCAAGTCTAACAGCCCCACTTCATAAATGAAAGCATTTAGGCCCCATAACTGAGAATTATGAAGGGGGCCCCCCAGATTTCTCAGAAGGATGACAAAAATAGTTAAAGTCTCCGAGAACGATCTAGGGAGCATCAATATTAGAGCTGATCTCCTTCAAAATATCCCAAAGTATGATTCTATTAGCTTGTAGATTTGAGGCATAAATGACATACATACAAAAGGTAAGATCAGCCCCCATGTGAACTTCACCTGAAATCACTTGAGCAGAGGAGTAGGTTGGCGTACAATGAATTTTTTAGGGATTCTATTTTATTTAGATTCTACCCGAGTTGGATAGATTGAAGTTATGACAACTAGCTTCATTGTCAAAAACACAGTGATTGAGACGAAACCAAGGATCCCTGAGGCTATCTTCATGGATCCTATTCTCCAAGACACAAATAATGTGAGATCTCGTTCCCTTATTGTTCCTCTATGATTTGGATTTTCCTCCCAGGATCGTCCAGGACGATGTTGAGATCGTCCAGACCGATCAGTGCATTGAAAACAGCTGATTTCTGGAGTGCTTTCTGGAGTGTTTTCTGGACAGGATCGTCCAGGACGATGTTGAGATCGTCCAGGCCGATCTGTACTGTTCACAATTTCGTCCTGAGCATAGCCCTGTGAACGGTCCAGGACGATCAAAACTTGGTCTGATCGTCCTGGGACGATCGGGCGATCGGCCGGGCCGATCTGAGTTCTATAAAGCTGAAATCAGTCGTGTTGAGGAGAGAGAAAATCATTTTATAAAAATCAGATATTTTGAGGAGAGAGAAAGAGAAAGGGAAAAAGAGGAAAAGCTGGTTTTCGGAGACCGCGGAGCGCTTTTCGTCCGACGCCGCTGTTGGGAAAAGTGAAGATCTCGTGGTAAGGACTCCGAACCCTATTTCTGTTTTCAGAGATATTGTGTTTTGACCGAGTTGTGCACTGTTTTGTGTTTTCATAGTCGAACTTTTTACCTGATTTTGATTTGACACAACTTTCACCGCACAACTTTTAGTATGTTATAGATATGACTATTGTACACGATTTGACTATATTTTACGAAGATTTTACCGGTCAAAATTGATTCTACGCGATTTTAATTGAATAGAAAAATATCAGGACTTGATTTGATTTGGATTCCATAGAATGATAGTCTTGTATTGATACTGTGGATATTCTGTTGTAATTTGGAGAGATTTGGAAATTGTGCTTTTTGCAGGGTTTTTGTGTAAATTTGATAGACTACCGTTACCCTGCCTGATTTTCATATGATTTCTGATTTTCCCAGAATTGATAGATTGAATTGATATGTGCATGACTATTGATATGATTGTTCTAAATTTCTTTAATACTGCTTATTGCATCGATTATTGCATTGAATTGATTGTACTGAAAGACAAGTGGGAACCTGGTTGAACGTTGGTTGGAGATAGAACTTGACCTGTACAGGATGGTGGGCCGACGGGCTTTCCTTTAAATCATAGATCATCGATATAATGATTGGGAGCTATAAGGAGTTTTATATGCCGACGGGCGGCCGACGGGCAAAAGAGTGACGACTCTTCTTGATCGAAACCAACGTGCGGATATCTACAACAGCACTATTGATCATAGCTAGTGTTTGTGCTTGTCGAGTAAGACCATTGTATGGATTTCCTGATATGTATTGATTTATTGATTTGATGGATTTATCGAATTGATTTCTTATCGTACGGATTCATTGATTTCATTGATTGATCATTGAGCATTAATACTATTGATTATTGATGACATTGATATGAATATGTACGGCATAGATTTATAGACTCATTGATATTATTGATTCAGCATTGATTTGACTTGCTACTGTTGATTTATCGTATTGCTTTTCCGATTGATTTTATCGACTTGATAGATTAGATTTGGTTTGATTTGACGGATCGATTGATTTTCTACTGTGTACGGATTTCTTCGAGATTGACGATATTGATTGATTGAGTTGATTTACCGATTTGCCTACCGCTGCATTGACTGGTTTTATTGACTATTGATTTCCGGATTGCATTGACTCATTGACCATTGACTGATATGGATCAAATTGACTGACATGCATATTGATAGCATCGCCGTGCTTTGATTTCAGTTATAGGTATTAGGTGACCTGCTGGGATTTGTAAAGCTCATTATATGTGGTTGATATTTTCAGGTCAGGGCTTGGGAGCAGAAGATAGAAATTGATCCGGATCTTCAGGTTTTAGTTCTTTTAGAGATTTTGATTCTTTTGTACTCAGGACAGGATAGATTTCTTTACTTGTATTGATAGTATAGTTCCTGAGTGTTGTACATGATGTTTTGGAGATATGAATCGACTTGTATATTGATGTTTTAAATTTTATAGATGTTGTTAGATGGTTTAATTGAAGGTTTTAGATAACTCTGGTACATTGTTAGAGAAATTGATTGACATTCTTTCCAAGTTAGATCTTGGGGCATGACAAATAATATCCAAACTATATTGACGGATTAATTCATTACAAGACCAAACCTTTTTCTAGCTATTGAAACCTCTCATATTCCAAGCAACAATATGAGGAAAGGTCATTAGATTTTTGGTGGATGGGTAGGAGGCTTTTTTGCTTGCTTGCCCCTAGAAACTTTTGATTGAGAAGGTTGGGGATTCAAAATAATCGATTCTGATTAAGCAGAAGTTGTATAGGATTGTTGGAAGACATTGAGATTTTCTTATAGAAGGTCAAATTTGTTTGGTGAAAGGATAATATCATGTGTTTTTAGTGAAGTAGGATTGCTAGTGGAAGGGGTGTCTTCCGTGGGAGGATTTAGGTTTGGAAGAGAGGTAATGGTGTTGTTTAGGGGGTTGGATGAAGTGAGAAAAATAATAGTAGGCGGCTAAAGGTTTGGTGCAGAATTAGGAATTAAAATATGGGATGAAGAGGGATGAGGGTTGGAGGGGCCTGTAAAACCCCTCAAAAGTTCATTTTTATGAGTGCTGTTAGTCCGGATGAACTGGCCTTAGTACGGGACGAACTGAAAAAAATTGTGAAAATCTGTATAGTTAGTACGGACGAACTGTCTGGATAAACTGAGTAAAATTGCAGGTTTGTCTGGACGAACCTGGGTGCATCGGGATGAACCGTCGGGACGAGCTGAACCCAAGAGTTTCGTCTAGGGATGAAATAAATTGGAATTAATTTTCGTCTGTACGATTCGTGTCTAGAGGAGTTCGTCTCGGGACTATCTGGGCATCATCTTGGACGATCCTGCTTGATAAATTGAGGATTTGAGATATTTTGAGATATTTTCAAGAGAGAGAAAAAGGCAGGAGAGAGAAAGAGAAGGAAAGAGAAAGAAGAGGCTTGGTTTCGAAGGCCGCGGAGCGCTTTTTGTCCGACGCCGCAGTTGGAAGATTTGTTTATCTCGTAGTAAGGACTCTGAATCCTATTTTTGATTTCGAAGATTTTGAGTTTTGGTATTTTTCTGCTCAATTTTGTGTTTACGTTACCGAAAAATGAGCCTATTTTTGTATGGATGAAACTTTTACCGCGTAACTTTTGGTATGTTATTGAAATGATGATTTTGTACAATTTGAGTATTTTTTGGAAAATTTTCATCAGGTATTTTGATTTCTGTGGGATTTTTATCGAATAGGAAATTATATGGATGTTGTGAATTATTGCTTCAGTACAAGTAAAGCTTTGAAATATTGTTTTATAAGATTTCTGGTAATTTGGTAATTTTCTGAAACTGTGTATTTTGACTATGTTTGAGATTTCTGTCGACTGTACAATATTTTAAGAGTTTTCTTCAATTGAGTTAAATTGTGTTTGTTGACTGTTATGTATTAATGAGATATATATGAATGTGTATATATGATTGAATTACTATTATTGTTACTGAAAGATAAGTAAAGACTGGTTGAACTGTTGGTTGGAGATTGATAGACCTAACAGGATGGTGGGCCGACAGGCTTTCCTTTAAAAAGGATTTGGTGTTATCCTCTATTGATCACGTGATACAACGATTGGGAGTTATAAGGAGTTTATGCCGATGGGCAAGGGTGACGACTCTTATTGAGCCAACGGATATAACGATACATCGATATTCCAAGAATGAAAAACATCGTAATAGTCATGCCTTTTACTTGTTGAGTAAAGGCTGGTTTAACCGTTGGTTGAAGATTGACCTGTCAGGATGGTGGGCCGATGGGCTTTGCTTTAAAAAGGGTTTGGTGTTATCCTCTATTGATCACGTGATACAACGATTGAGAGTCATAAGAAGTTTATGCTGACGGGCAAGGGTGACGACTCTATTATAGCCAACGGATTACAAACATACTAACCTTGAAAAATGCCTTAATAGCAGTGATTGTACTTGTCGAGTAAGACCATTATATTGCATTGCATGTTTAAAGTATTGTTCTTATGACTTTATGGAATTACTGATATTGAATTGATCTATTGTTACTTATGGATTTATTGATTATTGTACGCATTTATTTATACCGACAGATTTATTGATTTTATTGATATTGAATGGATTTACTGAAGGATTTACGGGTTTACTGTCACTGTACGATTTCATTGATATTGCATTGATTCATTGATACTACTGATACCGATACTGATATCGATACCAATACTGATATTGATACTGATACGATATCGATACCGATACCGATACTGATACTACTGATCTACTGATACATTGATTCATTGTACTGATCTTATAGCACGTGATACACCAAATTACTGATCGATACATGTGACACATGCGATACACCGAACACGTGATATAGAATATGATTTTACTGTAATGATTGATTTTAATTGTTATTATTGATTTATTGATTTGATTTCAACTGTTCTTACGATGTATTGAATTGATCGTTTTATGTGATTTCATATCGATTGATATGTTTGACCAGAATTAATTTCTTTATTGATCTGATTGATTCTATTGATATGATTGGGTGATGTTAATCGTATTTGATTTGACGGATTTACATGTACTGATTCATTTACTGAGGATTTATTGTTACTGTACGGATTTACTGTTACTATACGATTTCACTGTTATAGCATAATTGTTCATATCGTCACTGGATTGTTACTGATATTGATACATACGCTGCTAACTGATTCACTGTACTGACATTATGCACGTGATATACTGAGTGAGTGACATGTGATTTACTGAACATGTGATATCGATTACTGGATGACATATGATTTATTGAGCAAGTAATATTGAATAATTGAAATTTGCAAGTATATGTTTTGATACGATTCTGCTTCATTGATTAGACTGATGTTATAGACTTATGTGATAGATAAGACGACTACCATAGAGATTTGATGCATGTACTGATTTATTGAACATTATGGATTTTCTACTGTTCACTGATCCTCTTACTGATGATTTTGGATTCTATTGTTTATGCACTGATTTCTGTTTATGTACTGATTTCCGTATCTGCATCGATTCAATGATCATGTGCAAGTGACTGATATTGATTTGACTGTTTGACATACATATTGCTTTCGTATCGTGCTTTGATTTCAGTTGTAGGTTTTTGGTGACCTGCTGGGCTATTTAAGCTCATTATATGTGATTAATAATTTCAGGTCAGAGCAAGAGAGCAGGAAGTGATGGTTGATCCAGACTGTCGACGATCCTTTCACTATGGATGCCTGGGATGTCACAGGGCCGGTGTGCTTTATTGTAAGAGAAGGACTGTGGTGAGTTTGGGAAGAGACTGCTGACTTGTTTTGAAGCCTAGGCTGTTGAGAATGATGCGCAACAAAGCAGGTGAAGGGGCAATGTGGTTTCATGTTGATGCTTCTCCCATGGGTAAGAGGCTGAGAATTAGTTGGTGGGGGATGAGGTTTGGAGGGGCAGAGATTAGTTGAATGCATAATTGAGACACATAAATCAAAGATAGTGGGCTTCAATTCATATTGTATTTTAAGCTCAAAGGGTTCTCCAAGGATGGTGATGGTTTTCAGGATAAGAGCAATCCTTGGTGAATTGAACGCAGACTCTCGCATAGGTTAATCTGATTTTTTCAGTAGTCAAATTATCCACATCCAAGGGAATACCAATCTTGCTTTCGATACGAGAAATCCCTTCCGGCGTCTAGCATGCCAATGGAAGGTCGACTATTTTAAACCAAATGGGGATGGTGGTGAACTCCTCTCTTTTAGGTTTAAAGTTAGGAACCCATTTTTGAAGTACAAACGTTTTCCTGAGGAAAAACCAAACACCCCCAGAAAGCGTCATATCATAGTCTTCAAGGAAAGTAAATTTCAACATAAATAAACCATCACTAAGGGAAAGCATTTGCATCATACCTTTCAGCTTCCAAGACTTACGGATAGCCAAGAGCAGGGATTCATAATACGATTGCCTTCCAATGGAATAGGAAACAAGAGACAAATCCCATTTTTCCATTGCGACTTTCGCATGTACTTCGGTAAAGTCGAGGGGATCGTCCCGAGAGGGAGGTGAGGAAAGGGAGGAGGCGGTCCCTTGTTCCCTAGGGGCAGAAACAATATTAAACTAGTTAAGCTATGGGGTGAAGGAGATGGGGCAGTTTTGTTGGAGAGAGGGGGGAAATCAGCTGAAGAGGAGAGGTTGGCCATGGCAGAGGGGAAGCCCTCCGGCAGGGCCAATGAAGGGTAGAGAAAGACGATCAAAAACTGGGCGGCTAGGGCAATCGAAACCCTAGCAGAGACTGCAAACGGCTCCTCTTGTTTTTCAGTTTTACATTTTATTAAGACTCTTCTAAGCATATTATTTTGTTTAACCCTTCACTTGTTCTTTCAACTTTTTGCATTTTTTTAATTACAATAGTAGAGCCTTACTTTGAGGAGGATGGGACCGGCGTAGTATAAAAGAAATGAGACAAAGGGGCAACTACTGGCTACGCATATAACAGAGAAAGAGAAGGTATAATTAATAATTTTTTTTTTTACATTCTAACCATACTTCTTTTAAATGTAATTATTAAACCTTTCTGATTTAGCGTCACCCTTACTATCTTTTGGTGTGTGGAATTGCAGATCTAACTTTGCCCTCCACTATCGAAAATAAAAATAACTTGCCGTCACCCGATCAACCGAGTACGGCCACTTGGCTGCAATTATGTCCGCCTGATAATTAAATGCACTCATCAGTACTTTTCTTTCTACATTTCTCACCAATCGCAGCCGTAGAAGTAGCTTCTCCGATAGATTGACGGACTAGATTGCCCACTGGGTATACACAAAAGGAAAAGGTGCCCCGTCGGAGAGGGAGCTTTTAAACTGAATTTATTTCTTTACTCTTACTCTGCGAACTACATATCATTGCTTGTTGCTTCGACTGTAAGTCTACGGCCGGCGATAGCCTTGCCCCGACTGTCGAGTGTCGCCTTGAGAACTTTACGGCGGCGATCAGACTGGCACTCTCTGTTCCTGGCGTTCAGCACCGGCCTGCTGTCTAGCAGAGGCTTAATCGTTGACGAGTGCAGTGGGAGCGTCGAGCAAGTTTTGGCCTCTTTTCCCGGAGAAGGTATGATCTCCCTTCTCTCACTTTTCCTCTTGCGCTTCCCATTGTTTTTAAATTTTTTTTCTAATGAGGTTTTAGTTTTATACTAGTCTGATCGGGCATGATGTATGTCTCGATTGATTGGTTTCTTGCCCTACTGATCTGTATTTCCTCTCCCAATGTCTGGTCAATTTGTTTTGTTATTCAGTTTGGATGTACATGAGTGCTCCTGTGTTTGTGCGGGTCTGTCCTCTTCTTTCTTATATATATATAATTTACTTACTAATTTATTTTTTAAGAGATTCGAGCATGCGACCTCCACACTTTACCCTTTGGAGGGCAAATGTGGCAACGCTCAGTCTAGTACAGTATTAGTCGGTTACTTTCTTCCATTCATTTTTGTGAATAGTATTAGAACAGATAAATATATATTACTTGTCCTATTTCATCTTCTTAACCAATACTCTATTCACACGTGTAAAGTGTATGTACCTAGGCTATTTATAGCTGGTTTGTTTGTACCGTAAATACAACAGAAAATAATATACTTTCATTTCTTAACTCTGTCTTCTTCTTCCTTATTGAGTTCTTGAGCCAAGAGCTCATATTATGAGTTTCTACATGGTATCAGGAGGATCCAGGTTCTGACGATTCTTTCCATGGCAGCTTCCGGCGTTTCATCGTCTTCCACCACCACTGCCAACTCCGGCGGTCATCCCTCTATTTCTCCATCTCTGAAGTTTGTAATTTCTAATCTAAAATTCTTGGTTCCCCATGCTCTTACCTCAGACAATTTCTCCATTTGGAGCACCCAAATCGCTAAGCTCTTTAAAGCAAATGGGTTTGCTCACTTTCTTGATCCTAAATCTGCAACCGAAAATACAAATCCCAATCAAGATTCGCAAGAATGGTCTGTCACAGATCAAAACCTCGCTACTGCTATGTGCTCTACCATCTCTCCTTCCGTCTTGCCGTATGTGATTCAGTTAGAATCCACGTACGAGATTTGGTCTACGCTTCTTTCTCGTTTTCAGGCGTCGAGTCGCTCCAAAGTCATACAGCTCAAGAACGAGCTGCACAACATCTCTATGCAAAATCAGAGTATGACTCAGTACCTAACCGAGATTAAGAAAATTGTAGATCAAATTTCCTCCGCCGGTTCTTCTGTTGATTCTGAGGATGTCATATTGTACATTCTTAACGGTCTACCGCCTGAATATCAGTCTTTCACCACTACCATTCGCACTATGCAGAATTCTCTTTCACTCGATAGTCTTTATGCTCTTCTCATCAGTGAAGAGCTTCATCTCAAAGCAGCGGCCACAAAATTCCCAAAACCCGCTGACAATCATTCGGCCCTGTATTCGAACAGGGGACGTGGTCGTCGCGGTCGCAGCAGATCTCAAAACGACAGCGTCTTGTTACCAAGAAATCCTACAAACCCAGCAGTCACTTGCCAAATTTGCAAGAAACGTGGACATCAGGCCGACGCGTGCTGGCACCGACTCAATATCAACTACACACCAACACAGCCTGCGTCTAAAACATCCAATGCTCTTCTTGCTAGCAATGACAGTACTACATCAGTCGACTGGTACATTGATTCGGGAGCGTCATCTCACATGACAAACAACCCAGAAAATCTTGTCTCGTCTACTCCTTATCACGGTGCGGACACGGTAACTATTGGGGATGGAAGGTCGGTCCCTATCACTCATACAGGATCGGGCATCCTTCCAACCCCAGGCAGTAAGTTAATTTTGTCAAAATTATTACACATTCCTTCTTTATCTTACAATTTACTTTCCATTTCTAATCTTGTTAAGGATAATAATATCACCATTACGTTTGATCAAAATGGTTTTGTTTTTAAGGATCGGATGACCAACAGCATTATTCTCAAAGGTCCATGTAAAGATGGACTGTACAAACTTGCGGCTAACTCGGCCTCTACCGAAACAGGGCTCTCGGTCTCCAGAAAATCAGCTGTTAACTGGCATCTTCGCTTAGGCCATCCTCATATGCGTGTTCTTCAGACTATTTCGCATAATAATCCTTCTCTTTCTTTTTCTCATGTATCTTCTTTGTGTAATTCATGTAATTCATGCAAAGGACACAAATTACCGTTTGATAATTCCATCAGCTATTCGACTGTGCCTTTAGAACTGGTTCATTCCGATGTGTGGGGACCCTCTCCGGTTCCTTCACATCAGGGATTCCGGTATTATATAATTTTTGTGGATGATCATTCTCGCTTCACTTGGCTGTTTCCTCTTATGTCAAAAGCTGATGTTGCTAACGTATTTATAAATTTCGTTACATTTATAGAACGACAATCCAATTATAAACTCAAAACGATACGTACCGACGGCGGCGGTGAATTTTTCAACAACAGGTTTCAGGCTTTCACAAGATCCTCTGGCATTTGTCACCAAACTTCCTGTCCATATACACCCGAACAGAATGGAGTTTCCGAGCGCAAGCACAGGCATATTGTCACCACCACGCGCACGCTACTTCATATAGCAGGTCTTCCAATGAATTACTGGCTGGATGCCGCAAATACGGCAACTTATCTCATAAACAGGCTTCCTTCGGCAACCATACAAAATTCATCACCGTTATATAAAATGTTTGTTATACAACCATCCTACGCTCACCTTCGTCCGTTCGGCTGCGAATGTTACCCGCTTCTCGCTCCTATCCACCGAACTAAACTAACTCCAACCTCTTCTCAGTGCATATTTCTCGGGTATTCTGACACTATAAAGGGTTATAAGTGTCAAAATCTCAAAACCCACAAAATTATATTTTCTAGACATGTTACTTTTAACGAAACTAATTTTCCGTTTCAGCACAGGTATGACAACACTAACACAGCAGAATCTTCTATGCCTCCGTCTCTGCTTATTCCCGTCTCAACGGTTCAACAAGATTGTCAACAGCATTCTGCATCTCGCGGCATTCAGGTTGCATCGGAGCCCATTGAATCTTCTCTCAACACATCTAGTCAGCAAATGGTTGAATTGTGTAGTTCTCTACCCACTCCCAGACCAACCGAAAACAGGACCAATCCGCATCATCGTATGATTACGAGACAACAAACTGGTTCTCTCAAACCTGTTCAAAAATTAAATCTATTACATCATGAGCAGGCTCAGTCCGATCCGACTTCCTACTCATAGGCTAATAAACATTTCGAATGGCGTCGTGCAATGGCAGATGAATTCTTCGCACTTCAAAAACAAGGCACATGGGAGTTAGTCCTACCTCCTTCAAACTCCTCTGTTCTTGGCTCAAAATGGACTTATAGAACCAAGTATAATGCCGACGGATCTATCGCTCGTCTCAAAGCACGGTTGGTTGCTCTTGGAAACCAACAGGAATATGGATTGGATTATATGGAGACATTCAGCCCCGTCGCAAAGTTACCCACCATTCGTATTCTATTCACTATCGCTCTTTTTCATAAATGGATTGTTCATCAGTTGGATGTTACGAATGCTTTTCTGCACGGTGATATCAATGAAACCGTCTTCATGAAACATCCTAAAGGATTCGAAGACTCTACTCATCCTAATCATGTTTGCTGTCTCCGAAAAGCAATTTACGGACTTCGTCAAGCTCCGAGGCAATGGTATACTACATTTACTTCGTATCTTCTTCAACTCGGGTTCTCTCATAGCCAAGCCGATCCCTCGCTTCTCTTCCTGCATCGCAACAATACGCAGCTATATCTCCTCGTCTACGTAGATGACATATTACTCACCGGTAATGATGCGTCTGAAATCAATGCTCTCGTCTCTCAACTTCGCTCAAAATTCATAATGAAGCACCTTGGTCCCGCAAACCACTTTCTTGGGATTAAAATCGTCACTTCACCAGATAAGCTCTTTCTATCCCAAAGCCTTTATGCTAACTCAATTATTCAACTCGCCGAATTGCAACGTTGCAATTCGGTAGCTAATCCCTCTGTATCGAAAATTCCTGTGCAGACGGACGACGAACATCCATGCTTCACTGCACTCAACTACCGGAAAATCATTGGTTCCCTTCAATATCTCACTTTGACGCGTCCAGACATCGCATTCACAGTCAATATGCTATCTCAGCATATGCATGATCCCGCTCCTTCTCATACAGCCATGTTAAAAAAACTTATTCGGTACATTAAAGGCACACTGGAGTTTGGTCTTCCAATTACTCGTTCCAGTTTAACTCTTCGCACATACTCCGACGCTGACTGGGCATCCGATCCAGTCACTCGAAAGTCTACCTCTGGTTTCTGCTCGTTTCTCGGAGATAACCTGGTATCATGGACAGTGAAGAAGCAGTCCACAGTATCGCGATCTTCTACTGAATCAGAATACCGGGCTTTGGCCTCGGCAACGGCCGACGTAATCTGGCTCAAAAAGCTTCTTGCTGAGTTTCGCATCTCTCATTCCTCGCCAGTGGATATTTATTGTGATAATACCTCTACCATTGCATTAGCTAATAACCCAGTTTTTCATGCCCGAACAAAACATATTGAGATCGATCAGAGATTTATCCGAGAGCACATTCACAATGGTACCATTCGCCTTCTTCTGATCAGCTCCGTCGACCAAATTGCGGACATCTTTACAAAGCCATTGCCTACTCTTCGATTCAAGACTCTGCGTTCCAAGCTAACAATTCAATCCAACTGTTAGCTTGAGGGAGAATATTAGAACAGATAAATATATATTACTTGTCCTATTTCATCTTCTTAACCAATACTCTATTCACACGTGTAAAGTGTATGTACCTAGGCTATTTATAGCTGGTTTGTTTGTACCGTAAATACAACAGAAAATAATATACTTTCATTTCTTAACTCTGTCTTCTTCTTCCTTATTGAGTTCTTGAGCCAAGAGCTCATATTATGAGTTTCTACAAATAGAACGTCCGGCTCGCTGTGTTAAGGACCAATTAGATTATGACGGTCATGATTCTCTGAAATGGTTTTTAGGAAGGGAAATGAAGAATTCTCTTGTATACTTTGTAGAAGAAAATTTTATGGCTGTCATTTTGATCATCCGTCTATGTTCAACCAGACAGTAGGGTCATAGTATAACACTATCAAAAATATTACTTTTAATTGTTATAATGCTTTTTTCCTCAAACTATCTGTCATCATTTGTTCTTCCATGTGATGTCACCAATGTTACTACCCGATCTCTTTTTCATGTTGTCTTACCTTCTTCTTGCAAGGAAATCTGTGTTTTTTTTGCCCACCTAAATTCTAATGCTCCGTCTTGATTCTTGATTATCTACGGATGTCTCTGAAAGAACATCGATGATGATTTCCTTGTAGCGGAAGATTTATTACCTAAGATAGTATACTTATTTATCATATATGCATAAAAGTTAATTGTTGAAGTTAAAAAGAAACGCTATATATTCTTTATTCACATCAGCTGAATACTTATAACTATCATAATTAATATCCAGTTTTTTGTGAATATCATAATGCATGCCTATAATTTATCAAATGTATCGTGTTTTATATCTCAATTTTCTTTTTTAAGGTATTTATTTTTAAAAATATATTAAAATATGGGCATCACTTAGCTCTCATTCTGAGGTTCATTTTTTAAAATTTTATGTCACTAAACATATTGGAAAAAAATAAAGTCAATATCACATTGATTATTCATTATAGGAACAATTTCAACATATAATTCATCTTAAGTTACTGCCCATGTGATTTATCAACTACAATATACTTGATTGGTATAATTTCACATCGAAGCATAAGTTTAGGCTCCGTTTGAGACGGCTTTCTTACTGTTTCTTGAAACAGCTTTTTAGTACAAAATTTTAGAAACTGCTTTAAGAAGCCGTGAGAACGCTGTCTCAAATGAAGCCTTAATGTCCACTCAAATCTTAGGCCCAAATATATTATCATGCTTAATTTTGCTTTCAATAATTCTGACTCTAGATCACGTTTAGATTTGGGTTCATGAACATGGTATAATGTATGTAGATTCAAATTTAAAATCATTAGATGTTGATTCATTGTACTTGCAAATTATATCTTGTGCCCATCAGATCCTCAAAACATTATTTGTGAACTATAATTTCTACAATTAAATTAGATTCAACCATGCATGATTCTTGTATTGGTGTAGGGTTCAAAGGATACATCATTGACTTTTATTTAGGAATATGATCACATGTATGATAGCCCTGATAGAATACTTATAGTTTTACCAATATTAAAGGACCTAGATAAAGCCTTCAATTGTTTTTTTTTTTTAATGAATTTTATTCTGCCTAAGACTTATAGTGAAAGAAATTTTGATTACAAAATAGTTTGTATGTAAATCATACACAGATACAAGACTTCTACTTCTTGTATAATATTTAAACATGCTAGAATAATTTTGTTTGCAATCTTAAATTGATTATACTTATTATGTACTAGAAACTTTGCGACAATTAGAGTGTGTTTAATATTTTTGTTTTGGCTAAAAATCCAAAACGCACATAAAAATTTGTAAAATGGCAAATTTTTTTGTGGAAAACCAAAAAATGAAAAAAAATCACGGGATCTTGCGCAATAATACATATAATAGGAGATACCAAAAATTTCCTTCCTCACAGTTGAAAAAGATAGATTTCTTTTTAAGTACATGTTTCATGTCTGTCCATGTTGATTTTATCTCTTGCATGACTTTGTCAAAATAATTGAACATATCTTACTAATTTTGTTTCAGATTTTTGGAATCATATAAATGATAATAATCAAAGTAGTTTTAAATATTATCTTTTTCAATGTGAACGTTTTTTGAGATAATACCTCCCATCAAATGTAAGATTGTATTTTTGAACCTCAAATTAGTTTTGTTCCTATGATCATTACGTTTTCTTAAATTACATAATTTTTTAATTGACCTTGTTAAATATCCTACTTTTAGTTGACAAGACTGTGTAGTCACACGGCATTTGAGGGTATAGGGTTTCCTAATGCAGCTAGAATTCATATGAGACATGTGGATACACAAGGGAACTTATGATTTGTAAATGACAAACCACTAAATATGTCAACAGCGCACTTTATGCAAAATAGTATATATTAGTATTATTAAATGCAACTAATGAATATGATAATAAGAACCTAAAAGATAATGTAATGATCAAATTAATTCAAAGAAATTAAAGGGAGATTGAAGTTATGCAAATTTGGTGAGCAATTGTGAATTGCTACCCACAATAAGAATTCCCGTTGTATCTAATTTGAACAAAGGAACACGGGCGAACAAAGGAATACATAATAAATGTTAACATGCAGAAGAAATGTCAATGAAGGAATTTACTAAGCAAGAAATTCAAGCCTCATACCAATATGAGATGGATTCTCCCGAATTAGTTACTCACACTTGAACCGAGCCTACAGGAAGCACAAATACACAACGCATAATTAAAAACTGCAAGATTTTTTTTTTAAAAAAAAAATCTCTAATTACATGCATTGAGATCTCTATTTATAAACTTCTCATCCCTAGATTAGTATATATTATTCGCTCAAAATCAGCCCAATTTAACATCATATGACCGTCAATTTCAATTTTTTTTTCATTTGCACCCCGTATCAACTTCTTCATGGTGCAGAAGCTGTTGCTATTTAGTTCATCGTACTGTACTGTTTGCTTTCTGTAAAGGTATAGTGGTATCATTGGCCATTTAGTATTTGAAAATATTTTTATTCTGGAATGAACATGCCATTTTACTTTAATGAAAAACCACCTGAGAGTTCAGTTGAAAAAGTAAGTTCATAAATCGTACTTATTATAGCTCGTTTTAGTCATATGTGAGGTTTTAAGCATGAAATTGTTAGCAAATGTCCATGATTGTCCTTTATTTTATTATCATTTGTAGGGGTGGATCCTCCTTTAGCTGGGGGGGGGGCAATTGCCCCTCCTAAAAACCTAAAAAATTAATTTTTTTAAATTATAGGATTCTTTAGGTAATTTATCCCCCTTCACTTATTTTTTAGTTTTTATTACAAGGTCTTTTAGGCAATTCCCCCCCCCCCCCCCCCCCCAAAAAAAAAAAAGTTTTAAAATACTATGGTCTTTAGGCAATAGCCCCCAACAAATAGTAAAAAGAATTCATCATTTTATTTATTGATTTGAATTCCAAAAATATCCTTGCAACCAAAATTTATCGAACCCCGCCAGGGGACGCTCCCCCCTTGGACCCCCGAATATCAAGTTTTCTTAATATTTAGAGGCCTTAGTTACTTTTGGTAGCTAAAAGATATCTTTAGCGACCATTTTTTTTTTGTCTCTATTTTTTTTTTGTCACTATTGACCCATTTTCTTGAAGTTAAGGGTAGAGCCAAATTCGAGGCAACACCAACAGTTACTTATAAGTTTACCCCCTAAAAATTAAGGTTGGTTCAGCCCCTGATCATCTGAATACAAATGCAATTCTACTCGCTGACCTTTAGCTAGGTTTCCTAGTTTGCATTGTAACTATAAAATAACATATTTTTTTAGGCCTTTGTAAAATTGTTGGTTTATGCTACTGATTAAAATATATTGCAGGATGAATTCAAAGAAGGTTGGTGGCAAGTCGTCTTCTGCTACTGCTGGTGGAGTTGGTACCGCCTTTAAGAAATCAAACTTTGAAGCATCTGGCTCTGTTAGTTGCTATCCAAAACATGAACAGCTGAGCAGTGAAATGGGAGATTTGACCATCGATCCTATACAGAACGGTGAATGGGAGGTAATTGGGAAAAAGAAGAATAAAGTTGGTTCTATGGCTGGGAAGCAATGGAGTTCAAATTCTGCTCCTAAAGCATGGGTTCAGCCTGGAACTGGGAGATCTTCTCCTACTGGTGGGGCTAATTCTGGTGATTCTCGACTGGCAGTTGGCAGGTGGAATCCAAAGCAACAATCAGGGACTAGAAATTGTGAAACTGCTAATATGATTCCAAATCCTTCTAACATACCCCCGCCTTTGCAACATGGTTGGAATTGGGGTGCAAGAGGGGCATCTGCTATTAATCTTCAAAAGAATGAGAACATCTCCACAAGTTATGTTGTGGACCCCACAAACAATCAACCTGAGGGTGTTTCAGATGATGATGACTATGATACTTTAGTGGACGGAAGTGATGAGGAGTTTTCCGATGACTATGATTCTGATGCTAGCCAGAGGAGTCATGAGACTCGAAAAAGGAATAAGTGGTTGAAGGGATTCTTTGAAAATCTGGATAAGCTGTCGGCGGATGAGATGGGCGAACAAACCAGGCAATGGCACTGCCCCGCATGCCATAATGGTCCTGGTGCTATCGACTGGTATGATGGCCTCCAACCCTTGATGACACACGCAAAGACAAAAAGATCAACAAGACCTAGGCTTCATCGGGAGCTTGCTCTACTTTTGGATGAAGAGCTTCGTAGGAGGGGAACTTCAGTCATTCCAGCTGGTGAAGCATTTGGTAAGTGGAAGGGCCTACGGGAGTCAACAACTGATCGTGAAATTGTGTGGCCTCCCATGGTGATTGTTATGAACACAAAACTTGAGAAAGATGAGAATGATAAGGTAAAGTAATAGAGTGGCCTTGATGTAATTCTATTTTTTAAAAAATGATTTGCCATCTGATATCATTTTTATCATGTAAGTTTCAAGTTAAAATTTATATAACGAACTGCTTTCCTCCAAGTGTTTCTTCCTTTCTGAGGTTTAATAACCGCTACTTCGCAGGCCAATTTTATTCCATAGCGTCCCACCTAAACCCTGGAAGTTAGCTAGATTTTTATTCTTTGTTCTTTAATCCTTTTTTCCATTCTTCGTGCCATGTCAGAAGGGAAATGGATATTTAACTTCATCCAAGTTAACATTAGCACATTGATTTCTTAATGAATCATACTTTAACTCTTTGATGTTGACAGCTTTTTTTCTTGCCAGATTATTGATGAATTTGTTAGACCGGCCCGCTTCTATGCGAGGTGGAACTGAGGCTGCCTCCCAATTCTGCCGCTCGAACCGCAGGAGCCATTATAGCCAATTAGGAAAGATTTAGAAAGATTTTAGGAGGGAAATTTGAAAGTAGGGCTTGTTTAGAGATTTCCTTTTGGATTGTATGCATTAAATAGTTTGTTTTTCCAGAGTTAGAGCATCTTGAATTTGGCTGAAATTTGAGATCTCTTAGGGTGTTTGGGCTAACCAGCGGTTGGAGATTTGGGAGAGTCGGATTTTCCACTTCAATTGAAGATCCACTTGTATCTTATCTTTTCTTTCTTAAAAAATTTAATAAAAAAGGTGTTTGTGTGTTTTATTCATGATTTTCTTGTCATTGGTTTTCTGAAATCAGATTTCAGCCAAGGCTTTTCCTAAATTTCTGCAAGCACTTCCTATCAAAGTGGTATCAGAGCAATTTCTTGGGCTGAAATAGAAGTCTTCCTTGCTGAATTTTTCTACGTTTCGTATCCGATCGTATTGTTTTTGCTTATTGGAGACTAGAATTTGCATTAAATTTGTTGCTCTTTGCTATTGGAGCCTAAATCTAGGTTCCCATGATAGGACGAAAGGTAGAAGTGTTGGAAGGGAAGATCGGACAATTCAAAACTGAAAATTCAGATCTCCGGACTCAACTTTCAAATGTCAAAAGTTAAATTTCAGCCATCCATGAGAAGATGGATGAAAATTTTTCTAGTCTGAGGGACATGTTGAAGAAGTTGCTCAAGCGCCAATAAAAAATGACATTGTCTGAGGCGAGGGAAGCCTCCGAAAACTCAGGAAGCGGGGAAAACTTTAATCCAATAAGGCAAAGGGAAGATTAGGAGGTGGAGACTTAAAAGGGAAAGAGAGAATACCTCCCCTAGAAGCCTGTTCCTAGGGAGGAGCCGGGTAGAGGGTATGGTGAGAAGCGTGAGGCTGTGGAGCATGAACAAAGGGGTTCTGAATTTAAGAGGAGAGGGGTGGAGTTTGAAAGGGAAAAGGGTAATTATGACCAAAGGGGGACTGGAATTGAAAGGAGAGGGATTTATTATGATCCAAGGGGTGTTGAATTTGAAAGGAGAATGTGACAATTTGATTAAAGGTTTGGTATGAGGGTAGAAGGGATGATTGGGACACTTGGGGGGAGCTATCCCCTTGGGGAATGAGAAATTATGGATGGAACAGAGGGAAAGGAGGCGATCCGAGGGCAATGAAATTAAAAATGCCAATATTTGAGGAGGAGGATGTGCACAGGTGAATCTACAAAATAGAAGATATTTCACCATCAATGGGTTGACGGAGAATGAGAGACTGACAGTAGCGGTCATATGTTTGGAAGGGAAGGCTTTGGCTTGGTACTAGTGTAGGGACATGCGACGACCCATACATAGTTGGAGGGAGTTCAAGGATTGTTTCGTAGAACGTTTCCGAACTAGCATGGTAGGAGACTTTTGTGAGCAGTTCTTCACCTTAACACATGATGGTTCAGTGATAGAGTACCGGGAGAGACTCGAGTACCCCTTGCTAGTCGATTGGACAGCCTTTTTGAGACAATGCTAGAGGGGAACTTAATGAAGGGACTGATACCAGAGATTTGGGCAGTGATTAGACTAATGAGACCTCGTGACTTGGGAGAGGCTATGGAGCTAGCTCAATTGGTGGAGGATTAGAGGTACTTGAAGAGAGGGATAGGAAGAAGCAGCTCAGGATGTCCGAACAGGAGCACCACCACCTTTCGACACCTTAGGAGTTGACACCGAGTACTCTTTGGGAGATCCTAAAGGAGAAGACTGAAGGAGGAAAGACCTAGGAACAACTTTAAGAAGCTCACATAAATGGAGTTACAGGAGAAGAGGATGAAGGGGCTCTGTTTCAGATGTGAGGAGAGGTGTACACCAGGGCACAGATGTAAGGATCAAACTTTTCAGGTACTTATCATTTATAATGACGAGAAAATTGAGGATGGTGTTGTCCTTCCACCTTGAGGACAAGGTGGGTCTTTGGGGGGAGGTATTGTTAGAATGGTCATTAGATTGGCCCAGCTAGTCCACACTGGGCCAGCTCGCTTCTACGCGAGTCGAAACAGAGCCCACCTCCTGATTGTGCCGCTCGAATCGTAGGGGCCAACATAGTGGATTAGGAAAGATTTAGGAAGATTTTAGGGGGAAATTTGAAATAGGGGTTGTTTAGGAATTTCATTTTGGATTGTATGCATTAAATAGTTTATTTTCCTAGAGTTAGGGCATACTAAAATTTGAGATCTCTTAGGGTGTTTGGGCTCTAGCCAGTGGCTAGAGATTTGGGAGATCCGGATCTTCCTCTCCATTTGAAGATCCACTTGTATCTTGTCTTTCCTTTTATAAAACTTTCAATAAAAAAGGTGCTTGTATGTTTTATTCATGATTTTCTTATTGTTCGTTTTTTGAAATTGCTGAAATCAAATTTCAGCCAAGACTTTTCCTAAATTTCTGCAAGCACTTCCTATTAGAATTTAAGAAATGGCTACTTTCTGCATGGTTTTTTTTAAGGGTTGATAATATATATTACTACTTCCATTGTTATCCACCTACACCTGTGATGTTAGCTTGATCTTATTTCTTAGTTCATCACTTCATCAATCTTCTTTTGTGATAAAACTTAAGTTCTATAGCCACGTAGGAGAACAGTAGGAAGGCAACAAGACACTTTCTTTCAATAAAGATAAACCAACACCTACAAAATGAAACTTAATAGTAAATAGATATAAGTAAATGATTACAAAATTGTGTAAAGAAACAAACTAAAACTTAAAATTAACTATCCTCAGAACAATCTAGAAAGATCATCTCACATGCAAATCACGAAAATAGAGAATGGTGCTCAAAGGAAAAATCAAACCAGTGATTTGTCACAGAAATTATGATCCAGATAAAGTTGGGGCTCCTCCGATAAATACCAACAAAAGGGCACAACAACACCTTACCTCACAATATTTGGAGAAGAAATATGCAAGTGGAAGGGAAACTGTGGAGAGAAGAAATAAATAGAAGACCAAGAAGAAGAAATAGGTGTAGGAAGAAAATAGCTCTCAAGTTAGGAAGAAAACCCCCAGGTTTGGATTCTTTTTCAGCAACAACAACCTCTTCCAAGAGCAAATTAGCCGTATTTTATAGGAGAAGGCCCAATAGCCCACATAAATGTGCCACTTAACTAGCCAATATAAGCCAATAAATACAACCACTTTTTTAGAAGAAAAATACTATTCTAGGAATCAACAAGAAGGGAAATGAACGGACAACAACTAGGAAACCAAAACCTACTTGGAAAACCAACAGCCAACCAACATGGGAATCCAAATTCAGCATGGGGAACAAACAACAGGTAATCTGAAATCATATTGCAATAGCTAACCAACATGGAAAGAGATGGGCTAAGCCTAATAAAGAAAAAAAGTCCAAAGATTAAATACCCATTTAGCCACCAAGGAGTAATGAAACAAATTCCACATAAGTGGAAAGTCAATGGAGAGAAATTACGTAAGAGCACCAAACCCAAATATAATCATGGGTTGATTTCCATCATTGGGCACATAAAAAAAGTAGTCCAAAATTACATAGCATTCAAAACATAAGAAAATAAAATATACAATATAAAATGATAATCCTTGATTGCATCACTTTGTCATTGAGTCATGGTATGTGTGTAGGACGATGGAGTTCTTTAATTATATGATGCTTAAGGATGCTTCAGGGGATCATTATGGAGGTTGAGGTATGATCACTATGGGAGGATGCTCATCTTTGCTAAAGCTAAGATTGGCATATTTGTTCCCTACTGATTATATGGAGATGTTTACTGGTGGCAGATTTCTCTATTCTGTTTAATGATTTGTGTGGTATGACACTATCAAGTGTTTTTGTTTCCATCAACATTAATTGTTGTTTGAATTTTAAATGAACTGGGTGTTTGAAACCCAACTTTAATAACATGAATCAAATAATCCATTTTGGTTTTGCATTTCTATTTTGTTTATGTGGTTCTTTAAAAGGATGCTACTCGCGGGGATTAGAATGTAAATGGTATGATCGCACTATCTCATTGGACAAAACGGTTGCATACTTTTACACTTTATGCCGGCAGATCAATGAAAAAACAGATGGAATCATACATATGATTATCCATAGAGAATAGCGACTTTCGCCTACCAATCTCAATGAATAATAACATTTATAACTCAATAGTCACGAGATTCCCCCAATTAGCTCGAATAAGGTTTATTTAATGTGGGTGTCAGTTTCCCATTGGCGCAAGCTCTCGTGATTAATTACTTCTTAAACCTTGACCTAAGAGTACACTCGATTAGGGATGCTATTTCATTTTCTTCTCGGTTTGTTGCATAGTAAGGTTTCTAAGTTCTAATCCAGAGGGAATAAACCCTTATCTTCATCTTTAGTGAGGATTGATTTTTTTAATATACGAAGATTTGATTAAAATTTTGAGTATAAAAGATTAAATATTGATTTATTTTTTATAGAAGTACATATTTAGAATTTATTACGATTTAGAGAAGACATATTGAGCGGTGTACAATCTGGGCTCATATTTATTTGGAGTGAGCTACCTAACATCCTAAATATAATCAACATTTTATGAATGCAAGAAATGATGGCTCAATCCTAAAGAATCAAGGATTTTAATTAAGAGACTTAAATCACGAATATAAAAATATGCAAATGAATCTATCTAGCGCATGTATGATGCATGAAGCAGATGCATAAAGAAAATATTTCATTTATTTATTTGGAAGTATAAATACTACCTGGGGTCTGCAATAAAATAAGGTAGCCATGCTCAATTACAACAAACCTGATTTTCTACTTCTATGAAATATAGGTTTAAAATACTTGCTTATTATCTTATGGTTCAAATTCTTCTAAAGGAGTATTATCGAAAGGACAATCAGAGGACAACATATGATCGAAAGGAGTAAGTCCTAAGACTGATGATGAACCGAGGTAAAATACGCAACTTGACCTTTCATCATACAACAATGTAACATGTAAGAATTTTGATCAATCTACAAAATATGTAGCAAGGTCATGCAAGTGGCCAATGCCAAAAGGGAGGTCAACAGTTTCTTTCTAAATATACTACTTATTTTGATTAATTATTTGTTTCACCATAATTTTATATGTGCACCTTTTGCACTGAAACTGGCATAGAACATGCATTTTAAAACATGGTGATGCAGGACTAAATGCGAAATAGGAAACTTGCACAAAATAGTTAAAGAGCAATTTTGGATTTTCGTTATTAGCAACTAAAACAACAAAATAAAACTAATAAGTGGTCACTTCTGTTTAGGCTAAGCTACGCAAGAGACTAAGCGAAATCAAAACATTTAGGAAAATCAAAGCATTGCATGCGGAATAGTTTCTAACATAACCTTGGCCTAACAATGAGATCCAAAAGCAAAGAAGTAACAATCCTACGCTTACTAGTGGATGGCGATAAGTAGACACAATCTCTTGCTTGAACAATCTCTCTATGAAGTAAGTAGAATATGAAAGTACAAGAGTCAAGGAAGAAGATCACCTTCTCGGAGAAACGTCTTGATTCACCATGTACCTTCCAATAGTTGATCCACCAAAGGCTTGGTCAAATCGAATATCATGTGATCGACAGACTTTCTATGGATCCGTCAATGCATGGGCTCACGTTGACGAACGACAATTTGAGAAGATCCACGATGTCTTGGCCGTCGTATGCGAAGACGGAATCAAACTCCGGATCGATCAAGCATCATAATCATGTGAGGAGAGAATGCGAGAGAGACGAAGTAGGAGGGAGGTGGAGGTGAGGAAGGAGGCCGGCGGTGTAGGGAGGTGGGGAAGGGCTAGGGTTTGGAGAGCTTAGGTTAAAGAAGGTGAATGAAATCTAAGTTCAAAATCTGAAAATAAATTCAGATTTTGAGTAAAAGTGGAGGGAATTATTTTGAATTTGGATTTCAAATTAATTACAATCAATAGCCTTAATTGAGCATTAATGGAAGGGGCCCAAGCAAGGGGGAGGCCGGCGGCATGTAGAGGGAGGGAGAGAGGGTTTTGTGGAGCAATTTAAATTCCCTTCCTAATTAGCCTCTTTAATTTTGGAGGAGAAAAATTCCGCCCAAATTAAATTTGAAAATAGTCATGAATGAGAGTCAATACTTTCCCAAAATAACTCTCTAATAGTCTAATTTAGGAAACTATTTGAAATTCAAAATTTGAATTTCAAATGATGAAAATAATTTCCCAAATTATTTAAACTCTTTAGGTAAGCATTAAAGAGGCATTCATGGAGGCAAACAAAGGTGGCCGGCGACGGGTTTGGCTTGGGTGGGTCGGGTGGAGGAGCCAGCGTAGAAAACGGATTGGGTTGGTGGTTAGGTTAACGAGGGGCTTGGGGAGATGGGGTTATGGAATGAGGTCGGCGGTGGAGATGGTCGATGATGGTAGGAAGGAGAAGGGAGGAGAAAAGGGAGGAGGACCAAGAGCCACCGGTGATGACTGTTGGGTACGACGGGTGGCCTCTCCTAGGCTCCACCAAACTCTCAAACTTCTTCTCAAGCTCTCACCCAAGCTTCAAGAACACGAATGCAGGAAAAATTCTTCATAATCATTCATTAACCTCAAAAGAACAAGATGAAGGCTTTAAATAGCCTCTATAATGACTCAAAACAAAAGGACTCGAATACCCTCAAGAGTCTACATGACTCGATCCCTCAAGCAAGGGTAAAAAGGGAAAATGTTGAAATTAAAAGATACATCAATAAGTAGACAATAAAAAAAATTCAAAAGTACATCGGATAAATCGTGGCCGTTAATCTACGGCCACGTCTACGGTAGACTTTCCAACTGATGTCCCCATCATTTTCTCGGGGTAGGAGAAAACTCGACTCCGTCGAGTAAGAGTCTCTCTCGTAAAGCTCCAAAACATCTGGGTCTATCCGCTGCAGTTCCTCGCGATCTATCCTCGTGTCCTCCTATTCGGGTTTTCCTCTCCACCTGATCAAGTATCTTCTTCTTCCACCTTACTTTGTAGAGATAATGTCATCACTTAAAATTGTGTCCACTTTATCGGCCATGGGTAATTTGGGAATGGTCGGAAGGGGAGGCAAATTAGGGTTTTCCAATGGAGTTATATCAGGCTGTGGCGAGAGTGGGTTGGGTGGATTGAAATCAGGGCCTTCGTAAGCAACTAGATCCTCAATGTTAAAAGTTGGGTTGATGTTGAAATCCTCTGGGTGGTCTACCATATATGCATTGTCATTGATTTTCTTTAATATTTTGAATGGCCCAGCATTCTTGGCATGTAGCTTCTTAACGGTTCCTTGTGGGAACCGTTTTCCCGTTCCGGACTGATTCGTACCATCACGGAGTCACCCACCTTAAAAGTTTTAAATCGTCGTTTTAAATCAACATATAACTTGTAATCTTTGTTGCTCTTTTCAATGTTTTGTGCAATTTCCTTATGCAGTTCATGCATATGAGATGCAAATGCAGACGCTGACTCAGAAATCCAATATCTAGAGCTCAGAGGGATCAGATCTAAAAGGCTGTCTAGGCTTAAACCCATATACAATCTCAGAAGGACTTAGATCCGTGGTTCGGTTGACAAAATTATTGTAAGCAAATTCAGCAGTGGGTAGGATAGTGTTCCAATCTCTAATATGATCCCCAACCAAAGAACGCAACAGATTGTCCAAACTCCTGTTAACTACCTCTGTCTGACCATCAGTCTGTGGGTGAAAGGCAGTGGAAAATTGCAGCTTAGTACCCATCTTCATCCACATGGTCTTCTAGAAGTAGCTAGTGAACTTCACATCTCGATCCGATTCAATGGTTTTGGGCAAACCATGCAAGCGGACGACCTCATTAAAATACAGCTTGGCGATGTGAGAGGCATCAGATGTTTTGGAACAGGGGAGGAAATGAGCAATCTTGGAAAATCGATCTACGACTACGCATATGGCATCATTCCTACGCAGTGTCTTTGGCAGGCCTAAAATAAAATCCACACTGACGTCCTGCCAAGGACAACTAGGCATAGGTAATGGAGTGTAAAGGCCAGTGTTCTGTTTACGTTGCTTGGCTAACTTACACATGTGACACCTCACAACCATCCTACCAACATCTCTCTTAAGATTCGGCCAGTAGAAACGGTACTCGACAGCCTCAATTGTCTTCTCTCCCAAAATGTCCAGCGAGGCCTCCATCGTGCAGTTCCCACACAAGGAATTCCCTAAGGGAGGTGCTAGGGATGCAAAGCTTTTGGGCTTTGAAAAGGTAACCATCCTCCAATGGGAAATCGTCCACAAGGCACGTGCTGCCTGTGGATAGGGTAGAGTAAATCTACCTGAAGTCTGGGCACTCAAGATAATCCATCCTCATTTGATCAAAGCCCACAACTTCCGCTCTCAACTCAAGAGTAGTCATCATTCGCCGGCTAAGAGCGTCGACAGCTTTATTTTCCACCCCTGCCTTGTGCCTAAGCGTGTAAGTGTATTCCTGAAAAAATTCTACCCAGCGTCCATGTCGGGCATTCAGTTTCTTTTGAGAATTAATGTATCTCAAGGCATCGTGATCCGAAAAGATGAAGAACTCTTGCGGGAGCAAATAGTGTCGCCAGTAGCGAAGGGACTAGATCACAGCGTAGAATTCCTTATCCTAAATGGAGTAACGCTGCCTAATATCATTCAGCTTCTCGCTGAAATATGCTACAGGGTGACCCTCCTGGGAGAGGACTCCTACAATTTTGATCCCCGATGCTTCGCAGGTCACCTCGAAGACTTTAGAGAAGTCCAGAAGTCTCATAACTGGGACCTCCACCATTCGTTTCTTAATCTCTTCAAATGCTCTGGTGGCGGCCGGGGTCTAGTAGAAATCACCCTTCTTCAGACAATCCGTGATAGGAGATACAATGGTGCTAAAATTTCGGATAAATCTTCTATAGAAGGTAGCTAATCTGTGGAAGCTACGAACTTCTCGGATATTCTGAGGAACGGGCCAGTCAACTATGGCTTTAATTTTCTCGGGGTCGACAGAAACCCCTTATGCAAACACGATAAATCCTAGAAAGATAACGCGGTCTATGAGGAAAATGCATTTCTTAGGATTAGGTATAAAGCTGTTCCTTCCTCAGGACATCGCAGACCTGCCTAAGGTGGTCCAGGTGCTGATCAACTGAATGGCTATAGATAAGTATGTCATCAAAGTAAACGACAACAAATTTACCCATAAAGGGGCGTAACACCTGAGTCATAACCCTCATAAATGTGCTAGGGGCATTACTCAACCCAAAGGGCATGACTAACCACTCATAAAGGCCATCTTTCGTTTTGAATGCGGTTTTCTACTCATCCCCAGGTCGGATCCGGATATGGTGGTAACCACTCTTCAGATCTATCTTAGAAAACAGTGTGGCACCCAACATCATATCTAGCATGTCATCTAACCTCGGGATCGGAAAACGGTATTTGACGGTGATCTTGTTAATGGCACGGCTATCAACACACATCCGCCAAGATCCATCCTTCTTAGGGGTAAGAAGGGCTGGTATCGCACAGGGACTAAGACTATCTTTGATGAAACCTCACTGCAGTAACTCTTCTACCTCCTTCTTAAGCTCAACGTGTTCAGTAGGATTCATATGATAATGGGGCAGGTTCGGGAGGGAGGCTCCAGGAACAAAGTCTATGGCATGCTGAATATCCCTAAGCGATGGTAATCTATCAGGAAGATCATCAGGAAACATATCAGCAAACTGCTCTAAGATAGGTCGGACTTCATCAGGGATGGGTACGTCGGACTCAGTGGGAGTCTCTCGACCAACAAGTGCAAAAAGAGGAGCGTCGTGGGCGATCTCAAAGTCCAAAACGTTAGCAGTAACCAAATTCAGTCCCTTCTTAAGATTATTCGGGGAGGGCTTGGTGTCATCTTTATCCCGGGGCTGCGATGGTAAAAGCTTAATCTTTTTACCCGCATGTTCGAACACGCAGGTGTTTGATCGCCCATAGATGTGGACATCATTATCAAGAATCCAAGGTCGACCTAATAGAATTTGTCCAACATCCATAATCAGAATATTGCACCATACATTCTCCTTGTAAGAGGCAAAGGAGATAGGCACGAGGCTTTGTTCCTTCACCTCCAAGGCAGTGGAATTGACCCAAGCTACCTTATAAGGACTGGGGTGAGGAACGGGAGAAAGTACTAACTTGGATACCATGCTGGAGGACACAGCATTGATGCAACTACCGCTATCCACGATGACTTTGTAGTTCTTATCCTTGATTTTTGTGTAGGTATGAAAGATGGTAGTCCTACGCCAGTCATCAGTAGGGGTTGGATGTGATAGTGCACATCTCACCACGCAGATGGGAGAGGTATCCAGTTTCTGAAGGCAATGGAGGACAGTGGTGTCATCATCCTCCTTGAAGAATTCGCCTTCATCCTCGACCTAATGGATTTGATCACCCTCAGGCTCAAGATCATCCTCAATAATCTCCTCGATGATAGAAATCTTATAAGGACTGGAGCATTGAGAAGTGGTATGCTCATACCCATGGCATCGAAAGCATTTGGTCCCGGGATTGGACCGTGGAGTATCTGGGGTGGGAGGTTTGGGTCTAACATCAGGTCGGGGAGCAGGAGGGTCGGTGGGGTGTCAGCTGGTGCTTGCAGGAGTAGGTCGTGCAGTAGGAGCGTGAGGGGTGGAGCTACCATAAGGCCTATATGAATGTCTAACATCGTGGGATCGGCTAGGGTGATGGGACCAACTCTCCTCAAGGTCTAGAACAATACTATACGTATTCTCCAGGGTAGTAACGTTTCGGGCAAAAAGTTCATTACGAAGATCCTCTCGCAACCCGGTACGAAACATGGACAGAATCTGTGCGGGGGTAGCAGCGGTCTCCCCCTTGCATCTAATCAAGTAGTCGTCAAAGGATGCGATGTAATCCTCGACTGACTTGCTACCCTGGGTCAGTTTATTCCACTTGTCTAACAGTCTAGGGAAGTAAGACGAAGGTACATACTTGTGTTTCAATTCCCGCTTCATAGTGAGCCAATCGGTAATAGGATACTCATTTCGGGCTTCCCTAAGGCTTTCTAGATTTGACCAAATTTGACTTGCCCTACCTGTGAGCTTCATCTCCGCAAAACTAACCTTCCTTGCTTCAGAAATGTTGTACCACTTGAAAAAACTGTCCATACCTTTGACCCAGTCCAGGAAAAGTTGGGGATCGAGCGTGCCATCAAAGGTAGGAGCGTCCACTTTGATATTTTTCATAAGTGGTACATCAGGGTCGTGAGGATGGTTATGTCCATACTGGGGAGCACTATGATGGGCACGAGGGGGTCCCTCATCATGGTAGATGTCATCCCCATACATGGATGGAGGTCTAGAAGGGGTGTAGGGAATTGGGTTTTCTCTAGTTCGTTCCAACTTGTCAAATCTCTCAGTGGTGTTCCTATGAAGCTCTGCTAGATCGGCTTGATTTTCCTTCAACTGCTAGCTTATGGTGTTCATTTGGCCTACCAAGAGGTTTAAGGTCCTTCCTAATTGTTCCAGGTCTATTCCTAGACACTATGGGAGAATTAGGAGGGGTTCTAGAGAGAAGACAACAGCTAATGAAATTTCATGTGTTTTTCTTCTTCTTCTTCTTTTTCTTGTGAGTGCATTAGAGAGAAGGGAGAGAGAGCTCAGGGTGAGCAAGCGCAATACCCATCAGTCGTTGGAAGAATCTGCGACTCGTGGTTTTAATTTATCTTCGTCTTCTCCTCCGTTTTCTCCACCCCATCCGCCAACTATCCCCTAGCTTCCACCGCCGGCAATCCCCCCACCTAAATCACCCCACAACTCCACCACCTCAAGCTCCAACCAACGGCCAAAGCCCCTCTTCTCCTACCCATCCATAATCCCCTACACCAAACCACCTCCCAACCACCGGTCAAGCCCACCGGCCACCCTTCCTTTCGCCTCGTCGTCTCCACCCCTTCAAACCACCGCCTCCTCATCCAACCAAGCCTCAACCTGCCGGCCTCCCCATTCCCTCACCTTGAATCCCACATTAAATTTCCCATTTAATAACTTCCATGTTTGGCCACATTATTTTTGGGAAAGA
This sequence comes from Dendrobium huoshanense, assembly GCA_016618105.1. Classification (NCBI taxonomy): domain Eukaryota; kingdom Viridiplantae; phylum Streptophyta; class Magnoliopsida; order Asparagales; family Orchidaceae; genus Dendrobium; species Dendrobium huoshanense. The sequence goes on along the minus strand of CM028353.1, from coordinate 38,982,633 downwards.
ATTCGAATTCAAATCTAATTAATTTGAATTTCTAAAACTTCCCAAATCAACCCAAACTATTTTGGAAACCATTCATTCTAGTTAAAACCTGAAATTTATTTCATATTTTAATTATTCCATCAATCATTAATGTCATGGTCCACATACAATGAATTTAGACACAAATACTCCTCTCTCTCTCTCATGGCCGGCCCACTCCCCCATTAATTCTCCTTAATCCTTGCCTCAGTCAATCAACATTTAAGTCCCCAATTAAGGATGATTAAATGCCCTTCCCTATTACGTTTAGATTTCAAATTTTAAATCTCTTTGCCTCCAAAAGCTCCCCCATAATTAGGAATTCAGAATCCGGCTGGCCCTAAATCTGAATTTAATTTCAGATAATTTTAATCTCCTTTTTTTTCCCTCCATCCAAACCTGAGTACCAAAGCCAAGTGACATCTCCCCATACTTTAGCCGGCCTCCTATTGCTTGCTGCCCTTTCTTTTTTGGGCAGTTACTGCTTGCTGGCCTATGATCCGAGCAAGATTAAGTTGCTGCCAAGCAATTCCCAAGACTGCTAGAGGTTTGTTAATGCATAGCTGCTGTCCAAGGTTACTAGGAGTCGGTCAACTACACTGCTGCCGATCAGATTTCTGCGCTCCCATGCATGCAGGCCAGCCCCTGAATTCATCCCATCACTGTCTAGACCTTCCATGGTTGCTGTTTAGAGCTTCGAACACCTGAAAACCTGTTGTTCAGGCAACCTGGAACGTGTAATTGCTGTCAAAGAATTGCAAGGTGGTTCCTTATCAGTGAGGTGAGCTATCTTCCCACTCTTATACAGCCTAACTCTACTTCGATTGTGGAATTATTGAGTCATAAAGAATTGTGTTAACTTCCTCCGCTAGACCCTCATGATTAAGAGAGTGATTAAGGGAATGACTTCATGGTAACTAATCTCATTGTTATTTTAGGGATTATCATTGAAAATCAACCACGAACGCAATGTTATATTAATTGATTGTTTTACTACCTTAACTCCTACGCATATGATTTAGCCTAAGTTGATTTCATCGCCTTATTGTTTTTATCTTAGCGTTTAAATCGGCATAAGTTTTATTTAACATTGTTCTTGAAATATTAAGCGTGCAAAATTCTTTAAACAACTCATCTTCACACGTTTGTTCTACATCACCTGGAATCAGTGAAGTATGGACCATTTTGCTAATGAGATTACAATTAATTAAATAGGTGTCTTACTTATCAATTTAGGAGTAATTTTTTTGTATATATTTTGCATGAAAATGAAGACATTTTCTATTCTTGTCCTAGAGGTCTGTTTATCATGCTATCTCTGCTAATTGGTGCACATATAATTCATTGTTCTGTTTATGATCCATTTTTTTATTGTTGGTTAATTTTGCAGTGGATTGGAATGGGGAACCAAGAACTGCTTGAATATTTCGGCTCATATGCTGCCAAAAGGGCTAGGCATTCATATGGCCCACATGGTCATCGTGGAATCAGTGTGTTAATTTTTGATTCTTCTGAAATGGGCTATATGGAAGCTGAACGATTGCATAGGCATTTTGTGGAGCAAGGAACTAGTAGGGAGGCATGGGAGCGTAGTAATCCTGTGCTATTCTGCCATGGCGGTAAACGCCAATTATATGGATACTTGGCACGCAAGGAGGATTTGGACATTTTTAATCAACACTCTCAAGGTATTCTGTGAACTGTTTCGTTTGCCCTCAAGTTGCAAGGTTACAAGATTTACTCGTACTAGAAGTTTTTGTGTTAGTGACTTTTCTTTATACTTAATTTACTGTAATGCTTCACCTCTTGGAAAAGCTTTCATGGCGAGTAAGGTGTACTCATGCTAGAAGATTTGCTCGTATTATAAGTTTATTGGAGAGTAAGGATTCTTTTTGCTAATTTTTTCTGGTGTGCGCCGCAGCCTTTGAAAATCTTTGTCATGGCAGCTTTATTTCATGCATTTATGAACTCTGAAATTATATGCATGCTAATCCTTCAGTATTTTGCCTTGATTTTTTTCATATCCTAAAACTAATATACTAAAGGTATTTAATAGCTTATAGTTCATCTGAATACTTATTAGAATGAATGCTGTGTCTTTTTTTTTTTTTGAAAAACTTCCAAATGAATTGTTTCTCACATTTGTGGAACTTTCTTTAATGACATCTCTTTCCATTTTTAATTTGAATTTCAATCGATTTGTAATTTCTTGTATGTAACTAGCACATAGAGTAAAGTAGCGTTATGAGCGTAGTGATTATGTCAAGTAGAGGTAATGATATTAATTGATAGGGGCCAAAGTTTACAAACCACAACCAAATTTTATTTAAATCCCAATGATAATATTTTATTTAAAAGTGCATGGAGATATGGTCTCTTTAGAATTAGGTATTAGAATGAACAACTTAATGTGATTGATGAAATATGTCTTACTTTGTAGAGTGCCCATGTAGAGTGTCCCAACGAAAACCTATGATGAAATGAACTAAATCACATACACTTCCAAATTTGCTTCATACGCCCTTAATTTAGATAACTAGTCATTCTTTAAGATTAAAATGAAAAGCAGGAAGAATCGGACACAAATCATAATTCAGTAGTCTTCTAATTGGTATAAAACATAGAATTTAAGGTGCTTGAAATGCATATTTTTTATTGAAGTCATGTTATTGTTGAAATCTAGATTGTTGTTGAATGTAAGGATCAACACATACAAGATATTCTTTTAATTTTGTTGCTTAAATATTTTGTTCCATTTATATTTTGGGTTGAAGCCTTGGGCACAACAATCTATTTGATTAATAGATTGTCTTCTCATATCTTAAAGTTTGAATCTCCTTATTATCCTCTCTTTCATATGCATCCAACTATCTTTTTATGACTGATTGTTGTTGTCTTTTTTGTTTATTTACTATTTCATAAATGACAAGCTCTTCTCAATCAATTAAATGTTTATTTTTGTGGTGCAGTATTTTCCACAAAGGTTATGTATGTTATGATCCATGCTCCAATATATTTCACATTTCTCATCACATTGTTTTCTTTGAAACTTAAATTTTCTTTTCTTCTTATATTGAGCCTTTGCAGAGAGAGATATAGAACGTAGTATTGAATGATTCAGACCTTTTTGTATGAACGAAAACATTTAACTTTTTAAATTATTGAGCCATATCCGCCAACTTAATAATGCAAATTAACTCGCCACCTGAATCCACAAGCTAGAATTCGTAGACTTCTAGAATTGCTTATCCTCCAAATCAACATGACTTTCACATTATTTTGGCTTCTATTCTCATTCCTTCGTTTTATTCAGAGAAAGAACTTTTTTAAAGCTTGAAGGAACCTTGAAGGAAACCATATAGGATCTATTATTCTATTTTTAAAGCTTTGGATGCAAATGACTTTACTTAATCAAGCTTCACTCTATTGGTACCTTGGATGACTGGATCGCTTTTAGGCACTTTTGTTTGTCATTGTTAACAAATAAGAATATAGTGTTGACGATGAAGAAACTTTTTCTCCCGTGATTAAAATGACTACAATATGAATGGTTATATTTATTATTGCTTCATAAGAATGGCCACTCCAAATTGATCTTAAACATTCTTTTCTTTATGATAATATCAAAGAGAGATTTACTTGGGTCTTCCATCTTGCATTTCTTCCTCTTTTTGGGATATATTTACAAGCACTCTTTATATGGATCAAAACAATTGTTCGGATATATACAGTCAACCTTTAGGGTTGATGTTGTTGTTGTATACAGTCAACCTCCATTTCTCCTTTAAGTAGAGCCAATATGCCTCATCTTTATTTCTTTGCAAGCATCTAGTAGCATTGCTATTCTCCTGCTTACTGCTGATGATATTGTTATCATTATAACATTAGGTCTTGATCATCTATCTTCAGAAACATCTTTAGGCTACATTTCATATAAAAATTCTTGGCGCTCATTTTTTTGGATTTGGAAGTTCATTCTAATCCCTTTGATATTTTTCTGAATCAACATAAGTATACACGATATCTAATTATATTGGAAAACTATCAAAATACTCTCTCATATGGACACTCTATTAGAATTAATCAGAAAGTTTCCCGATGAGGATGGCAATCTTGTCATTGATCCTGCTGTATCTCAATAGTTGACATGTAGGTTTAACAATTTGATAATTATTTGACATAATATTCCTTTCATTGTTTAGCAGGTTGGTCAATATATGCAAACTCATTATTTGCATTTTTTGTTGGTCGAATCATTGATGTTTTAGTGGGACACATATCCATTGTCTGCTCGTTCTAGCTAGTTCTTCTCTTCATCTTGTGGCTTCATCTTATTGTTTATAGTAATGTGGCTTAGGCTGAGTGTCATGATACCAGATGGTCTGTCACAATCTGGTGTGTATTTCTTAGTGACTTTTTTTGAATTCACATAGAGTGAGTTCAAAAAAAAGGCCTCGCATGCCTAAATTATCTATTGAGCTTGAATACATTCAATGCATATTGCCTATTCGGAGATTATCTGGATTCATGGACTTCTTGCTGGACTTTATTTAGATGCATGCAGCATGTATCATCAATCATTTCCTGATGAGTAGCTTTATTTTTATAAATATTCGTCATCATGGTAGCTCAGCTTAGGTTCCTTTGAGATTTATGTGCAAAATATCATACTTATAATATATGTTAAAATTAATGCAGCAGTATGCTTCCGTTTCTTTCTTAAGCTTGCGGACTCAACTGTCATGCCTTCTGTTGGTTGTTGACTTAATCTTACCCATTACAGTTGAACATACAAACTTTGCTTGTTCGGTACATGGATTGTTATTCATTACTTCTTAACTACTATAAACTGTAAAACAAGATGCAAATTTTGGTCCAACAAACACAATTAAGTTTATGTTCATTTTTCTGATTTCAACAATGCCTTGGCAGGGAAATCTCGACTCAAGTTTGATGTGAGATCATACCAGGAGATGGTCGTTATTCCGATGAAACAAATGAGTGAGGATAATCAGCAGCTTACATATCTTAAGAACAAGGTCGTGAAAGAAAAGGAGATTTCAAAGGCTCTCCATGATAATTTTGTAGCTGTGACCCAGAAGCTGCGTGAAACCAGTGAAGACAACCAGATTGTAAGGTTTAGAACTAAGATGCAACAAGACGAGAGCAAAGAAATGGTATTTCTCTCTGACTGGACATTTGTACTGATATTGCAGCTATCGAGATTGTAGGGTTTTAAAAGTGTTCGATCTCTTCTTTTAAATTCCATGTCGTTTGAATTTTGGCTCAATGAGATATTGATTGACTATTGCTGTTATTTTTAAGATTAACTTATGATTTTTGCTAGCATTATTTAAATACCTTTGTCTTTACATCTTTAAAGTGTTTTATAAACTTATCAACTCCTTTCTTCAGGTTTAACAACAAATTTTGTTGATTTTTGTGCATTTGGTATTTAGATGGATTATCAAGAACGCTTCTTTAAGGATCAAATAGACAGAATACATAAGCATACTGAAGAGAAGGAAAGGCGGTATGAGAAGTTGCTTCAAGAGGAGCGTGCTAAGGCAAAATATACTGATTCAAACTATGAATATGGCGGGGATCGCATACTGAGGTAAAGTTTAGTTTACCTTCGCGGTGTTTTTTTTTTCCTCTAATGACATGGATTTATTTTGACAGCAAGAAGATTGAAAAGTTTATAGAAAGCCAGACGAAAGATGTGGAAGCATTTGAGAGTAGAAGGGAGAAGCTTATTAAAGCACATGATGAGAAGAAGATTTCCTTGAGAAGACGACATTTGGCAGAAGAGGTCGAACTGGAAAAGGAATTTGATGCTGAGCTTACCCAATTGATGGAGGAGTATGCGCCAAGCTCTTTTAATAACTCCGGCTCTGATTAGCAACTTCTATCCATTTTGCTGTCTAGTAGTATTGTGAGGGACAAGAAGAAGATTGGCTGGAGGGAGATTTTAGGTTAAATGGATGAATGCCTTTGATGGGTACAATGAATGATCTTTTGATGTGCGCTTTTCATTGATTACATTGAGCTTTTTACAGTAATGATGCTGATAGTGAGTAGGGGTTAATGGCACCATGCAATTAACCTCATCTAGCTCTTTAGCCACTGGTAATAAATTTAATTTATGCTTAAATATGTTAAATTTATTGTATTGCATATGTAAAATTTAGAAGCACAAAAAAATATGATATATCAAACAGTTTCACAGTCAGAGCAGATCAACATATTATAGAATATATATATAAAATGCTGTTATATTTGAATCATCTGCTGCACGTTGATGGGATAGCAATCTGTAGGGGGGCCAGCGTATGCCTTCTCTGCAAGTATTAAATTCACGGCTGTTGTTGGGTGGTATGCATCCCAGAAGACATACTCATTCCTATTTCCACAAGGAGTGAGATAAGGAAGGCATGTTATTTCTACTCCTCTTCCCATATCAATCCCACAGCATCCTCTATCCACAATTCTCATTCCTGCTCACAAATTTCAGACAATCATTTCATTAAAAGAGAAGCATAATACTAAGATGAGGATGCTTAGGTGGATGAGTGGCTTGACCCTTAGAGATACGATACGAAATGAGTATATACGTGAAAATGTTAGAGTAGCTCCAGTTGAAGATAAGATTAGAGACAGTTGCCTTAGATGGTTTGGTCACATTAAACGGATGCCTTCCGATGACCCAATTAGGAAAGTTGATGTATTAGATTTGACTTATGTTAAGAAAGGTAGAGGTAGACCTAAAAAGACTTGGTTATAAAATATTAGAAATGATCTTTCTTTATTCTATTTAAATCAGAATTTGACTTTTAACGAGACACAATGACGAAGAAGGATTCTGATGGACCGGATCGGCCGGTCCAGCCCACAGCAACACCGGCCCAAAAAGGGCCGGTTCTCACGTACTGCAGGCGGAGAACCCGCCTGCCTGGGCGGTCGGCCGAAAGGGAGAAAGGAGGCGGGTGGGCCCAAGGGGCCCACCAAATTGAAGAGGGAGTATGATGTGTTTTGCCCTAGGGGTAATTAAGGGATTATGAGGGGTTTATGTGAGAGTTAAAAGGGAGTTAGGGTTTGTTTTGAAGGCATCTTGTTTTGGTGGCTGTTTTTAGCTTTCTTCTAATCAAGGGCTTGGGAGAAAGCTTCTCTTCTCGAATTGAGAGCATTGTATCCGTGGAAACTTGCAAGTCTTTTGATATTTAAGTAATCGAAGTGTTTGTGAGTGTTTTCATCCAAGAAATCCTCCATTTTTCCACTGTTTTTAGGCTGTTTTTCTGGATTCCGAATTTGGCAACTCAAGTTCCATCAAAGTGGTATCATAGCACTAGATCCACAAAGAAGGGATGGGTACACGAAGGATTGAATCTATTGAAGAGAAAGTAGGAGAGTGGGAAGTGGAGTTCACCGCCCTCAAAGAGAAATTTGCATCCGTTGACGAAAAGCTTGATGGAGTAGAAGAGTTGAAGACTCAAATGTTAGGGTTACAAGAGATGATCAAACAAATGGTGGCGGGCCAACACAACATAGGGGGTTCGGCTAACCCTAACCCTAATGCGCAGCCGGTTGATGGTGAAGGTGGAAGTAGGGTTCGTGAGGGACCTAATGCAAAAGGGAAGGAGGCCATTGACATTATCGACCATGGAGGGGATGCATGGTCCGCCGGCCCAAGGGGGGGGCATGTATGGCCCAAACCGTGGAGGGGAGGGCTACTCCACCGCCGGATTTATGGGAGATGTTAGGTCAAGCTATACTCAGAATCATCCAGATCAATTTTACCAAGGAAGGGAGGGAGGAAGCATGCCTTACAATCAGTGGGGAGGAGGATCGTATCGAGGCAGAGGGGAAGCCGACCCTAGGGAGCCTTATTGGGGGTCGGCTGGTTATGCAAGGGGGGATCCGGTGGCACCTCAAGCTTGGGAAAGAAGGAAGAATCGTGGGGTGGACCCACGGCCATGGGAGAGGCAACCATATGGGAGATATGGGCAAGGTGGTATGGGCAACGACAAGGTGAATGGGAGAGGAGAATGGGGAATGAGGAAGTTGAAGCTTCCAATCTTTGAAGGAGAGGATTCTTATGGTTGGATCTTCAAGGCGGAAAGATACTTCACAGCGATGGGGATGACAGATGAGGAGAAACTCTTAGCGGTACCTTTATGTTTGGAGGCAAGAGCCCTTGCTTGGTATCAGTGGATGGAAGAAAGGCAGAGATTCAGATGTTGGGCAGAGTTTAGGGAGATGTGCCTAGACCGCTTCAGACTGCCAAAGGAGGGAACTCATCATGAGCAGTTCTTCGCACTGACTCAGACTGGTACAATATCTGCTTATAGGGACAGGTTCGAGTTGCTGTCCAGTAGACTTCGTGGGATGACGGACGAGGTGCTTGAGGGTAACTTCATGAAGGGTTTGAAGCCTCACATTCGATCAGTAGTTAGAGCGGCCAAGCCAAGGAGTCTGAGGGAGACTTTGGAGATGGCTGAGCTGATAGAGGATAGATTGTCTTCTGATCAATACCGCAGGCCTACTTTCTTTGGAGGGGGACAGAAGGTGGCAAATCCTACGGGAGGAGCCAAGGGAACTTACTTGGGGGCAGGAGGAGAAGGTCAGAAGGAGAGGGATCGGAGTGCACCGGCCAAGAGGGAGTTCAGGCGGCTCACTGAGGCAGAGCTGAAGGATAAAAGAGCCAAGGGGCTCTGTTACAGGTGTGATGAGAAGTTTGGGCCAGAGCATAGGTGCAAAGACAAATCACTCCAAGTCCTATTGGTAGAAGACCCCGAGGTGGAGGAAGTTGAGGAAGAGTTAGGAGGGGGAGAAGAAGGTGTAGATCATCTACATCTTGACATGATTGAGGTTTCCCTCAATTCAGTGGCAGGGTTGACAGCACATTCCACCATGAAGATGGAAGGGAGGATCGGGAGCTATACAGTTACAGTGCTGATAGATAGTGGGGCCACCCACAACTTTATAGCTTGCAGATTGGTGGAAGAGTTGGGCATTTCCATGATCTAAGGGAGAGGAGTGGGAGTCTCCTTGGGGACCGGTCAGAGGGAGCAGTGTGTGGGAAGATGCAGCGGGGTTACTCTCTCCATACAGGGGGAAGATATTACCTAGGATTTTTTGGTGCTCGAGCTGGGTAATACTGATGTTATTTTAGGTATTCAGTGGTTACAAACTTTGGGGGAGATGAAGGTCAACTGGAAGACCCTGATGTTGGAGTATGGGGAAGGAGAGCATTGAGTTACTTTGCATGGGGACCCCAAATTATGCCGATCTAAGGTGGCTTTGAAGACTATTCTCAAGTCTCTTAGGAGTGAGGGGGAAAGATTTCTGGTGGAGTTATGGCGATTGGAGGGTAGTGAGCCAGTTGAGCAGAGTAATATTCCAGAAGAGGTGGGAGAGTTGTTGGAGCATTTCGCCCCAGTTTTTCAGCTGCCAGCAGGGCTGCCACCACAGAGAAGCAAGGAGCACGCCATTGTACTGAAAGGGGGAGCAGATCCAGTTAGTGTGCGGCCATATCGATATCCTCATGCTCAGAAGGAGGAGATTGAGAAGCTAGTCAGGGAGATGCCGGAAGCGGGGATCATCCAACCTAGTGTGAGCCCTTTTTCGAGCCCAGTACTATTTGTAAAGAAGGACGGTAGCTGGCGATTTTGTGTTGATTATCGGGCTCTCAACAAGGAGACTGTTTTAGACAAATTTCCAATCCCCGTTATTGATGAGCTTCTTGATGAGTTGGGGGTGCTACAATGTTCTCCAAGCTTGATTTGAAGTCAGGGTATCACCAGATACGGATGAGGAGGGAGGAAATTCCCAAGACTGCTTTCAGAACTCATGAGGGACACAACGAGTTCTTGGTTATGTCGTTTGGACTCACCAATGCTCCTACATTTCAGGCCCTGATGAACCAAGTGTTTCGACCCATGTTGAGGAGGTTTGTTCTAGTGTTCTTTGATGATATTTTGATCTATAGCAGGTCCCTACAGGAACACTTGGAGCACTTGAGGGAGGTTTTGAGCACTTTACAACATCATCAATTGTATGTCAATCAGAAAAAGTGTTCTTTTGCTCAAGGAAGTGTGGAATATTTGGGGCACATTATCTCAGCAGAAGGAGTAGCAGTTGACCCTTCCAAGGTGGAGGCCATGACGAGCTGGCCAACTCCTAAGAACCTTCGGGCTCTCCGGGGCTTCTTAGGACTCACATGTTACTACCGGAAGTTTATAAAAGGGTATGGATCTATTGCAGCTCCACTCACTGAGCAGTTGAAGAAAGACAGCTTCAATTGGGGACCGGAGGCAGATAGTGCTATGGAGGCTTTGAAAAGTGCTATGGTTAGTGCCCCGGTGTTAGCATTACCGGATTTCGGGCAGCAGCTTGTGGTGGAAACTGATGCATCTGGTTTGGGGTTAGGAGCGGTTCTCATGCAGCAAGGGTGACCCATAGCTTTCTACAGTCAGGTGTTATCAGGGAGGGCAAAGCTCAAATTTGTCTATGAAAGAGAACTGATGACCATTGTTAAGGCCATTCAGAAGTGGCAACCGTACTTGTTGGGTAGAAGATTCCTTGTGAGGACTGATCAAAGGAGTTTAAAATATTTGTTGGAGCAACGCATGGTGACAGAAGAACATCAGAGATGGCTCTCCAAATTATTGGGCTATGATTTCGAGATTCAATACAAGCCAGGATTGGAGAATAATGCTGCTGATTCCTTATCCAGGAAGGTGGAGTGCTCTCAACTTATTGCTACATCTGTGCCTCAGTTAGTGAATTGGGGGAATTTGAGGACAGAAAATATGACTAGTGAAGAATTGGGAAGCTTCAGAGAGGCCATAAGGAAGGGGGAGGAAATACCATCAGTATATATAGTGGAGGATCAGCTTTTGCTACACAAAGGAAGGTTAGTGTTACCTAGGACCTCTTCCCAGATTCCACTGATACTTCAGAAGTTTCATGCCAGTGCTATTGGAGGACATTCAGGAGGGAAGAAGACTTATCAAAGATTGGCTAGAGAGATATACTGGAAGGGGATGAGGAAAGATGTGGAGGAAATGGTGGCCCAGTGTGATACTTGTCAGAGGAATAAGTACCAAGCTTGTGCCCCTGGGGGACTGTTGCAGCCACTTGAGCTACCTGATCAGGTTTGGTCAGAGGTGACTATGGACTTCATCGAAGGCTTACCCAAGTCGGAAGGCTACACTGTCATTCTAGTTGTAGTTGACCGGCTTAGTAAGTATGCTCATTTCATACCCTTGAGACATCCTTTTAATGCCACTACCGTTACAGCAGTTTTCATTCGAGAGATTGTGAGGCTTCATGGCTTTCCTGAGTTGATAGTCTCTGACAGAGATAAAGTGTTCCTGAGTCACTTTTGGAAGGAGATGTTCAAGTTACAAGGGACACATTTGAAGCGCAGTTCAGCCTACCATCCACAGACAGATGGGTAATCTGAGATAGTTAATAGAAGTGTCGAGACTTACCTTAGATGTTTTGCAGGGAAGAAGCCCAAGCATTGGGTAAGGTGGCTACCTTGGGCTGAATATTGGTATAACACTTCATTTCACAAGGCGGCGCAGGTCACACCTTTCAAGGTGCTTTATGGAAGGGATCCTCCAACCCTGATACAGTACAAGCCTCATTCTACATCAGTGTCCTTAGTGGAGCAACAATTGTCAGAAATGGATGAGATCTTGGGGGAGCTAAAGAACCACTTGTTACGAGCCCAGAACATCATGAAGCATGCAGCAGATCATCATAGGAAGGATGTTCATTTTGAGATTGGGGAATTTGTATACTTGAAGTTGAGGCCTTACAGGCAGAATACTTTAGCAAGGAGGCTAAGTGTTAAGTTGGCCCCAGGTATTATGGCCCCTATGAGGTAGAGCAGAAGATTGGGAATGTAGCGTATCGCCTGAAGTTACCACCCACTACTAAGATTCATCCAGTCTTTCATGTGTCACAGTTAAAGAAGTTCAAGGGAGATTCTGTACCAGTCGATACTTTACCGCCAACATTGTCTGAAGATGGTACAAGTCTATTAGAGCCTTCTGCATTGAAAGGGGTTAGACACACTGAGGAAGGAGGGAAAGAAGTTTTGATTGAGTGGAAAGATCTACCGACACATGACGCTACTTGGGAGACCTATGAGATCATACAAGCCCAGTTTCCCGCTTTCAACCTTGAGGACAAGGTTAATCTTTGGGCGGGAAGTGATGATGGACCGGACCGGCCGGTCCAGCCCACAGCAACACCGGCCCAGAAAGGGCCGGTTCTCACGTACTGCAGTTGGAGAACCCGCCTGCCTGGGCGGTCGGTCGAAAGGGAGAAAGGAGGCGGGTGGGCCCAAGGGGCCCACCAAATTGAAGAGGGAGGATGATGTGTTTGCCCTAGGGGTAATTAAGGGATTATGAGGGGTTTATGTGAGAGTTAAAAGGGAGTTAGGGTTTGTTTTGGATGCATCTTGTTTTGGTGGCTGTTTTTAGCTTTCTTCTAATCTAGGGCTTGGGAGAAATCTTCTCTTCTCGAATTGAGAGCATTGTATCCGTGGAAACTTGTAAGTCTTTTGATATTTAAGTAATCGAAGTGTTTGTGAGTGTTTTCATCCAAGAAATCCTCCTTTTTTCCACTGTTTTTGGGCTGTTTATCCTGGATTCCGAATTTGGCAACTCAAGTTCCATCAGATTCATGTAGCCGATCCCACATAGTGGGACAAAGGCTTGATGTTGTTATTGTTATTGTTGTTGTATCAACAATATATGTTATCGTGATGCTAATTATATTTATATATCTGGGATATTAGCATACCGTAGTTTGCAGGATTGTTGAGTACATCACCAATGGCTCCATATGTATTTCCATAAACAAATATTGCTCCAGGATGGTTATTGTTTAGTTGCTCCACTTCTGATCTCAACCCTCTGTTGAAGAAGCCTACTATTTCATTTACCTGATCGTTGCATCGGTCGGGCGGACCGTTCCAAAAAGATCGTTGGTTTGGTGTGCAGCCAATAGGACCAACTGCTGCTAACAAGAATTTCCTCAGGCCTAAACTATGAAGCGCCTATGGCAAAGTTGAATTAAGTCTCCCTGTTTAGTTGGAAAATATAAACTTATATAAAGTGGTATAACAAAAAATTTACCAGAATCTGTCTTGTGTAACTATTGATGAGGAGACTGGCGAACTGCTCGGCTGTGTAGTTGTTGTAACTGGTTGTGTAAAGAGAAGGTAAAAGATAATTGTTGATGTAGTCATTGCTGCCGAAGACCATCACTACAATGGATTTGGCTAAGTAGTCGCTCATCTTCTCTCCAAGCATTGCTCTTAGCTCATATAAGTTGTTTTCAAAGTTTATTACCTGCTGTGATAGGGGAAATCTCTCCCCCTTTATGGTGAAGAACAGAAATCAGCACATTTAGTGGGTTTTTGAATTCTATTAACTACTTGATGTATATATATATATATATATATTAAAGAAGGAATATATACAAGGTACTGGCCAGACTCATCCAGGATGCCAGCAGCTGCAGATGCATAGTTTACGCCTCCAAGTATTTGTGTTCCATTTAGTCCAGGCATAGTGTATGGAGGAAGATATGGAAGGCCCAAGCGATCACCTGTAGAAGAAAATGAGCAAAATTTGATTTTAAAGCATTTATGGAGCATATTATGTATAACTAATTATTAATAGCTGGACAATTTTGTGTAACATGGAAATCTTATAAATGCTTTTAAATAGTTCTGTAATTATATTCCAGCTTCCTGTGTGTTGACAAATTCGTCTTCTAAGAAATGAATCGTTATGTCTATAGAAACACAATAAGATTTACTCTTAAAATGAGATGAGACGAGAGAATGAAACAGAGAAAGAGGCTTTAAAGCGTATGAAAGCAAGAGCTCACATAGTGCATCTACTGTTGTTTTTCCATTAGTGAATCTCCCAGTTATCCCTTGCGAGAAATCAATACCATAGGGGTAATAGTTTGCCTTCGCAATAGAAGTCAAGAAGTTGTTGTTCCCACTATCAACTAATGAGTCTCCAAACACAAACATAGCTGGAAGCTGAGGAGAAGAGGCGATCGAATTAGCCATTAACATGAAAACCAGCAGTGGAAGGATCATCTTTATTCTTATTTCAGAATGCCTGTAGCTTAGTTCTCCTGCAATTTTTCAAGAGTATATGTAATCTCTTGTAAACATGTGCTTCATGTTTCTGTGTCAAACTACTCTGCTCAGTTCTCTACTTTTATTGGCGGCTCTAATTGTAACTGACGCTTTCTGTTTCTTCTCATATCTGCTGCAGATTCAGTAAAAGATACAGTTCAAAATTAGAAGGTGACAAAATAGGAAGGCAGAGTTGGCAAAAATCTCTGGAAATTCTAAGAAAATATTAATTTATATTACTGATGATGAAACGAGAATTTAATTATATTTTAATATCAAATATTTGGAACAAGCTTAATAATTTCATAATTATTTTCATAATTCTGCGTTTGGTCACATCGGTCATCTTTTCGAGCTGCGACTATTTTAGATTTGTTAGGTAGAAAAGATTATCCATAACTTCATATATTTTATTTATATAATATGCAATATTTAAATATTTTTGATATAAAGATATAACTAATATTAATTTATCCGAAATAAAATACACTTCTTCATATGAAATTACGGGTGTCAAAAGTTGACACGACACGAAATCCGACCCGGAAAAATTCAGGTTCTTGTCAACCCATTTGTGAAACAGGTCGGGTATGGGTTAATTTTTGACTCGTATGAAAAACGGGTCGGGTTCGGGTTGACCCGAAAACCTTAAGTTGACCCGGCTAACTCGGATCCCGCACAACCTAACCTGGTTCTGCGAGCTCCTGCTTAGCCGCGCTCGGCCGCTTGGGTCGACCCTTGCTGCTTGCACCTGCTGCTTGCTAGCTAGCTCAACTAGTCAAGACTTAAGACCCGCCTCCGCCAGGCCGCCTCACTCGGTCCTTCCGAGTCCTCACTCCTCGTGCATCCATCAGCGACTCCGCGTGAATCCCTGATGAGTGATGACTCGACATTGCCTCGCCCAGGTCGACCAGCCCTAAGCCCTCAGCCTTTGACTGGTCACCATTCATCCACGAAGCATCGACGCCCAAGCCCTAGATGACGCGACTCAGCAACTGCGCCCACGGGTTTGCTGGTCGGGTCGGGTCAACTGAACAATTTGTGCGGGTTGGGTGTGGGTTAGAAATCTTGATCCATTTAGCTAAATAGGTCAGGTTCGTGTCAACCCGTATATGTCCGAGTCAACTTGGGTTCAACCCAAACCCGACCCATTGACCCGAATTAACACCCCTATATGAAATTGGGAGAAATGTATTGCATCATCTTAAGATAAAATTGATTAATGAGCATATCATTTAAATATTCCTGTAATATATGCATGTACTATAATTGTATGTATGCACTTTAAATCAATCAATTTAATGCCTTATTTCTCAAGCTCAATCTTAAGCATAGGCTATCACAACCCAGCCAAATATGACAAGTCCTATCGTATTAAGCTGTGACAGACAAATCATAAGATCTATTTTTACAAATATTTCAGATTCTCTTCTATTATACATTTTAAACAAACAACAGAGTACATGGCTACAAAATAGAGAGCAGAGAAAAATCTAACCAAAGCTAGTCAAGACTGTACAAAAATCAAAACATAGAAATTCCTACATAGACTCATATCAGATCTTGAATTACTAATCAACATGCTCATTCTCTTTCTTATATCCTTAAAATAAAATATAAAATCATAGTGAACTACAACAACTCGGCAGACCCCAAACAATGATCAAATTTTCTAAAATATTTCTTTTAATAAATACTTTTAAAATATTAAATGCGGCATAACAAATCATCATGCTCAGCAAAGTAATAAGAGCATAACCGTTACTTAAATATTTCAAATAATAATACTAAGCAGTTAATTAATTCATATTACAGAATAGTTCATATCAAAGATTTCTCTGGTTCCAGACAGAAGATTATGGTCCCTTATGACTCCCAATAGAATTTCACCCTTTTTCAAATAGAATTTTATTAAAGGATTATGGCATCTTGTTTCTCCCAACATATAGATTTTTAGATTCAGATTCTCGATCACAGGTATAATCTCAAA
This sequence comes from Dendrobium huoshanense, assembly GCA_016618105.1. NCBI lineage: Eukaryota > Viridiplantae > Streptophyta > Magnoliopsida > Asparagales > Orchidaceae > Dendrobium > Dendrobium huoshanense. The sequence goes on along the minus strand of CM028353.1, from coordinate 38,966,449 downwards.
GAATTCTGACATCTTTTATCTCCCAGCAAACATTTTTTCCATATCAAAATATTCAATACCACATAATTCAACCACAAACATATATTTCTTCATATTGTAGCAATTTAAGCATAATTAGAGACATTTTATAATCGCATTATTTTTTATGATGATTGGCAGTATAAAATGTAATGAGTAAACATGTACAGTTTAAAAATATAACTAAATTATCATAGACTATGTAAAATATCATTTTAATACTTTAATCACACTACAATTTTTTTAAGTTTGAAAAAAATTTTATGAAATTAAAATAGCCTAATTTCTAAAGCCACTAGTGTAAAAATTCTCAAAAATATTTAAAATGTTCAGAATCTCAATATTTATAACATATAAAAAAGTTATGTATTGAAATTTTTCAGTACAAATTTATCCTCATTTTTTAATAACGTAAAAATAATTTTAATTAGAAAATCTAAAAAACTTCATATATTTTAAAATTGAGGTAGGCATGATGTGATTCACTCGATTTATATAATTTTCTGAACTTGGATGATGACTAAAAATGATTCAAAGCAGCCCAAAAATTGCTCTTTTCTCTCAAAATTCATCTCCTCTCTCCAACACTGGTTGCCTTTCAGTTCGACTAAATGGAAAAATATATTTAATATTATATTTAGGTACACAAAGTGGCCTAATATTGTGGCGTCACCATCTAATGCTACAACACTAGTTCAAATTACAAATTATAGAGATTATAGCGCTACAATATCACTATTCAACACCCTAGGTGCCACTGCAGTATTGTTGCGCTCGAACACCAACATTGTGGCGCTCCAGGGGAAAATTTCAGAATTCGTCAATATGCATTCCAAACCCCTAGAACTCTTTCAGAATATATGTAGTCATTTTTTATATACCAAAATACTTCCAAACACATACAAATGGGTTCAAAATATAAAACTTGAAATATTTATCTTTTTTAATTCGGGTCAAAAAAAAAGGGAGAAGAAAAAAAAAGTACACATTTTAAATATCTTAGATCTATTATTTAGAGTGAAGGTGAAATAGATGGGGATATTATCAGCAAAATTCAAGTTGGATGGTTGAAGTGGATGAATACTTCGGGCTTATTGTGCGATAGAAAAGTCCCCCCTCAAACTTAAGGGAAAAATTCTATAAGATGGTGGTGAGACCTGCAATGCTTTATGGTGACGAATGTTGGCCCTTAAAAGAGAAGCATAATACTGAGTTAAGTGTTGCATAGATGAGGATGCTTATGTGGATGAGTGGCTTTACCCTTAGAGATAGGATACGAAATGAGCATATACGTGAAAAGGTTGGAGTAGCTCCACTAGAAGATAAGATTAGAGAGAGTCGCCTTAGATGGTTTGGCCACATTAAACAGAGGCCTTCCAATGACCTTGTTAGGAAAGTTGAGGTATTAGATTTGACTTATGTTAAGAAAGGTAGCGATAGACCTAAAAAAACTTGGCTAGAAAATATTAGAAATGATATTTATTTATTAGATTTAAGTGAGAATTTGACTTTTAACATGACACAATGGCGAAAAAGGATACATATAGCCGACCCCACGTAGTGGGACAAAGGTTTGATGATGATGTTGTTGTTGTTGTTGTTTAATTCGGGTCATAATTGGTAGAATTGAACACTATATTTGAAGGTGTCATATAATAATATATCACGTAGTAGACTTAGTTGATGGCTAATTTTTAACAACTTAGTTATCCTCATCCACTTCACCAATATAAAATCTCGGCACTATCTATCATCCCTATCATAAATGAGAAAGACTCCAATACATGTGTAACAAGGTAGTCACCACAATGACATATCAACATAAAATAAAATAAATAAATAATACTAGTTCACTGTAATGGTATTTGAAGAAATTAAATTTTATTATATTGAACATTTTTACATTTATATGTCCATATACATTAAAAAGAAAAGAAGGAATGAATGTACTTGTCCTTAGTAAAAATCTTACATGCAATAAATACCACTATCATGGGAGGAATCATCCCACTATAATATTATGACTTGTCCTAACAATGTGACAAGTAGCCTCCTGTCACAACTCGACTGGATATAATCAAGAGATGGAATGAGCCATATCGTGTCAGATCATGGTAGAATAGAAATAAAAAAGAAAAGCTATGACTGTCAAAAACTCTATAAAAAATGCCTACATAGATTTTAATCTTAGATCTTGCAACATTTCCTCTGCTCAACATGCTAATTTCCCTAATCCTGACTAGAGACAAATGTAGAAAGAATACATGAACAACCACAAGTTAACTAAGCACCCCACATTCACCCAACCCACATGTTTAATTATAATAAATATCAATAATGAGGTAGAAATAGTAAAGTGCATTTATCCATGCATAAGTATAAATATACTACTCAGAGTAAACAATAAGTCTACCACATTACTTATAAAAAATAAAACAATATAGTAACATAATAGTAAAGTAGCATAATAATAACCACACCATCTCAATTTCTCATAACATATAGAATTTCAAAATTCAGACCATTATAACTCTCTGTGCTAGTATATCCGATAATAGGCCATTTTAACTCTCAATGCAAGAACACCATAAATATTTAGAGATTTTAGGCCCTTATAACTTTCAACAGATGATATGTTGAAATATCAACTAGTCTTAAGAATTCCATAAAATTCACACATTTTAAGAATATAAACATAGAAATAAATGCATTTTCAAGTATAATACACAATATTATAATTTTCACAAGGTTTCATATAATGTCATAATGATAGTCGAACAAACAGAAATTTGGAAGAAATCAACACACCAAATTCAACAATTATTTAGAAATTTTCCAAATTGCCACACATTGCTGATAACTATATTTCAAAGCTTTTATTATACTAAATCACTATTTATAGGTATTAGAAATTTTTTTTCAAAAGATTAAAATGATGTATTTTTAAGACTATCCAATGAAAAACTGCAAATAAAATATCATAATGTGTAGAATAACTCCAATTACAATATACCAAAAGTTACGTGGTGGAAATTTACTCAGTGTCTAGATAAACCCAAAAATTTCATCAAAATTTAAATTAAAATGTTAGGAAATCTCATAAAACTTTGAATTATTAAAAAGTGAGATAGAGAAAATGTAACTTCTCTTAGCGAGGACAATTACCTTAACTACCCCAACTGATGAAATTGATACGAAGCTATCCAAAAGTGACATTCTGTCTCAAGAATTCACTATCTTTCTCTCTTTAGCTAGCACCTCTAAGGGAGAAAATGATTTTTGAGAACATTTGATATTTATTAAATATTTTATGTGAGTGTCGTTGCACTTAGAGACCCGGTGCCACAACGCAACCCTTAAAATTCCAACCACAAAACATAGAGCACAACGCTATAACGCCTCAGACTATAACCTCAGCTCTCCAAAGTAGGTATAGTGCCATAATGATAAACCATGAAGCACCGCAATGTTCAATTAAATAACTAAGCAGATAGAGAACTCGTCTCCACAATGCCACCCACAACGTCGTGACTCTCCCAAGAAAAAAAATCTTAGAATTCCAATTTTTCACAAAAAACTCATGGGACACACTCTAGAATAGAATTCATGCATTCATATACATACATAACATTCACATATATGTGTAGAATAGAAGTGCAAAAAGTTTAAATGCATAGGGCTTATTAGATTGTGTTCTAACCAGTTCAAAGCACTATAGCACTAGGTGTTACAACTTCATCTCTGCTTGGAGTTGTGCCATCTCTTTTCGAACATAGTCGCCTTCAATTAACTTATATGAAATATCAAGCCTCTCACCAAGCATCGCTTGCATATTGAAGAACTTCTCCACCTAGCTAATATGCTTGTGATTATATATTTGATCCCTTATGATTAAATCTTGTTAGACAATGATAGAAACAGACCAAAGCCCTACATGGGGTCCTAGTTGGGTACCCATTGGGTACCCATGCTCTGCGCTGGCGAGCTTAGCCCACCTATGATGACTTTCAGGATGTCATACCCACCCACATCCACCCACTTTCCCCGCTTCTTGAATGAAGTTTGCCACTAATTAATGGCTTGAGGATTGTTGCCCTTTTCTCTGACTGCAAACTTTCAAGCCACATATCAAAATTTATCGTGGTCGCAATGTGGTTCAATGTTGTGCACTGCGTAGTAAGGATTATTGTAATATACTGCATGCATATGATGATTATTAATGTAAATTAGTTTGTCCCTTGATGTTGAGTACCCACCCATACCCACTCACGAGGTCATGGGCGCATCCATACCCACCCATGCCCATTGGATATGGGTGGGTACGTGGATGGGTGTGGGTATGGGTACCCAATGCAGGGCTCTGAAACAAACACACCTAGAAGGGCTTTTATCATATGCTTTAGGCTTCATTTGGGACTGCTTCTTAAAGCAGCTTTCAAGTACACAAATTAATTTTTTGTTCAAAAAAGCTGCTTAAAAAAGCAATAAGAAATCTATCTCAAACAAAGCCTTAGTGCCAATGATTAAGCATATGAAATAAAGTTATCTTCTCATATCATGGGTATTATTGATGAGTTCTAATGAGGAATATAGGTTGAAGTTTAACTGGCTAGTTCTCTCAGGCTAATATTTCATCTTGTTGTGCAAGTCAATTTATTTTTAAGTTCCAATAGTTGATTTGGCAACATGCATATTATTAGACATCTTGCTGGTTTCAATGCACAAAGCGACTCTTGGGAAAATGAGTTGTAGGCATGAAAGATTCAAGCCAATGTGCTTCAGCAATAGTTTGTTAAATTTAATTTAGGTATATATATATATAGTATTATTGGTATTCAATTCATGATCACATTTATGTTTAAATACTCTTTAGTAGTAAAACTTCATGAAGTAAGATACCAATAAATATTCCACAGATAAATATAAGCGTCTTATAAAAATATATAATAATAATTACACTTTATTTATTAAAAATTAGATATTTTTAACAAGGTTGTGAAAACTAGACCGGACAACGAACCGGAAGAATGAGAGATTCATAGTTTGACCGGTCGAACCGGGGTCAACCGGATGATGTAATAAATAATAATATTATAAAAAGTAAGGTTCTGAAAATTGGACTGGACAATGAACTAGAAGAATGAGAGGTTCATGATTCGACTGGTCTAACCGGGGTCGAATCAGATGAAGTAATAATTAATAAATATTATTGAAATTTAATAAAATTAACATAATAATAATATTATCATTCAAAGTATGAGACAAAAAAATTATGAAACAGAAAACTTATATAATTAAGTAAAATAATTATTTTAAAATCTCATATAAAAGTAAAAAATTTCTAAATCTCATAATTATAAAAATTTACACTCATAAAAATATGATAATTTTAAATTTAAATAATTTTCAATTTTTAAATTTAATTTTTAATTAAAATTTAATTTACATATAACCATATAATTTAATATAAATTATTATTAATTTATGTTACATATTTAATATAAATTTAATTCTAACATAAGTTTATGAATTCAATATAAATTATTCTTATTTTATATTATATGATTTAATATATTTTACATATTTATATTGTATACCAAAGTTATTTTATAAATTTATATCTAAAATCATTAATAAATAGATAAAATTTGTAATAATAAATTATTATTTTTTATTATTTATAAATAAATAAATTTTATTATTAACTAATAAAATTTTATCATTAACATAAAAATAATTAATTAAAAAATCTGTTTAAAAATAGATTTTATAGGCATTATATATATTATGGACACATACACACCTCAACTTTTTTTCTTTAGTCTCACATCACTTGAAAACATTTTCTTGATATTGTTTATATAGCCTTCTGAGTCTCCTTTCATGAAGAGTTCACATGAAAGGGCCATGTGAAGATGTGTCATGATGGTTTGTTTATAATAAATAATACATTATACTTTAAATTAATTGTTTTAAATATATATTAATTAATTTATTTAAGAAATATTTAAAATTTGTGGGATTTGAATCGGCATGTTCAAAATAATTGGGGCTGATTCACCGGTTCGCCAGTTGAACCGCCAGTTCAGTCGGGTTCAAAGTTGAAGCATTTTTAAGACTTAACCAGACCGATCTTATGATCGATTCACGTTCAAATCGGCCGGTTTGGTCTGCTCTTTAAAATATTGATTAAAAGTAATAAAATTAACATAATAATAATGATAATTTAATCTTGAAAATTTTATAATTCTAAGAATTTTGAGAATAAAAAATAAATAAAATTCATACATATATAATATATTACATAATTTTAAAATTAAATATAAATAATTATTATATTTATGTTATATATTTAAATATAAATAATTACTAATTTTATGTTTAAATATAAACATCTTCAATCTTCGATTTTAATTTATATTTAATGAAAAATTAGTTTATATATAAATATATAAATTTAATATAAATAATTGCTTTATGTTATATATTTAAGCATAATTTACATTTATAAACTATATATAAATTTTACATTATAAAACTATATTTATAAAGTCATATAATATTATTTTTTAAGATTTTTTTTCTATCATTTAAAAAAGTTTTAGAACTTTAAAATTTATAAATAATTATTTTTATTTGAATAATTCGAAATATATAATTAATTATAAATATAATAAGTTTAAAAATTATTATGATGATTTTTTATTTGAACATTATACAAGAATTTTTTCCAACAAATTCTCTTTCAAACAAGTTTCATACACACATTGTTGAAAGTTAAAACAAAAAACTATTAGTTGTTTAGTCCCACATTACTTAGGAGTTTTATGTCATGTTGTTTATATACATTTCCTTGTATCTATTGGTTAGGAGCTCACATGATATTATGACATCATGTGAGCAATGTTATTTATATTTAATTTAATTTATAATACAATTTAAATTTTGGAATTATAATGTTAAATAAAATAAATAATATTTAAATTAATTTAATGTTTAATTAAATATTTTTATTAAATTAAAATATTTAAATATATTATAATTGAACTGACCGATTCTTAAGAAACGGGACCGGTTCAACGGTCGGCTGATTGAACCGGCGGTTTAAACCAGTTTTGACTGATTTGTTGCTAGACTAGTTCTTTAGGAGGACCGAACTGGCCATAAGATCAGTTCACAGTTGAACCGGTCGAACCGACCGGTCTGGTTTGATTTTCAAAACAATGATTTTTAACCATCCATTATAATGAAAAATACAACTATAGTTGCAATAGTAGGGAGCAAATAAATGACATACACATGCAACTATGAAGTTTGTGTTGATATATCATCAAAATATTATTCAGATCGGGCAGAAATCTTTAGGCAAAATCAAGTTGAAAATTATCAAAATTAAATATGGGACCATTCGAACTCCGATTTTAGCAAACTTATAATCAAATGAACGCCTCGAAAATACAAACCAATGCACCAAATTCGACTCAATTCAAACCTCAGTCACTAGATAATGATCTTTCTAACTACTATTTGCCACAAACTATGATTCTTCCGACCTTTGTCGATAGACAAGTCTTTTTGTGACCACTGTTGCTCGCCAACTACGATCCTTCAGACCTTCATCGCCAGACAACGATCTTTCTAACCACTATCGTCCGCATACTATGGTCCATCCGAGCTCCGTAGCCAAATGACGGTGCTTCTGACCTCAGTCGCTAGAATACAATCTTTTTGACCAATATCGCTCGCCGACTATGGTCCTTTCGACCTCCGTCGCTAGACTACAGTTTTTTTGACCCCCGTCGATTATGCTCCTTTCGACCTCCGTCATCAGACAATGGTCTTTCTGACCATTATTGCCCACCGACTATGGTCCTTTTGACCTCCAATGTCAGACAACTGAGTTTCTGACCACTATCATCCGCCGATTGTAGTTTTTTTGACCTTCGTCGCTAAATTATGATCTTTTTTGACCAATGTAGCCTGTCGACTACGATCATTCTAACCTTTGTCGCTAGAATACGATCTTTCCGTCCCCCATCGCATGTCAATTACAATGCTTCCGACCTCCATCACCAGACAACGATCTTTCTGACCACCATTGCCTACCGACTACGGTTCTTAAGACATCCGTCGCCCCCTGACTATGATCGTTTTGACCTCCGTCACCCGACTACGATCTTTCTGACCTTCGTCGCCTACCGACTAAAGGAACATGTCAATAATGATTCTTCCAATTCCCACAATGTAATGCACTTTATTTAATGTATATATGATTCCTCAAGCCAAGGCCTTCCCCCTAAGGAAGGGCCTCATTTGTAATCGACTACAAACAATAGTGGATTCATTCAAACTAGGCTATACCCCATGGTTTTTCTCCATTTTCAGGGGTTTCCACGTAAAAATTCTGATGTCTCTTATGAACGTTACACTTTTTCTTTTTATCTAATTGTGTGTTGGATCTTTGTACTAAACTAAGATATTAAACTTTATATTTTTCTATCGCCATGAATATTCTAGGACGCAACAATCCTTATTAAACAAGAGTGGCATTAGGGATGACAATGAATATATTCTACCTAAGTGCAGATTTGAATAAACTAATGTAATTTAAACTAAATATCATAACTATTTTTTAAACTTTCAGTATTAGATAATATAACTTAGGCTTCGTTTGGAACGGCTTTTTTATTGCTTTCTAAAACGGAGTTTTAGTACAAATTTTTTTATTTTTGTACTAAAACTCCGTTTTAGAAAGCAATAAAAAAACCGTCCCAAACGAAGCCTTAATAATTAGTGATATATATTTTTAAACTAAAAATCTACGATGAAAATTAAAGAAAAAGTTTCAATAAATTTAAATGTTCCACCGATAATATATACAGTAGATAAATAAACATCAACCTGCACTCGAAATTGCAGATATTTCACTCTTAAAATAATCCAGTTTTATATTTCTAAACCTTACATTTTTCTATAAATTTTGTAAAATTTTGTTCTACGGAATATAAAATAATTATATATACTTAGATTTATAAAATCGTGTATTTTTTTGGCCGATTTCATGGTCATTGATCTCAGACTGTTTCGCTTCGCTCCGTCCCGCAGATGAAAGTATGAAACCCTATTTGAGTAACAAAACGCCCCCAGTTCACTCTGTAACGCTGCAATCCGAGGCCCTGGTGGAGATGTGATTTCTGTGTTTGTAGGGATTCGCCCTCGATTTCGGTGGGTATACTTCCTGTTTTGTGTTATTTAGGTTGCGTGACATGAAGGATCCTTTGGAGAGGACGAAGGTCGTACTCCGACACTTGCCGCCGTCTCTCACTGAACCTGCTCTCATGGAGCAGATTGAAGACAAGTTTTCTGGCCGGTACAAGTGGTTCTTCTTTCGGCCGGGCAAGAGCAGGTTGGTTTTTCTTTTCTCCAATCCTGCGGCCTCCTGTTTTACAATTTACAAATTCCTCCCTTATGCAATTAACCCATAGCGCTTGCCTTATTCGTGATGGTCTGTGATGATTTTAGATGGTATATGATTGTTCTTGCCTTAATGTCATGTGCCTCATTTCCATGTTGTTATCAGCTTGCAGGATACAGTATCTATCTAATATTATGTGTTGGAGTGCGATTTTAGTTCATAGGAAACTAGCTAGAATTAAAACTGAGACAGTTTCCGGTTCGATATGTTAAAGTGATTTCATGTTGTTCAATTTGAGGGTTGTTTCTTGTGATGATTGTAATATCGTTTTCTAGAATGCGGTTGAAGGCTTTTTTATTTTTCCGGTTTCACATCTCGAATTAGTCATGAACACCAATTTTGCTGGTAATGGTTAAATTAGTAGACGTTTGGGCTATTATTTTGTATTATTGAATTTGTTGCTAATATCTATGCTACATGCTTTCCATCTTTTTACGTAAACGTAGATTTTGATCACGCGAACAACTCATTTTGTCACTTTTTTTTTTTTTCTGAATTCACCATCTTAAACTGTTCGTTTCAACACAGCAAGCTTATTTGCTCCAAATTTACTTTTTGCCAGACAAATTATGGGAGTTGGTTTTGGAATTTTATGGTGCATGCTCTGCATTATATACATGACATCTTTTGTCCCTGCTACTTGTGACTAAGTGTTGCGATTCACCTTTGTATGCCTCGTCGAAGTCTTGAAGGGTGATGACGTTTTGGCTACTGACGACTTTTAATTTGATGGCATTGCCGATTTATGCCAATAGAAAGGATATCTAACATGGAATGCTATTTAGTTCATGTCCTATTGACTATTCCTTTTTTGTTTTATCAAATCATTTTTATCTAAAACTATCACTTATTGTTGATTTACTGTACAATACCTTTAATGATTTTTTTGCAGCCAAAAGAATGGTAGATATGCTCGAGCTTACATTGATTTCAAGAGCCCTGTAGACGTCTTCGAGTTTGCTGAGTTCTTTGATGGGCATGTATTTGTCAATGAAAAAGGTAGATGGTTTTTTATTGGGAAATAAATGATTGGTGTTAATTGTGCATTTTGCAATATATGGATTATTTTTCATTTAGTTTTAATCTCTCTAATAAACTTTACTGGATTGATTGAACTGATTTCCTGTTGGGATTTTTTTTCTTTAAGCCTTGTCGATGATTCCATAAGTATGGAGTTGTATACATATGCGTAATTGAACATAATTTTCCATGAATTCATAAATTAGAATACTTTGAGCTCTTAATGAGATAAAATCACTCAATGAAAAAGGTAGCATCTTATTAACGGACTATCATAGGTTAGCTTGAACTAGCAATCTAACCTTGCATATCTAGTGCACACAGGATGTTTTCAAACATCATGATTTACCTTTTGAGAGGAGTATATCAGTATATGAGACATTCAAATAGCCAATTTGGGCATCACCATCTCATGAATATGTTGGACATCATGCATTATGCTTTATTTTCAAAGATTATCTCTTCATTCTAGGCTCATGGTGTTTCTGAATGAGTTTGAAGTTTAAATCGTTCATCAGAATTTCTTGAAGGATGCCCCTAATGTCAAGCAAGTGCATGCAGATTTTTTTACTTTTATAATACAAATTTAAACACATGAAGTCTCTGTGAATAGCTTTTTTATTTTTTCTCTTTGCATTATCATTTAGGAAACTTTTAGAAGTTTTAAAGATAATATTTTAGTGTGGATATGAGAAATGATTATCTTAGAGGGATGTGTGAGTAGCATCTATTGAATATAAGGTATTGGAACATAAGCTTAGGTTATTTTGGCATGAATAATGAAGGATAGAATATTTAGAAATAAGATGGTTTGAGAAAATTAATGTTAAATGATTAGTAGGAAAAAGAGGTTGGCTAAATTACTTGGATGTTGTGAAATAGCTTTGCACAAAAAAAATTTAACACATTTACATGTTATGTGTTTGTTGTGCAGCTAATGCATGAGGTATTATTCCTTTTATTGAAAGAGTTGCATTTTTTGTACAATTTGCTTTCTTTCATTTTAGTTTTGATCATCATGCAATTTTTATGTTGTGTAAGTTGTCAAATCTCGTCATACATTAAGCCGATAAAGTTAACACCTGGAGGATACCTATATTGTGGTAAAATATTCAATTTTTTTGCATCTACTAGCATGCAATCATATAAAAACTTATCTATATGTTTTTTTTGTCAGAATATTTGTGAACCGGATTTCAGAAACAAAAAGTTAACTTAAAATATATATATTTTTTGGGTGAGGTGCATTAGTCAGCTTCTATCATGTTGATGCAACCAAATTTTTTAGGAAACTAAGATTACAAAATAAATTGGCGTCTTCCATTCAAAATAATTTTAACAAACACAAACTCAACTAAAATTAAATAAGACAAAAAGACGCCTTACAACTTTTATATTATAACGAACAACACATACAACTCACACGAGAAACACAATCTTAGAACATAAAAACATCTAAAAGCTTTTCATTGATTTAGAAGAAATATACAAATGGGGTGGAAACTTGCGGAGAGAAGAAGTAGATAAGAAGTCCGAGACGAAGTTATAGAGGAGAGTAGAAAGGGGGACATAGCTCGCAAAATATCAAAGAAGAACCCTCAAGTTTTGATCCTCCAAAAATCATCCATAATCTCTTTTAAAACTTGCCCAAAACTCCCCTTTAAATAGGATAATAGCAGCCCAAAGCACACCCAAATAGCCGCCCAAACAACCAACCAAAAAACAGGAAAACCTTTGGGAAAAGGCATAGCAGAAACTGAATAGTCAAGGAGGAATCCCAAGCAAAAAAAGGCACAGTTGAACCGAATAACCAGAAGGGGAACCGGACAGCCAAGAGCAGAACTAAATAGCCGCAAGGGGAATCGGGATAGCCAAGAGTAGAATTGAATAACCAAATGCCAAGGGAACCGGGAAAGCCATGCAGGAATCAAACAACCAGCAAGGGGAACCGAGAATGCTGGGAACCGAACAACCCAGCAGGTAGGGAAACCGGGAAGCCAAGGAGTTGGAGCAGAAGCCGAACAACCATCCAGGGGAACCGGGAAAAGCAGGGGTCTTTGCTTACATCACATGTCATCAAGTTTGTATAATGAACATACCTTCGTTAGAAGTGATCAAATTTTACGATTAAAATTGTTGATTTATGCAATTAATATGGATGGGTTGGATTTCTTATTTGATGGTATGATTCGTAGTGAATCCTACCACTGAGTTTAGGGAAACCTCAGCCAGATCCAAGTGTAGCTTCTTTTCCATCTCCTCCTGTTTCCTCCTCACCTCCCTCCTCAGTTTGCTCGTCATCGCAGACGGTAAGAACCTGAAGAGTTCGGTCCTTGCACCGATGCCCTGGCGTATACTTCTCTTTGTACCTAAAACACAACCCCTTTGCCCTCTTCTCCTGCATCTCCTTCTCTGTCAGCCTCTTGAAATTTTCCCCACTCCCTCCTATTGGCTTTTCCCTGGTGGTCTCATTAATGTTGCCTGATGTAGGTCCCTTGGGTGTTAAAAGAGCGGTTGCAGTCTTGTAAGAGTCTCATGAGCTGCTGCTCCTGGCTCCCTTCTCCAGATTCTTCTGATTTTCCACCAGCTGTGCCAACTTCATTGCCTCCTCCAAGTCACTAGGCATCAGAACTTTCACTACCGCTCGGATCTCTGCCTTAAACCCCTTCATGAAGTTCCCCTTCTATACAATATCTGATAATCGCTCCACCCTACTAGCTAGGTGCTCGAACTGCACACGTTAGTCTTCTACTGATCCTTCTGCACCAGAGCAAAGAACTGCACATAGAAATCTCCTTCCCTGTTGGTTTGGAAACGTTATATTATGCAGTCTTTGAATTCCCTCCAGTTTTTGATAGGCCTCCTCTGGTCTCTCCACTGAAATCATGATAGGGCTTTTCCTTCCAAGCACAATCCCGCTGTTGTCAGCTTCTCCTCCTCCGTCAACCCATTGACGGCGAAGTATCGCTCGACCCTGTAAATCCACCCATACGCATCTTCTCCTTCGAATATGTGCATCTTCAACTTCCTCACCTTTTGGTCGCCACCATTTCCCCTGATTCTCCCATAATTTTCCCTCTCCAAAGTGCTAGGTCCACCCCATGTTTCCTGATCTTCCCTTGCTTTGTCGTAGCCCAAACTCCCTTCGAGATCCCCCTTCTTTCTTTAAAATCAGCACCCCGATGGCCGTAAAACCCCTCATGGCGTTCCCAATCAACCCCTCTTTGCTCCGCTCCCCCATAGCCATACCTTTCCCCATGTCGATCTCCTCTTTCCTCCCTATGGAAAGGCTCCACATAGGGTCTTCTTCTTTCCCCTTCCACGATTTTCATCTCTTCTTCCTCTTTACGGATTTAACAATTGATGTTCTTCGCTTCTGGGACCTTCGCTTCGGATGCCGCAGTTTATGCTTGAAGCTCCAACATTCTTTTCATCATATCCCTGAGATCGGTCACCTGCCCCTCCATGGAAGAAATTCTTTCCTCCACGGTTTCTTTGATGTGATTAATCTCTCCTTCGAGTCTCTCTTCCAAAGCATCAACTTTCTTGGCCGCCATTACAATCCGGAGTTTGTCGATTCACAAAATCTGGATTCTGGAGTAAAAAAACAGCAACTTCCTCCTTTTCTCGGCAAAAATCTGCTGCTAGAATTTGCCGAAAACAGCCCTCCACCGGTACCAAGACTTGCTATGATAACTATTTGATTGGAAACACTTGTAGATCGCGAGTATTTCCTATCAATCTTCTCAAAATAGCGAGAATCTTCACAAAAGTCCATACAAAAACCATACAAACAGTAGATAACTTGTATTATTTGATGAAAGGAACACGGAAAATAGCAAGATACACTTGATCCTCAATTCGAGAGGAGGATCGATCTCTCCCAAATCTCTAGACACCGCTAGAGCCCAAAGAAAATCTAAATCTAAGAGATTTCAAATTTCAGCCAAATTCAAGATACCCAAGCCCTAAGAAAACAAAGTATTTAATGCATACAAATCAAAAGGAAATCCCTAAACAGTCCTTACATTCAAATTCCCCTCCCAAATCCCTCAAAAATCCTTCCAAATATCGTTTGTGGATGTTGGCGGTGCGCTCGATCGCGGAAACGGGGCGGAGGCAATTCGCCTCGTCGAGCTCGGGCCGGTCCCGCGTGGACTGGCTGGACCGGTCCAATGGACTGGTCTAACGGATACATAACAATCCACTTTCTAATATATGATTTCATTTTGTTTTCTCATTTTATTCCAACGCCATTTTGGATGAATTTGATTCATAAAAGTTCATAGATTCATTGGGTCATTGGTTGAAATTCAATTTTAGCACAAGATTTAGTACTATTGATTGCTTCTTGCTATTCCAAATGATTAGCTTTTCACCAAAGAGGATGCAATAACCAATATTAGATTTTTTTGATTTGTGAGGGATCTTCCTGAAAATTATGGCTGGTTCGGCCCCTGCCTTCTATTTGTCTTATATAAGATTTGTTTTCTTGGAGTTCCTTTGAGGTGTTGAAGTGTTTTATATGCCTCTTGTTGATGTGCTTGTTTAGTATTTTGCTTGAATTTACTTAGAACTTATAACATTGGTAATGTCTATCCCTGTGTGGCCAATATAGATAAGCTTCTCGAGCGATTTTTGATATCGCTCTTATCAATTTATAGTCTATCGCTTGCTTCTCAAAGTTTATGGCAATAATCAATTTAAACTTTTGTGGGCTTGCAACCCATCATGCATGTTTCATTTAGTAATTCTATGATTTTTTTAGATGAATTGCTAGTCTTGGTGAATCATTTCAAATCTAAGATTTCTAGCGACTTTAAGGAAAAATATTTTATTTGTTCATCTTTGGATGTCTATTCATGTTCCTTTTCTTGAATTCTTTTGATTTAACATTCTCTTTATGCTAGGATTTCTTGTTCATTGTTTCAATCACTCTATTATGTTTGTAATAGAGTTTTTTTTTAAAGTTTTCTTTCTCTTTCAACAATACTACCTTTTTTGGGTCTCAAGCCATGGATGAGAAATGTGGAGGGTTGAGTTTGACAGTTGATAGCCAGCATTAGAACTTGTCGAACAATCATGACATGAATCCTTTAATACATCATGAAAATGTTGGAGCAGCTCCAATGGCAGATAAGATTAGAGAGAGTTATCTTGGGTGTTTGGTCACATAAAATGTCAAACTTCCGATGACCCGGTTCAGAGAGTAGATGTATTAGATTTGGCCTATATTAAGAAAAGTAGAGATATACCTAAAAAGACTTGGTTTGAAAGTATTAGATATAGCTTTTATTTATTATATTTAAATGAGAATTTGATTTTTAATAGGACATATAACAACAACAACAACAAGAAGCCTTTATCCCACTATTTAGGGATGGCTACATGAATCCTTTTCTCCATTGTGTCCTATTAAGGGTCAAATTTTTATCTAAATCTAATAAAGAAATGTCATTTCTAATATTTTGTAACCAAGTCTTTTTAGGTGTACCTCTATCTTTCTTAATATAAGTCAAATCTAATACTTTTATTTTCCTAACCAGGTCATCAGAAGGCCGTTGTTTTGTGTGACCAAACCATCTATGACGACTCTTTCTAATCTTATCTCCCACTAGAGCTACTCCAACCTTTTCACGTATTTGCTCATTTTGTATTCTATCTTTAAGAGTAAAGCTACTCATCCACCTGAGCATCCCCATTTCTGCATCACCTAACTTAATATTATGTTTCTCTTTTAATGGCCAACACTTTGCACCATAAAGCATTTCATGTATCACCACCATCTTATATAATTTTCCCTTAAGTTTGAGGGGAAAATTTCTTTCACACAACAAGCCTGATGTATTCCTCCACTTCAACCATCCAACTTGAATTCTGCTAATAATATACCAATCTATTTCACCATCACTCTGAACAATATACCCAAGATTTCTAAAACGTGTGCTCTTATTAATGACTTGATCGCCCAAAGTAACAATCCCCCCGTTAGATCTATTATTACTAAAATTACACTCCTTATATTCAGTTTTAGATCTGCTCAAACGAAAGCCTTTGACTCTAAGGTTGACCTCCATAATTCAAGTTTACATTCAACTCCCTCTCTAGTCTTATCAATAAGAAGAATATCATCAGCAAAAAACATACACCAGGGTACAACCTCTTACACCAGGGTACAACCTTTTGAATTTTAATAGGACATAATGGAGAAAAAAATATTCATTTAGCTGACTCATGTAGTGGGATAATGACTTGTTGTTTTTGTTGTTGTTGCTGCTTTCTCTTTCAATAACACTTTGTTGGCTTTGAGAAATTGAGATGATTTTGAATCTTGTAACATTTGATAAAGATATCACTTTTTAATTAGATCACAGTTTCATAATGACTCCCTGATGTAGAACGAACAACAATATTTGATGTACCATAGCTTTTGGTCAGTAAGTGACGCCTTTTCCGGAGGACTTGACAGCAAGGTTCTTGGCTGGAATTTTCTGGCCAGCAAGGGAAAAGCCGTCTAGTAAGCAGGACAGCGAGTATTTCTGCTGAAATTTGAGGACAACAGAGAGAAATCGGCGTACAGGAATTCTGGACAGCAAGGAGTGGCATGCAGCACAACAGGCTTGCAATGTGAAAACCTACAGGAATTGGTGTTGGGAGGGATGAAATAACTGCTTGGTCAACTAGTTTAAGGGAAAGGAGATGGGGAAGTGGCTGACAATAGGGAGGAGGGGAAAAGGGAATTTAATTCCAGTAAATTTGAACTTGAATAAGGAGGAAATCGGATTCAAAAGTCTGAAAATAATCTGAGCCTTAAAGGGAAGGAATTAATTAGGCTTTGATTGATTGATTTGAGGATCATTAATGGGCCTAAGAATTAATGGGGAAGATTTGAATTGGGGAGAGAGGGTGTCTAGGTTCATTGAATGTGGGGAATTGAATTAAATTTGAATTTATTTCAGATTGGAATAGATTGAAGTCGTTTCCTAAGATGGAGTGAATTATTTAGGGAAATAATTTGAAATTCAAAATGATTTGAATTTGAATTCAAAATCTTCCTAAATAAGTAATTGAGGATCATTAATGGGCCTAAGAATTAATGGGGGAAGATTTGAATTGGGGAGAGAGGGTGTCTAGGTTCATTGAATGTGGGGAATTGAATTAAATCTGAATTTATTTTAGATTGGAATAGATTGAAGTGGTTTCCTAAGATGGAGTGAGTTATTTAGGGAAATAATTTGAAATTCAAAATGATTTGAATTTGAATTCAAAATCTTCATAAATAAGTAACACTATTTTAGGAAAGTAGTAAAATTAGGGTGTGGGGAATTGAATCAAATTTGAATTTATTTCAAATTGGAATAGATTTAAGCGGTTTCTTAAGATGGAGTGAGTTATTTAGGGAAAGAATTTGAAATTCAAAATGATTTGAATTTGAATTCAAAATCTTCCTAAATAAGTAACACTATTTTATGAAAGTAGTAAAATTAGGGTGTGGGGAAGAGCAAGATTAGGTGGCAAGGCCGGCGGCTATGCTTGGTGGGAGCCGACGGTTTAAGGTGGAGAGGATCGATTTGGATTTTGGGTGGAGTGGGGGGAAGAGGCCGGCGGGTTTGTGTGGAGGAGGGGATGAAGCTGGCGGATTAGAGAGAAGATGGAGGTGGCGAGTAGGAAAAATAAGAAGAAACAAAAACAAAGAAAAAAATCGTGAGCCCGGACGCTTCCTGTGGCTGATGGGTGATACGTTGCCCTTCGCCGAGGAATTTCAAGCCACAAGCCTGAACCCATCTTGCGGCTGATGTAAACTACGATTCCCTCCCATAGGGATTTCACCAAAGTTCTCCCAAAGAACAAGAGTGCAGAAAAAATTTTCTTAATAATCCATCATACTAATACAAGAGCAAGGGCCTCTATATATACAGGCCTCAAAACAAAAGAACTTAAAAAAAGATAACTTTGCCCCTTGGTCTTACATAAGACAAGACTCTTAAATAAGGGTAAAAATGAGAAATGCAAAATTAAATCAAAATACAATTAATAAATTAAGATAAAAAATGAGTGATCTCGGCCGTTGATCTTCGTCTCTTTCATTGAGTAACGTCCATCGTCGGATGTCCGCATCATTCTCTCGAGGTGGAAAAGAGCTCAACTCCATCGAGTTCGCACCCCGGGCAACCATGCTCTAATAGCAAACTGATGTAGAACGAGCAACAATATTTGATGTACCAGAGCTTCTGGTCAGCAAGTGACGCCTTTCCGGAGGACTAGACAGCAAGGATCTTGGCTGAAATTTTCTGGCTAGCAAGGGAAAAACCGTCTAGTAAGCAGGACTGAGTATTTCTGCTGAAATTTGAGGACAGTAGAGAGAAATCTGCGTACAAGAATTCTGGATAACAAGGAGAAGCCACGAGAGATTCAGGACAACCCTTACTCTCCTTTGGGACATCAAAGGATTGGTTTTTGTATGCAGGACAACAAGCTTGCAGTGTGAAAACCTATAGGAATTTTTGTTGGGAGGGAAGAAATAATGGCTTGGTCAACTAGTTTAAGGAAAATGAGATGGGGAAGTGGCCGACAATATGGAGGAGGGGAAAAAGGAATTTAATTCCAGTAAATTTGAGCTTGAATAGGGAGGAAAACGGTTTCAAAAGTCTGAAATAATCTCAGCCTTAAGGGAAGGAATTAATTGGGTTTTGATTGATTGATTTATGAATCATTAATGGGTCAATAATTAATGGGGAAGATTTGAATTGGGGAGAGAGGGTGTCTAGGTTCATTGAATGTGGGGAATTGAATTAAATCTGAATTTATTTCAGATTGGAATAGATTGAAGTGGTTTCCTAAGATGGAGTGAGTTATTTAGGGAGAATTTGAAATTCATAATGATTTGAATTTGAATTCAAAATCTTCCTAAATAAGTAACACTATTGTAGGAAAGTAGTAAAATTAGGGTTTGGAGAATTTAATCAAATTTGAATTTATTTCAAATTGGAATAGATTTAAGTGGTTTCCTAAGATGGAGTGAGTTATTTAGGAAAAGAATTTGAAATTCAAAATGATTTGAATTTGAATTCAAAATCTTCCTAAATAAGTAACACTATTTTTTGAAACCAGTAAAATTAGGGTGTGGGGAAGGGCAAGATTAGGTTGCAAGGCTGGCGACTATGCTTGGTGGGAGCCGACGGTTTAAGGTGGAGGGGATCGGTTTGAATTTTGGGTGGAGTAGGGGGAAGAGGCTGACGGGTTTGTGTGGAGGAGGGGATGAAGCCGGCGGATTGGAGAGAAGATGGAGGTGGCGATTCAAAAAAATAAAAAGAAACAAAAACAAAGAAAAAAATCGTGAGCCCGGACGCTTCCTGCATCATGCGATTGATGGGTGATAAGTTGCCCTTCGCTGAGGGACTTTAAGCCACAAGCCCGAACCCATCCTGTGGTTGATGGAAACTACGATTCCCTCCCATAGGGATCTCACCAAAGTTCTTCCCAAAGAACAAGAGTGCAGAAAAAATTTTCTTAATAATCCATCATACTAATACAAGAGCAAGGGTCTCTATATATATAGGCCTTAAAACAAAAGAATTTAAAAAAAGACAACTTTGCCCCTTTGTCTTACATAAGACAAGACCAAGAAATGCAAAATACAATTAATAAACTAAGATAAAAAAAGGAGTGATCTCGGCCGTTGATCTTCGTCTCATCTATTGAGTAAAGTCCATCGTCGGATGTCCGCATCACTCCCCCTCTTCTCCCTCAGCCCTCATAGAAGATACTTTTGGCCAGATTAATTGATGAGTTTATTTGGTTTGAGGACTTGTCTACCCAGGTTCAAATTACTGTAGGGGATCCCACTCCTTTTAGAGGTTTCGGCCTTAATTCCTCTTTATAAAGGTCATATAGCGATTTGAACAATTAAAGTAGAAGCAACAACTACAATATATACTACATTTCAAGCTAGAGTTTGTGGCTTCTTCCTTGCACTTGGAGGGCAAGGCAACATAGATTGAGTTACCTCCCCACCACGAGTCTCCATATTTTCTATAATATCTTACTTTTTTTTGGGGGTTGGGGGGGGGGGGGGGGGTGTTAAAGTTGTCTTTGTCCTTATTGTCACCTAATATCCACTCGTAAGATGTGTAACGATGAAGGCGAAGGAACACATTCAGCCATGGGGCTTGTATTTGTACTAATGGGAAATCAAGGTTTCCCTAGAACAAAATAAACTTTGTTTGACCTGATGTCAATTTGCGTTTCATTGATTCTTGCATATTCATGCAAGAGTTTATTGGGCTTTTTTATCTAATTACCCCTATATCTAGTGGTGAATTATGAAGTCTTGTGTAGCCCATAAGACTTTGCCGCTACAAGATCAACTATGTCAGCATGCTCAGATAATGCATACACGTCTAATGATTTTTTATGCAATTTCTTCTGTGTTTTTTATTTATATCATTAAAATTTATTACTTTGTACCATACTACTCAGATTGTTATTTGCGCATGCAATTCTTTTATACTGTGTTGTTTGTTGAATTTGTCGTACACTTTTTCATATCATGAAATTTTTATTATTCTTACTACTGTGCTGTGTAAAATATTATTTGTGATTGCTAGCTTTTTGCACGGTTATTTTTATAAATTGTAGTTGTGTATAATAAATCTTAAAAGAAATTTCTACGGATGCTTTTATGGTAGTGCTCATCATATTCCTAGGTTTCTTTGGCAGCTGCATTTCTTCCTTTTACCCATGCACGTATTATTATGCATTTTAGTTATGGGCTACAATTTTATATTTAATTTTGCAGCAAAATTTTATCATTATACTTTCTTATCTTAGCATCCCTTTATTTATTTCTTTCTTTTTGCCTCCTTTTTACACTTTTTAGTTTTTTTCCTATGTACATGCTATTATGATTTCAGTCTATTTGCTTATGTATTTCCAATAATGGTTTCTGTTTTCCTCTTTCCAAACTTTTTCCCTTTCTTGAGTTAGTTTACATCCATTAGTTTTACATTATATTTCCATTCATATTTAGTAAACCTTCATTCAACTGTAACTTTGCTGCTATTTTTTGATTTTTAGTTGCGTATGATCTCCTGAAAAGTTTCCCTAAACATTTAATTGGGAAAAAAGTTCATAAAAGTCCTCAATATATGTGACTAATTTACTACCAGAGTTTTACATTTTTCCAATTTAGTCTCTTCACCATACAAATTGATCCCAAATGGTCCCTGAAAGATTAAATTGAAATTGAGATCAATTTATATAGTTGAGAGACTAGCTTGAGATTAATATTATATCCCAAAATTAGTTCATTTATAGCAGAGGCATGATTTATGATTAACTTTGTATAGTTGAGGGATTGAATTAGAGAAATGTGATACTTTGGTATTAAATTTGCAACATACAAATAGTCGGGAGATTATTTTGAGCTTTTCTTATATTTAATTACTTCTTATGGTTCATTGGTTTAATCAGCAAGTTCTTGTTTGGTCTTGCCTTTAAAGAACTTTATTTATTATAATTTTGAGTTTTTGCATTGTGTTTGCGACATAAAGAATCATGCTGCATTCTAAACTTTTCCATGGTCTCACGAAGAGGAGAAATGAGCACGTGTCTCGTAATATTTAGTTTGTTGGAGTTCCCTTTTAGCACTTTACCCATCTCTGTCAAAAACACTAAATATAGTTGACTTTATTTTGTAACAAAAACACAGCACACCATCGAAGAAATTTTTTTAAACAAATTTGTTTCTCTATTGAAGAGATAAACAGTTGTGATATATGTGTTTATTGTCTAGTTGCACCATGCATTCAGGTGTCCGATAGATCATATTGACACGCATACTCACTACAATACTGAATATTAATTCTTCTATCAGCATTTTGTCATCCTTTGAATTAATTTATACTTTTTAGTTTTATATTTGATGTACATATTTTGTGTTGGTTAAAGGATCTATTTTCGTTGCTATTGTTACTGTTTTGGTTCCATATACTTGGCTTAAGATAGAAGCTCTCAATAAGCTGTTTTTAACAATTTTGGGTTATGCTAGAATCATTCTGTTGCTTTGCATCCTGAGCATCTTAAACTGTCATTTGGAACCATGCCATGAATTACAAAACCTAAAATGGTTGCATATATATATATATGTGCAATTTACTTGTTCCATGTGTTTAAGATTTGCTCAATGCTATTGATGTGAAACAAAATGCGATGGAGGAGTTACTTGATGAAATTAAAGAGATCAATTGTAACTTAATAACCCAAAATAAAATTATCATTTATAATAAAAGAGTGATCCTTGGAACTCTTAGTTCTTAACTCGTTTAGGCAACGAAGAGTGACATTGATTAACCAAGCAATTCAAGGAAACACAAAGACTAATTGTATGCTACGACAATAAACAGGAATCCACGAATTAATAAAGAGAACTCTCACCTTTAGAGCCCATACGCTCACTAATCTAGGCTTTAGCGGAAGAAGAGTCTCCACATTAGAAACGAGGTCACTCCGAGGAAGAAGGAGCCTGAGATCGTCGTTCTAGGAAAGGTGGCCGGAGAGGTGGAGGATGGCGGTCGTCCAAGGATGATCCAACTGGCGGGACAACAGGAAAAGATGCAGAATTCCTCTGGACAGCAGCAGTTTGGTCTTGGACAGATCTTGGACAGCAATCTTTCAGGTGCAAGAAACGTTGGAATGTTCTTCTCGGCTGCTAGGAACGTGGGACAGCAAAGTGGTCTACTGAAAACATCAGTTATAAGGCTTCCCGTTGCTGTGGATGCAATGGCAAAGGCTGGAATTTTCTGGCTGCAGGTTTAAGAGGTAGGAAACTCCATGTTTTAAGGAGTGTGGGAAGGATTAAGTGGAGGGAGGAGGGTCACGGGCTGGAGAAGGGCTAGGTACGGGTGAACCGTAGAAGAGAAGCCTTCAGGGAAATTTCAGAGAAGAGTTTCGGCCAAGCATGGAGGGGGAAGAGAGAATTAATTTTGAGTAAGTGGGGCCCATGGAGAGTAAATAAGTTAATTAAACCTGAATTATAATTTCAGGTTTAATTAAATCCTAAGTAACTTCCCAAATTAGATTTGAAATGAGAGGGGAATGGAATTCAAATTTCAAATAGCTTTAGCTGACATTGAATGTTTTGCCTAAACAAAGGTTATTAATTAGGCAACAAATTAATCACAGGAATTTTGAATTCCCCTGGACGTGGATCAATGGGAAATTCGGGGCAAGGGATAATGCCAGGGAACGGTGGGTTGAGGTTCACGGCAATGGGGAATCCGGTGTAAGGGAGAATGCCTGGGAACGATGGGTTGAGGTTCACGGCCTGGTTGCCAAACAGGAGGGTTGGTGTCGGCAGAAGGGCCGGTTGCTGGGAAGAATGCAAGGCGACGGCCAAAGGCCTGGAGGGCCAATGAAGCCGGCGGCAGGAAGGATCTTAGGGCTAGGTGGCAGCAGCTGCAAGGGGAAGAAAAGAGGGAAAATTCACGGGATTCGAGCGACTACGAATTACTAACCTCAGTTTTCTTCCACCCGGATTTCCACCAAATAACTTCGGCGAACTTTAAAACTCACAAAGAGATCTAGCTCTTCTCAAAACTCACTAAGAGATTTGAGAGAGAGAGGATGCACTCACAAAGAGAACACAAAGGAAGATAATTTTCATTTCATCAAAAACTGAAATTACAATGCATGAGGCCTCATATACATAGGCCAAAATGAAAAAAACAAGAAATGACACAAATGCCCTTCCGGGCTACATAAGCGACTAGATGCCCATAAGGGCAAAAACGGAAAAACATCAAAATAAAATACGCTACTACATAAAATGACAAAATACAAGTCATGCTCGTGGCCGTCGATCTCCGGCGTCGAAAATGCTGACGATGCCCTCATCAACTATGGTAAGAATGCTTAGTGGGCGCCAGGATTATGAAGTTCTGACATATTTTGCAGTTTGTCTGATAGCAATCTGCCTAGTTTAGTTTTCTTGTTTACTTATGATCTTGTTGTTTTCACTTCACATGAGTTATCTTGTTAATGATATGATGCAGGCACTCAGTTTAAGGTTCTAGTAGAATATGCTCCATCTCAAACCATTCCAAGTACATGGATCAAGAAAGATGGTCGGGAAGGGTCTATATTCAAGGGTATTTGAGAAAATATATACTTTCTTTTGAAAAATGATGTTAGTTCTTTCAAATTTTCAGGCCATGCATTAAGTAGCCTATGTTTTCTGTCTTAATCATAAAGAGTTCTTTGATGAATATGTAGATCCTGACTATTTGGAGTTTGTTGAGCTTCTTGCAAAGCCTACGGAAAATCTCCCCAGTGCTGAAATTCAGCTTGAAAGGAGAGAGTCCGAAAGATCTGGTGCGTACTGGACTAGATATTTTATATCGGTCAGCAATATTCTTTTTAAGCATTTGAATGCTAGTGGCGTTGGCTTTTGCAATTATGCAGGTGCAAAGGAGGCACCAATAATAACGCCACTGATGGATTTTGTTAGGCGGAGAAGGGCAGCTAAGAGTGGATCTCAGGTATCTTTTATGTGTCTGTTAGTTTGAACTTTTGTTTCTCTTATTTTGTATTTAAGTTTTTAGTATTTTCATGTGGACTTTCAATCTACATATGTTACTTATTTAGTGCCCAAATTCAAAATGATAGCTTCTATGGTTTGCACATAGCAACGTGCAAGGGGTGCTTTCAAATCTCAGTACAAATAAATTTATGCTTCATTTGATATCGCTATGTGATTGGGATGTATGATATAAAATAAATCCACTATTACTCTCTTAGAGATGAATGAATGGCTTTGCAAGCAGTGGTGGAATCAGAGAATTGATGGAGTCTCTCACCCCTCTAGATTTTAGAATGCCCTATGCAGTTATATAAAGTATGAAAGTTTTACCTTTAAATTCTCATGTAATCATGTATAAAGTATGAAAGCTTTGTGTTTTGCATATAGCAATGTGCAGGGGGTGTTGTTGAATCTCAATACACACAAACTTATGCTTTGTTTGATATTTAATATTGTTGTGTTATTGGGATGTATGATATGAAATAAACCCATTAGTACTTTCTTAGAGATGGATAAATTGCTTTGCAAGTGGTGGTGGAACCAGGGGATTGGTGGTTGCTTTTGCCTCACTAGATTTGAGAAATCTCTATGCATTTTTGTGTAATATTGTTGACCTTCGTATAATAAAAAAAAGAAACAAAAAAAAAAACGAAATGATACCTCTACTCCGTTGAATCCCGGATATCTCGCAAACCTCAGGCTCGACAAATCCCGCGAATCCTGCACGAAATACCGCCGAGACAGCGCCGAATCGGTCACCTCCCGCAAATCCCTCGCAGAACCTCGAACGAGCGCCCAGGTCGCCTTCAAATACCGACCCAAAGCTCCCTCATTGGCGCTTCTTCCTCTTCTCCACGCAAAATTCGCCCGAGCTCTCTCTTCTACGCGCTTCTTCCCCTCCCTCCGACGCCGGTCGACCTCGCTCCTTCACGCGACTTTCCCTTCCAGTCGGAACGGAAGTTACGACTGTCTGATCGGAAGCAAGCCAGAGCTCGCGGGCTGTGGGATTAACTTTCTCCCTTTCGTGTGCTACCCGACCGAAGTCGAGCGCCTCGAGCTGCCCGATTTCCTCCCTCTGGCCGGTCGACCCCGCTCCTTCCACGGCTTTCCCTTCCCGTTCGATCGCAAGCCAGAACAGGAGCCCGCCGACTGTGAAGTTAACTCCCTACCTTTTGCGCGCTTCTTCGGCTCCCTCCGTAGCTGTGCGACTTTGCTCCTTCTACGACTTTCCCTTCTTGGTAGGATCGGAAGTGGCAACATTTTAATCGGACGCAAGCACAGAAGCTCACGGGTTGTGAAGGTAACTTTCTGCCTTCCGAGCGCTTCTTCGACCAAAATCCCGTAAATAAAAAAAAAATGAAAATGATATTTATTTTAATTAATTGTAATTAATATTAATTAATTAAGTTAATTATAATTAAATTATTTTTAATTATAGTTAGTTAAAAATAATCTCCAATTAATTATGATTAGTTAAAATTAATCATAGTTAATTATATTATTTTTAATTAATTATCATTGATTATGATTAATTATAATTAGTTAAATTTAATTATTATTAATTGTAATTGATTAAGATTAATAACAAATGTGCTCGCTCTCCTGCCTCGGTCCCCGAGCCTTCTCCCGCCTCGACAGCCGCCGCCGATCCGCTGGCCGCCAAAGGTATATTTTTTGGAACTTAGTCTCTCTCCTACCTCGACCTGCGTGTCGAGTCGGTGGTCTGCCCATGCACGCTTTTCTCTAGCGTGGTGGGAGGGGCAACCGGCGCGACACCTACGACGAGGTAGGCGAGTGACTCCTCGATCCGTGTGCCAACCCCGACAACACTTGCAAAGGTATAAGCTCCTAAACTCTAAACTCCGAGAACTCGTTCCCGGCGCTTGCAACGCGGCGAACGACCAACTCATGCACGCTTTTCTCTAGCGTGGTGAGAAGGGAATTCATTGCGATGCTTGCGACGAGACGGGTAATCAAAACCCTATTTTCGGTGTTAGCGTCGGACCGGAAAACCAACTCATGCACGCTTTTCTCTAGCGTGGTGGGAAGGGAACCCGGTGCGACGCCCACAACGAGACGGGGTAAAATATAAAATTGCTTAATTTAAACCGGTGCCCGCAACCCATGCACGCCTTTCTCTGGCGTGGTGGGAAATAAAAGAAATTACGGCCGCGGTGTCCTCTTTTGAGGGCACCTACCGTGCACGCTTTTCTCTAGCGTGGCGGGAGGCCCAGTTTTCCGTTGTTTTTTTCCCCTAAACGGGGGAGACGCCGGGAGGCTGCTGAAATTTCGGGTGAAATACTACTACACTCGGACCTGTTTTGAACTCAAAAGAACAAAGATTTGGACCAAACAAGAAAGAGCATTGAACTTTGAACATGAACAAGAGCAGTGGACCGTTGAACTTGATTGAACATGTGCAGAGGACCTGAACAGAATTTAAATGATTCATAAAGTTCAAATCTAAATAAAAATGTGAAATCAAAGTTGAAATCAAATTCAAATCAATATGAATATTCAAAAGGAACCTACAAATGCTCCAGAAGACTCTGAATAATCATTTGAATGTACATTCGGACTCAAAATCAAAAGAACTAAGTGTGAAGGGCACTAAAATTGAACAAGATTCGGACTATAGAAGACATAGAACTGAGCTTGCACACTAAACTCATGAATCTGATTGATCCTAAAAGGGGCTTGAACTTGAGCCTGGTTCGAACATCATCGCCCTCTCACATTCAATGCCAGTCAAAAATCCCACCTGAGATCGGTGAAAGGTGGAGATGGAAGAGTTGACAACAACTCCCCTACGAATACTCCTACGAGCTCGTAGTGGCTACAACCAGTGTCCTTCCTACATATACTGTTGGAATCTCTTACGACAGTTCCTACAGATGCCTGTTGATTGAGAAGGCGACGTTGGAGATCAATCGTCAAAGAGCCGCCCCTTGCAAACAAGTACAACAACCACCCGAGATTGGTGAAGGGTGGATATGATGCAGAGATAATGGGTCTTCTACAAATACCTTCAGGAGATCGTAGTTGATACAGCGGTCCCCTACAAATGCACATGAATACTTGTGGATAACAACAGTGGGCATATCATAAGCACATCAAGCCACTATGGGCACAAGTATAAATATCTCCTACGGCGATCTCTACGATCGTCAATTGATTGAGAAGGCAATACTGAAGACCAGTAATCAAAGATCCATCTTCTACAAACAAATTCAACTATCAACCACCTGAGATTGGTGAAAGGTGGTTTCAATGCAAAAGCAAGGGCTCTCCCACAAATACTACTAGGAGGTCGTAGCGGATACAACTGATCTCCAGCAAATGAATACTTGTGGATAACAGCAGTGTGTATGTCGTAAGCACAACGAACCACTGTGGGCACAAGTACAAGTATATCCTACGACGATCTCCATGAAGTCAAACAAGTACAATCAAACCACCTGAGATTGGTGAAAAAGGTGGTTTCAATACAAAAGCAAGGGCTCTCCCACAAATACTACTAGGAGGTCGTAGCGGATACAACTGATCTCCAGCAAATGAATACTTGTGGATAACAACAGTGTGTATGTCGTATGTACAACGAAACACTGTGGACACAAGTACATCTCCTACGAACAGTTCCAGGAGCTCGTATTGAATACAACGGGTCTCCGCAAATACATACAAGCCACTTGTGGATAACAACAGTGTGTTGCAAATACGACGAATCACTGTGGGCACAAGTATGGATCCCTTACAAATGCAAATGGCCACAAACAACTTGTGGATAACAACAGTGGATATATCGTAGTCACGACGAACCACTATGGACACAAGTATGAATATCACCTATAGCAACGGTGATCAAGATCTTCAAGTATCTCGAGTACAACGGCAACCCGATGTACGAAAAGTCCACCACACTAAAGATCTCAAATGAGATCTTTTCAAAGCAAAGCAGCAATCAGTAGACTTCGAAGTCCAAAAAATTCCTTCCCTGGTGATTGAGAAAAGGGGGGAGTCAATATCAAGACTAGAACGCCACCGATCTGCAACATTCGTACTAGCAGACAGAAGGCGTCTACGATCTACAACGCCACGCCACCGGATCTGCAACATTCGTACTAGCAGACAGAAGGCGTCTACGATCTACAACGCCACGCCACCGGATCTGCAACATTCGTACTAGCAGACAGAAGGCGTCTACGATCTACAACGCCACGCCACCGGATCTGCAACATTCGTACTAGCAGACAGAAGGCGTCTACGATCTACAACGCCACGCCACCGGATCTGCAACACATATACAAGCAGACAGAAGGCGTCTACAACCTACAACGCCACGCCACCGGATCTGCAACACTGATATAAGCAGACAGAAGGCGTCTATTCCAAAAATACCCCCCACGTACACTATAAATTGTATACACATAGGTACACTAAAGGGGTAAAATATATTCTCAACCCGCATGGGCCCCGGCGAGTGTGTTATTGGTACACACGTGACGTCTAGGGATGCTGCGCGGGAAAACAAGTGAATTCAAGTTCGAATCCGATCCTTCTATACGGATCAATAGAAGTCGACAAGATTCGAACTACCTAAAAAAATACGCGGTTATAGCGACCGGTGTATTTGTCTAAATACATTCTTTTTAGGCCTTCAAAGCCTAAAATCAAGAGAATTCACTAAACAAAAGGCACAAAGCCTATGAAACCCGATCCTCTATCGACCAGCAGATAGAGTCGACAAGGTTCAATCAAACGGAAATGACCCCTAAACACCCCAATGATGGCCGTGTTGATTGCTTATTTCAACCGGAGGGGTCCACAAAATATTTCAAAATGCCCTCAAACTTCTACAAAATCCAAATATTTTTCAAGTGACCTGGAGGTCACCCCGATGATGGCCGTGTTGAATGATGATCTCAACCGGAGGGGTTAATTTCAGGCATTCTCAAATGCCTCCCAAAAAGTCCAATCAAAATCCAAAAGCTCCACAAAAATTCCAAAGATTACTCCAGAAATCCAAATCAATCCCTAATTCCAAAATATTTAAATTTGAAATCCAACCATCAAAGGCTTAAAGCAAAATCCATCCACCCTCCGCAACAGTTTGTCGAGGTGGACGAATTAAAATCAACTCTAGCTCACAAAGAGCGAAATGCCTAGTCGAAAATATCACTAGGATCCATTCTCAAACAATCTCTTGCCAGTAAGGACGTGGTACGTGTCCTCTAACCGGCAGTTTCGCCGCCAAATGGCACTGCAGGTAAACGGTTATGACCCGGGGCCCTCTGAACCGAGTGGTTTTGCCGCCAAATGGCACCACAGATAGCGGTTATGGCCAGAGCCAATACGCTCCTTAATGGCGTTAAATCCTTGAGATATGAATCAATAGGATATGATCGATAGGGCACAAAGCCCTCTGTTAGCTAAGGTGGATTCAAATTTGTCCCCTTAGACAAACATCCAACCCCGGTCTACAAGGTCCCCTTGGACGAAGCAACCCATGGCTGCCGACAAGGATCCTTCTGTCAGGTTGGGTCGACTACCTCCTCTGACTAAGTAGACCAGGGACCACGATGGCCCGGGACGACGGAACCATGGGATCTTGATCGGGTCTATCATCCATTCCCCCACCATCCGCTTTAAGTACACGATGGTGAAATTTCTATTTTAAATATAAAACTTTTCAATGCTTTCCAAATTTCCAAATCCAAACTCAATTTCCAAATCAAATTTCTACCAATATCCAAACCATTGCTGCTACTATATGCCAGATAACACGTATTCTCTACGTATCTGATTGACGATTAGCCTTAATCGAAAGTTCTCTCTCATGATCGGGAGGGGTAATTAACTATAGGGGCTTGCGCCTATAGGAAACCAGAACTCAGATCATAAAGTCCTCACAAAATGAGGGCGAAATCTCTGGGTAGTGTCTTATCTACAAACCCATCTGCCTTCCAAAATTTACCCCGGAACTTAGTTCGTTAAAACTCCCTCGCCGAATAAGGAAAAGCGATGCGGAGGCCGGGGCCGAATTTTCGGAGCCCACAGATTTCTGGCGACTCCACTGGGGATTGGTTTCTCTTTCCATCTTTGGCTAGTCGTCTCAGTGCTATAGTAGCAGTTATATCAAATCATACTCAAGATTTTGAGTCTTTCAAAATGATCGTTTAATGATTCAAAACTCTGAATTTTCTAAAATGATCATTCAACAAATTTAAATGGCATTTAGCAGAGTATTCAAATTTATTATTATTGCTTGCTTCTGCTAATTATTTCTGTCTATTTTTGTTTTTGTGTTCTGTGCAAGTCTCTGCATTTTGAAAGTGCGGGGTGATGTATCAGATCTGATCACTAACCCTTGCCTTTCATTTATGCAGATGGATCTACAGAACACGCCAATGACTGTCCAACTGGGACAAGGAGCCAGGATTCAGCTAGCGAATGCTATTATTGAGACTGGAAACACTGGAGCTACCATCCAATTTGGTAGTGTTGATTTTCCTGCAGTCGTTGCAAGGACTGCCGCCATTCCTGTGAATGGAGGGAATGCTAAAAGGCCTGTCAGGAGGCCCCATTCTACTGAAGCTGTCACCCGTCGTGTGCATCTGCCAGCACAACGATCTTTTTACTGAAAATACTCGTGATAGAGTTTCTGTATTCGAGAGGCTATCACAGCCTGAGGTCCTGACCACCAGAATAATTGTGAATGGTGGAAGAGTCTCTGTGGTGACTACAAACACCACACCCCTGTCGACCAGGTTATTTGCGCCTGGAAAATACGATGCTGAGGCCTCCTCATCTGGAGGAAGGCCTACAAGGAGACAAAGGAGAAAGATGAATGCTGAGCTCCGAGCTCAACATCAACAACTCCCTGTTCACCCTTCCAATCTGTCGGCCCAAGAGCCTGAAGTCAATGTTCCCACCAGGAATAAATTTTCTGATCTAAAATGGGTCAAAAGAAATAGCTCTACTGGGGAGCTAAAAAAGTCTTTTTGGGAGCAACGGCCTGAAGCCCCAGCCCCTCCTAGAAGAAGTGAACCTGAGACCCTGTCAGCTCGAGTATATCGAGTCTTGAAGACTGTAAAGGAGAAGGGCCTGAAGAAAAAGAAATTCCAACAGCCTTTGGTGATCGAGGCCAGGAGAACTCCGCCAAGAGAACGTCTATCTACTATGGCGGAAAGAAGAGAAAGAAGATATACCCCACGTGGTGAACATCGGGGTGTGACACCTGAACCATATGTTCAGGGATCCACCGCTGAAAGGTCCCGGTGGAAAGGAAAACAAGTATGGAGGCCAAAGCCTCAAAGAAATGAGAAAGAACGGAGAGAAAGAGGAACTAATTTGGGCGTGACATCTGGTGAGGCTTCCCGGAGATCCGCCCAAGTCTACAAACAACGTCAGAAGTGGGCCCCAAAAGGAACCCATAATGACATTCCTCCAGACGGTAGACACCTTGGAGAATCCTCCAAGGGATCCCGTCGCCCTCCATCCCCTCCAAAAGAAGAGACCAACTTCGATCGCAGCCCATTGATTGAAGAAGTCCCCGTGCCTAATCAAGAACCAGAAATCCAATGGCGTCGTCGCTCGGAGATCCGACTACTGGAAGAAAATATAGATGATCAAAAGCTAGAGGAGGAGGAATTCCTTGAAGAGGACGAAAACATACAAGAATACCTCGAAGGGGAAGAAAACATTGATGAATTTCTAGATGAAAATTTAGAAGAAGAAATTCAAGAAACAAATAATACTCTGGACATGGAAGTTGTTTATATGGTGAGACACACCAATGTTAATGAGGAAACCTATTATGATGAGGGTGAAGATGAAGACGATCAACAACCCCCGATTAGGCGAGTTTATCACCGTCGTCGTGAAGCTGGGTCCACCACTGGCAGAGGTGGTCACTCCCAAGCAGAAGAAGAAGGAGAAGAAGCCGAGGAGAATCCCTTCGCTGATGAGAATGTCACGCTTGCAGACATGCAGAGACATATGAAGCGACAGATGAGAGCCAAAGATAGAGAAATCTCTCAGTTAAATGAGAAAATGACTGAGATGATGGCTCAGATGGGGGCAATGATGCAAATGATGCAGAGAACTGTTGCTGTTGGTGCCATGCCCAATCCTCCTCCGGATCCTCCAAACTTTCAAATGCCTCAAGTCTCAGGAGTACGGGGCACTCCTGAAGATGGTCACGAGGCTCATAATGTGATCCGTCAGCCCACCCACAAAATATTGCAAGTACTTCCGAACCAGTAACTGCTGCACAGTTGGAAGGAATAATCACAGAAAAGATCAGGGCTATTATAGCCGTCGATCAAGCAGAGAAGTTGGTGGGCAAAGGTCGTCCATATCCTGTTGAATACGACCAAGTACCGTACCCAAAAGGGTATTCTGTACCAAAGTTCAATACTTTCAACGGTAATAACAACCCCAGGCAACACCTGGCACAGTTTAAAGCCACCTGTGGGAATACAGGAGGAAATGACGCCCTACTCTTCCGACAGTTCGTTAGTAGTTTAACGGCAACTGCTTTCGAATGGTATGCTGAACTGCCGAATGATTCTGTGAAGACTTTCGCAGAATTGGAAAATATGTTCGTGAAGAGGTTTGCTAGTGCAACTGAGAAGATCACGATTGCTGATCTCGCTCTGGATAAGAGAAAAAGAGAAGAATCTGTGACTAAATATATCACTCGCTGGCGAAATTTGAGCATGAAATGTGAGCAGCAGTTAGAAGAAGAGCATGCCGTACAGTTGTTAATGGGCAACATTGATGACAAGATGCAACCCTTCCTGTGTATGGCTACAATAAATACATTTCAAGACTTGCTCGATAGAGTGGCTAAGTTTGAAAAGCTAAATTTCTCCAAATCAGAAAATCACTCTGATAAGCCCAAGAAGGCTAAGGCCCCAGGTGCTAGAAGAGGTGATGCCGACTCTACGTTCTTCTCTAGAGCTGACAGGGAAAAGCAAGTGATTTACAACGTAGACAAGGGAAAACAGCCGATGCAATATCAAGAAAAGTCTAAACAGGCCTACAACCCCAATCCCCAGCCAAAGTTGATACTAGGGGGAAATGATAAGCCACGGACTTATCAAGCTGGAGGCCAGAGACAAGCAATAGGAACTGGTGATAGAACGTTCCAATCCCTCAAAGATAAAATGAATAAAGAATATTCATTCAAAAGGGAGAGTGTCGCCAAATTATTTCGACAAGTGTTGAAATCGGGTCTAGAACTGCCTGAATGCAAGAGACCCGAAGAGTCGAAGCACACTGGTGACCCAAATTACTGCCCATATCATCGGGTGCTGAGTCATCCTATTGAAGATTGTTACATCTTCAAGGATTGGCTTGAAAGAAAATATCAGAAGGGAGAGATCACATTGTCCGACAATGTATTGTCTCACCCTAAAAAGGAATCAGCTCGGGTAGTCACGTCCTCTTCCGTACCCCTGGTTGAAGAAAGAAGAAAAGAAAAGAAGCCAATTAAAGAAGAACAGTGGGAGACTGCGATCTCCAAGAAAACTGTAAAAATGTTGAAGCAGCTTGAAGGAGTTTCAGGTGTAAAGTGGAAGTCTCCTATTGAGCCAATGATAGATTTGAAGGCACTGCCGGAGGTACGACCTTCTACTTCAAAACAGTTTTCCAATCAAGTTAGTACTTCAAAGTCTGGAAAGAAGAAATCATCAAAGAAGAAAACCAAGCTGAAGAAGCCTAAGGAGAAGATGACTGCAACTCAGAGGGTTATTGACAGTTTGGATGAGTACTACCAGACTGTGAGGCGACCTATCAAGCTCGCTGACTTCATGTCGGAGCTTAAGATAGACGAAGCCGGAGAAGATGATGAGAATTCTCTTCCAACAGAAATATGTCGGGTCATCTCGGTGACACCGAGTACTTTGACAGAAGAGGAATATACAGAAGTACCTTCTGAATCCTGTATGATGGTTTTGTCAATGGATTACAGTTCAGAGGAGGATTTGTATTTTCCAGAGGGAGACGAATCAGACCCTAGCATAGCGTCTCGGATGGGACATGTAAATCTGGGTGGTGATTCTGAATCAACAGATGAGTCACTAGATGCAACAATGGCTGATTCTGAAGAAAATGCTCAGTTAAATGACTCTGAACCGGAGGAGATTGCTCAAGTGCAGTTAAGAAGCGGCAAGATACTACCGCCTCCATCGAAGAAAGGGATCTCCAACAAAGATAAGGAGAAAGAGATAATTATCAACGATAACATTATCCCTGAAGATCCTAAGAAAATGAACACTTCAGCTAAGGGGATAGATTATAATATCTTATCCCATTTGAGAAAAATTCCAGCACAACTCAGCATATACGATGCTTTGGTGATGTCTAAAGACCTTCGGGAGACTCTGATTCAGGCTCTCAAAGATCCCGAAAGATACGAAGCATATTTTGCTGAACGTAGTTTGACTGAAGTTTTACAAGCTCGTAATGAGCCATTTATTACTTTCTCCGAAGAGGACATGATGCTTGGAACTGCAGATCATAATCGTCCTCTGTATGTTACTGCAGAGAGCGATAAGCTGGTTATCAGTCGAATCCTAATCGATCCTGGATCATCCGTCAATCTGATAAGCTTGAAAGCACTGAGATCCCTCTGCCTTGATGTGGAACACCTCGGACCAGATAAGTTGATGGTGCATGGTTTCAACGAGAAAGGACAGAAAACTCTTGGATCATTTATGCTCCCTCTTGTATTTGGAGAGCTCCATACAGAAGCTAAATTCCATGTGATTGATGCGGATACTTCATTCAAAGCGCTACTAGGTCGTCCCTGGTTACATGAATATGGTATTGTCCCGTCAACACTACACCAGTGTATGAAATATCTCAAAGATGGAGAGGAATTCAGGATCTCTGGTGACATTCAGCCCTTCACAGTTCATGAAGCCACAGTTTATGAAGATGCACGGTACTTCATGCCAAAGAAGCAAAAGTCTTCGAGCTCCCTCGAAGCTAAAGCATCAAACGCAAAGGCTGCAAAGCGACCTGAACGAGAAGGTGAGAAGAAGCAGGTGGGGAGAAAGAAGACAGTGCCGACTCTTCCCAAAGTGCCAACCATTCCAAAAGGAAAGAAGCATGTACCTCATCTTGGAAGTGACACAGATGAAGATGAGGATACTCCTGTCAAATCTCGAAGAGTGTGCCAGTCAACGGATGAATGGAGTAGGCAGGTCGAATTTTCAAATGATGATTATGACTACGACTCTATTTATATGAACACGGTGCAGAATGTGTTCTCTAGAAGAATAGACAGTCTATCAATTTCAGATAGTGTGCTCGTAGTCACGCGTGTTCCCTTACAACATTTCAAAGAAATTATTCCACGCGAGGTGCATAAAGTTGAAGAACTCGCCACCCTCTATCTGCCTCCCCGTAAAAATGGGACTATTCCAAAGAATGTGTTATATTCTACGGGAGTTCGTGAAGAGGAGAATCATGATTGGGATTGCATGATCCTCGATTCTGAAGAGTTATTTCCTACGAGGCTACCTAGGTTCAATACCAAAAATATTCAGAGAATGCTACGAAAGCAAGTCAATATTCCTACTACCAAGAGACAACTCCGTACAAGCTTGAGCCTCTGGTATCGAAGAAATTCGCGTCCATTACGACGAAAAGATACAGATGCATATAAAGGCATCGGGTTCATCAAAAGAAAATTCCTCCAAAAAGAGACTTGTCAGACAATCACATGCATGGAAATTGAATCCGAAGATGATGTTGCTGAAGAGACATATGAAGCTGATGATTATGATAATCAACCAGTAGAAGCTGAGCCTGCACCAGAAGAACTGGAAGATGGTGGACAAGCTGCTACGATGGACGAGCTCAAAGAAGTCAACTTGGGAACTGAGGAGGATCCTCGCCCAACCTTCATTAGCTCTCTTCTACCAGAAGATCAAATAGAAGAAATAAAAGAGCTCCTCTGTGAATTCAGGGACTGCTTTGCCTGGACATATGCTGAGATGCCTGGCTTATCCCCTGATGTGGCAGTTCATAAATTGGCCATCAAGCCTGATGCAGCACCCGTCAAGCAAGCTCCAAGGAGAATGAGATTGGAGATTGAAGAGCAGGTGATTGCAGAAACGAAAAAGCTCATAGAAGCAGGCTTCATTCGAGAAGAAAAATATGCCGACTGGATTGCCAATATCGTCCCTGTAAAGAAGAAGAATGGCCAGATTCGTATCTGCATCGACTTCAGGGACCTCAATAAGGCGTGCCCAAAAGACGATTTTCCACTCCCTGTATCCGAACTCCTGGTGGACAATACGTCCAACTACGACATGTTCTCCTTTATGGATGGATCGTCAGGATACAATCAAATCAAGATGGCGCATGGAGATGAAAGACATACATCATTCAGAACGCCTATAGGCATATTCTGCTACACAGTCATGCCCTTCGGCCTGAAGAACGCTGGTGCCACCTACCAGCGGGCTATGACTCGTATATTTGATGATTTGATTCATCAAAAGGTCGAATGCTATGTGGATGACTTGGTCATTAAAAGCATAGATCGAAAAGATCACCTTGATGACTTGAGGATCGTGTTCGAAAGAATCAGGAAATATGATTTAAAGATGAACCCTCTCAAGTGTGCTTTTGGAGTCTCTTCCGGCAAATTTTTGGGGTACGTTGTTCGACACCGAGGCATCGAAGTCGACCCCAATAAGATCAAAGCAATCATGGAGATGCCACCTCCAAAGAACCTTCGTCAACTCCGTTCTTTACAAGGACAACTGGCTTTCATTCGAAGATTCATATCGAATCTGTCGGGTAGGTGCCAGCCATTTTCAAAACTGATGAAGAAAGATGTCCGTTTCAAATGGGACGAAGAGTGCCAAGAAGCGTTTGACAGCATTAAAAGATATCTGTTGAATCCTCCTATTCTCGCGGCGCCAATCCCGGGGAAGCCTCTTATACTATATACGGCAGCACTAGAAGAGTCCCTCGGAGCATTATTGGCCCAGCATAATGAAGAAGGCAAAGAGAATGCACTCTACTATATCAGTCGGAGATTGATAGGGGCAGAAATCCGCTACTCTCCAATCGAGAAGCATTGCTTGGCTCTGATTTTCGCAGTTCAGAAGCTCCGCCATTATATGCTATCTCACAAAATAACCTTGATATCAAAGATCGATCCGCTGAAGTTCTTGATGACAAGACCAGCGTTGACAGGTCGTTTGGCAAGGTGGGCAGTGATACTCCTGCAGTTTGATATCACATATGTCCCTCAAAAGGCAGTGAAAGGGCAAGTGTTGGCAGATTTTCTCGCTGCACATCCTATCCCTGCAGATTCTCCGCTCAACGACGATCTACCTGACGAGCAGATCATGAATGTTGAAGAAAAGGAGATGCTACGAGTATGGGAAATGTATTTTGATGGAGCATCATCAATCAAACGTGCTCGGCCTCCAAATCTCGAGAAAGCTCAAGCCGGAATCGGACTCATTTTCGTGGCGCCCGAGGGAGGCATAATGAGATTCTCATTTAGTCTGACTGAACCTCGGACAAACAATGAAGCCGAATATGAAGCTTTAATAGCAGGATTGGAGATTGCAATCGATGTCCGAATCCGAAACCTCCAAATTTTCGGCGATTCTCAACTTGTTGTAAATCAAGTGTTGGGAGTTTATAAAATCACCAAATTCGAATTGGCCTGTTATCATCGGCGAGTTCTTGAGCTTATGAAGCAAATTCCAGTTGTCAAACTAACTCAAGTTCCCCGAGGTCAAAATGCCAAAGCCGATTCTCTTGCCAAATTGGCTAAAGAAATGGCGAATATGGACGACGAATGGCCTATAATAATTATGGTGCACAATCGACTGATCCTAGAGCCAGCATTACTACAATTCCCGCAGGCAGAGGGAATACCAAATTCAAGCCAGCAGGATACAACTCCGGTTGATCCTCAACCTCCCCAACCAGTTGATCTCGAAGATCAGTCTGAAGAACAGCAAGTTCCTAAGAAAAGGCGCAAGGCCAGCCATGCTTCTGAATCATGGTGGCATTGTCTAGATGTCGAGGAAGAAGATGACTGGAGACTGCCTTTCATTGATTACTTTAAAGAAAGTAAATTGCCAACAGACAAATCACTAGCTGCTCAAATCAAGAAGAGAGCGCTACGATATGCATTTGTCAACAACACATTGTATCGACGTGCTTTCGATCAAATGTGGCTAAGGTGCCTAGGGACCAAAGAAGCTGATAAAGTTGTGGCAGAAGTTCACGAAGGACTTTGTGGAGCACACCAATCAGGTCCCAAGATGGCAATCAAAATTAAAAGAATGGGCTACTATTGGCCGACCATGGTCAGAGATTGTATCAATCATGCTAAGAGGTGTCATGAATGCCAGATCCACGGTGATGTTATACATCAACCGCCAAATCCGCTGCACCCTACAATAGCATCCTGGCCATTTGAATGTTGGGGTACTGATATTATTGGGCCGATAGATCCGCCGTCATCAGCCGGGCACCGCTTTATTTTGGCAGCAACAGACTACTTCTCGAAGTGGGCAGAGGCGGCTCCATTCAGAGAGGTCACATTCGAGCATGTGATCAACTTCTTTACCCATAATGTTGTCTACAGATTTGGTGTACCACGCCGCATAATCTCAGATAATGGTACAGCTTTCAAAAGTACAAAAATTTATAAATTTGTTGATCGGCATAAAATCGATTGGCGGTATTCATCCATATACAATCCAAGAGCAAATGGATTGGCGGAAGCCTTCAACAAGACGCTGGTGAAATTGTTGAAGAAGATCCTCACAAAGAATAAAAGAGAGTGGCATACGAAGATGGCTGAAGCTCTATGGGCCTATCGTACAACTTATAAAACACCAACTAAAGCCACTCCTTACTCTCTAGTGTTCGGTGTTGAAGCCGTATTACCATTAGAGATCGAACTACCGTCACTTCGGGTAGCAGTTCAGAATGATCTCACTCAAGAACAAAATGCTCATCTCAGAATGGAGGAGCTCGACGCACTCGATGAAATCAGGTTACAAGCTCAACAAAATCTAGAAATCTACCGAGGAAGAATGACAAAGTCTTTTGATCGAATGGTGCGTCCTCGATCATTTCAAGAAGGAGAGTTGGTCCTGGTGCTGAGAAGACCAATCATCCCACACAGAAAAATTGGTGGCAAATTCGTATCCAATTGGGAAGGTCCCTTCGTCATCGAGAAGGTGTACCAAGGAGGAGCATATCAGTTGATCGATCTGAACGGTCAGAGGCCTATGCCACCTATCAACGGACGACATTTAAAGAAGTATCATGCATAAAATATTATGTCTAATGTATTTTGTGATAATCAAAATTTTATATGCATATTTATTAATGCATGTTTGCTCATATTTTGAAATTCTCTTGTATAGCAAGAACGCGTTTCAAAATCCCCCATCAGACTGGGGGCATTTTAAATATCTATTTGGGTCGACATCGTGCTGCATGCCGAGATCCCCGAATAAATATTTAAAATCTCAAAGATACAAAGCCTATCCGAAATGTCCCTACGAGACAGGGGGCATTTTAAATATTCATTTGGGTCGACATCATGCTATACGCCGAGATCCCCAAATGAATATTTAAAATCTTATATTGCAAAGTTAATTCCATTCTAAAATGTCCCTGCGAGACAGGGGGCATTTTAAATATTTATTCGGGTCGACATCGCGCTGCATGCCGAGATCCCCGAATAAATATTTAAAATTATCAATCCAAATGTTATTTTGTGCTAAAGAATACAAATATTTCTTTCTCAAAGTCTATGCAGGTGATCTTTCAAAAGTTAGAGACACCTTCTCCAACAAATCAAGACTCAAAAGTCAAGAAAGAGACTTTTGTGGCTACACGCTCCTACAAAATTGAGCCGGAAAAGCTTGAAGTCTTTCAACAGCCCGAAGCTTAAGGTTCGAATGGGTGTAAGAGGTCGGATCCAACAAGCCCAAATATGGCCGGATCGCTGGCAGCTCCGTCTACTCAACAAGCCATAAGAAAGGCCGTAGTAGCGGAACCCCCACTTTGTCAACCCGTTAGTAGGGACTATAGGAAGTACGAAAGCTAATTTGACTCGACCAGTTCAAGTGATCGTAGTCTACAAAATTCTCCCCAAATGACTGGAGAATCAAAGTTCCAGTGGAAGGTTGAGTCTCGAACGACTACCAAATGTTCTTAGGCTCCAAAATCTTCAACCACAAAGGATGATTCCAAATCTGTCAACTTCAGCAAAATCAGTATTGGGAAGCGTAATTCCCATAGCTCAAGTCTGAAGCCTGAATGGGTGTAAGAGGTCGGATCCAACACGCCCAAATATGGCCGGATCGCTGGCAGCTCCATCTACTCAACAAGCCATAAGAAAGGCCGCAGTAGAGGAACCCCCATTTCAGCAACCAGAGGACAAAGAGCTATCAAATTCTAGCTCTCCCGATCTGATGAACTCAAGTGATTCAGATTAAAGTCTTCTCAAGAGGTTAAGGATCAAGATACTACCTACGGTACTATCAATTGTTTTCAGAACCTGCAAATCCTTCAACAAATCCGTAAAGCACAAAGCGAGGATCGAAGGAATTTTTCTTCAACAAGTCCACCAAAGCACAAAGCAAAGGACCGAAGAAAATTATCCCAAAGTTCACACAAAGCTCAAGGCTGAACTAAGTGGATTCCGTCATCAACAAGTCCGCTATGCACAAAGCTTAGGACCGATGACTTTTTGCCATCAGCAAGAAGCATAAGGCCGAAGGTGCAAAAATCACCTGACAAGTCAATAATGACAAATCAGGTAATTCTACATCATTGTCCGCAACACAAAGCATAGGGCAAAAGAAATCAATATCTCAACCATCTATTGATATATCCAAGAGATCTACGGAGAAAGAAAGTTTTAGTGTGACATCCAAATAAATTTTTGGAGATCCACTTAACAAAGATCGTAGTGTGACATCCAAATAAAATTTTGGAGATCCACTAAATGAAATCCATTGTGTGACATCTAGAACAAATATCTAGAGATCCACAAGGCCGATCAGCTTACAACAAACGTGATTCGCTCTAGACGCGTACCACATTTGTTGGGGGGCATTTGTTGACCTTCGTATAATAAAAAAAAGAAACAAAAAAAAAAAACGAAATGATACCTCTACTCCGTTGAATCCCGGATATCTCGCAAACCTCAGGCTCGACAAATCCCGCGAATCCTGCACGAAATACCGCCGAGACAGCGCCGAATCGGTCACCTCCCGCAAATCCCTCGCAGAACCTCGAACGAGCGCCCAGGTCGCCTTCAAATACCGACCCAAAGCTCCCTCATTGGCGCTTCTTCCTCTTCTCCACGCAAAATTCGCCCGAGCTCTCTCTTCTACGCGCTTCTTCCCCTCCCTCCGACGCCGGTCGACCTCGCTCCTTCACGCGACTTTCCCTTCCAGTCGGAACGGAAGTTACGACTGTCTGATCGGAAGCAAGCCAGAGCTCGCGGGCTGTGGGATTAACTTTCTCCCTTTCGTGTGCTACCCGACCGAAGTCGAGCGCCTCGAGCTGCCCGATTTCCTCCCTCTGGCCGGTCGACCCCGCTCCTTCCACGGCTTTCCCTTCCCGTTCGATCGCAAGCCAGAACAGGAGCCCGCCGACTGTGAAGTTAACTCCCTACCTTTTGCGCGCTTCTTCGGCTCCCTCCGTAGCTGTGCGACTTTGCTCCTTCTACGACTTTCCCTTCTTGGTAGGATCGGAAGTGGCAACATTTTAATCGGACGCAAGCACAGAAGCTCACGGGTTGTGAAGGTAACTTTCTGCCTTCCGAGCGCTTCTTCGACCAAAATCCCGTAAATAAAAAAAAAATGAAAATGATATTTATTTTAATTAATTGTAATTAATATTAATTAATTAAGTTAATTATAATTAAATTATTTTTAATTATAGTTAGTTAAAAATAATCTCCAATTAATTATGATTAGTTAAAATTAATCATAGTTAATTATATTATTTTTAATTAATTATCATTGATTATGATTAATTATAATTAGTTAAATTTAATTATTATTAATTGTAATTGATTAAGATTAATAACAAATGTGCTCGCTCTCCTGCCTCGGTCCCCGAGCCTTCTCCCG
The DNA here is from genome assembly GCA_016618105.1 of Dendrobium huoshanense. Classification (NCBI taxonomy): domain Eukaryota; kingdom Viridiplantae; phylum Streptophyta; class Magnoliopsida; order Asparagales; family Orchidaceae; genus Dendrobium; species Dendrobium huoshanense. The sequence goes on along the minus strand of CM028353.1, from coordinate 38,923,206 downwards.
CCTCGACAGCCGCCGCCGATCCGCTGGCCGCCAAAGGTATATTTTTTGGAACTTAGTCTCTCTCCTACCTCGACCTGCGTGTCGAGTCGGTGGTCTGCCCATGCACGCTTTTCTCTAGCGTGGTGGGAGGGGCAACCGGCGCGACACCTACGACGAGGTAGGCGAGTGACTCCTCGATCCGTGTGCCAACCCCGACAACACTTGCAAAGGTATAAGCTCCTAAACTCTAAACTCCGAGAACTCGTTCCCGGCGCTTGCAACGCGGCGAACGACCAACTCATGCACGCTTTTCTCTAGCGTGGTGAGAAGGGAATTCATTGCGATGCTTGCGACGGGACGGGTAATCAAAACCCTATTTTCGGTGTTAGCGTCGGACCGGAAAACCAACTCATGCACGCTTTTCTCTAGCGTGGTGGGAAGGGAACCCGGTGCGACGCCCACAACGAGACGGGGTAAAATATAAAATTGCTTAATTTAAACCGGTGCCCGCAACCCATGCACGCCTTTCTCTGGCGTGGTGGGAAATAAAAGAAATTACGGCCGCGGTGTCCTCTTTTGAGGGCACCTACCGTGCACGCTTTTCTCTAGCGTGGCGGGAGGCCCAGTTTTCCGTTGTTTTTTCCCCTAAACGGGGGAGACGCCGGGAGGCTGCTGAAATTTCGGGTGAAATACTACTACACTCGGACCTGTTTTGAACTCAAAAGAACAAAGATTTGGACCAAACAAGAAAGAGCATTGAACTTTGAACATGAACAAGAGCAGTGGACCGTTGAACTTGATTGAACATGTGCAGAGGACCTGAACAGAATTTAAATGATTCATAAAGTTCAAATCTAAATAAAAATGTGAAATCAAAGTTGAAATCAAATTCAAATCAATATGAATATTCAAAAGGAACCTACAAATGCTCCAGAAGACTCTGAATAATCATTTGAATGTACATTCGGACTCAAAATCAAAAGAACTAAGTGTGAAGGGCACTAAAATTGAACAAGATTCGGACTATAGAAGACATAGAACTGAGCTTGCACACTAAACTCATGAATCTGATTGATCCTAAAAGGGGCTTGAACTTGAGCCTGGTTCGAACATCATCGCCCTCTCACATTCAATGCCAGTCAAAAATCCCACCTGAGATCGGTGAAAGGTGGAGATGGAAGAGTTGACAACAACTCCCCTACGAATACTCCTACGAGCTCGTAGTGGCTACAACCAGTGTCCTTCCTACATATACTGTTGGAATCTCTTACGACAGTTCCTACAGATGCCTGTTGATTGAGAAGGCGACGTTGGAGATCAATCGTCAAAGAGCCGCCCCTTGCAAACAAGTACAACAACCACCCGAGATTGGTGAAAGGGTGGATATGATGCAGAGATAATGGGTCTTCTACAAATACCTTCAGGAGATCGTAGTTGATACAGCGGTCCCCTACAAATGCACATGAATACTTGTGGATAACAACAGTGGGCATATCATAAGCACATCAAGCCACTATGGGCACAAGTATAAATATCTCCTACGGCGATCTCTACGATCGTCAATTGATTGAGAAGGCAATACTGAAGACCAGTAATCAAAGATCCATCTTCTACAAACAAATTCAACTATCAACCACCTGAGATTGGTGAAAGGTGGTTTCAATGCAAAAGCAAGGGCTCTCCCACAAATACTACTAGGAGGTCGTAGCGGATACAACTGATCTCCAGCAAATGAATACTTGTGGATAACAGCAGTGTGTATGTCGTAAGCACAACGAACCACTGTGGGCACAAGTACAAGTATATCCTACGACGATCTCCATGAAGTCAAACAAGTACAATCAAACCACCTGAGATTGGTGAAAAAGGTGGTTTCAATACAAAAGCAAGGGCTCTCCCACAAATACTACTAGGAGGTCGTAGCGGATACAACTGATCTCCAGCAAATGAATACTTGTGGATAACAACAGTGTGTATGTCGTATGTACAACGAAACACTGTGGACACAAGTACATCTCCTACGAACAGTTCCAGGAGCTCGTATTGAATACAACGGGTCTCCGCAAATACATACAAGCCACTTGTGGATAACAACAGTGTGTTGCAAATACGACGAATCACTGTGGGCACAAGTATGGATCCCTTACAAATGCAAATGGCCACAAACAACTTGTGGATAACAACAGTGGATATATCGTAGTCACGACGAACCACTATGGACACAAGTATGAATATCACCTATAGCAACGGTGATCAAGATCTTCAAGTATCTCGAGTACAACGGCAACCCGATGTACGAAAAAGTCCACCACACTAAAGATCTCAAAATGAGATCTTTTCAAAGCAAAGCAGCAATCAGTAGACTTCGAAGTCCAAAAGAATTCCTTCCCTGGTGATTGAGAAAAGGGGGGAGTCAATATCAAGACTAGAACGCCACCGGATCTGCAACATTCGTACTAGCAGACAGAAGGCGTCTACGATCTACAACGCCACGCCACCGGATCTGCAACATTCGTACTAGCAGACAGAAGGCGTCTACGATCTACAACGCCACGCCACCGGATCTGCAACATTCGTACTAGCAGACAGAAGGCGTCTACGATCTACAACGCCACGCCACCGGATCTGCAACATTCGTACTAGCAGACAGAAGGCGTCTACGATCTACAACGCCACGCCACCGGATCTGCAACACATATACAAGCAGACAGAAGGCGTCTACAACCTACAACGCCACGCCACCGGATCTGCAACACTGATATAAGCAGACAGAAGGCGTCTATTCCAAAAATACCCCCCACGTACACTATAAATTGTATACACATAGGTACACTAAAGGGGTAAAATATATTCTCAACCCGCATGGGCCCCGGCGAGTGTGTTATTGGTACACACGTGACGTCTAGGGATGCTGCGCGGGAAAACAAGTGAATTCAAGTTCGAATCCGATCCTTCTATACGGATCAATAGAAGTCGACAAGATTCGAACTACCTAAAAAAATACGCGGTTATAGCGACCGGTGTATTTGTCTAAATACATTCTTTTTAGGCCTTCAAAGCCTAAAATCAAGAGAATTCACTAAACAAAAGGCACAAAGCCTATGAAACCCGATCCTCTATCGACCAGCAGATAGAGTCGACAAGGTTCAATCAAACGGAAATGACCCCTAAACACCCCAATGATGGCCGTGTTGATTGCTTATTTCAACCGGAGGGGTCCACAAAATATTTCAAAATGCCCTCAAACTTCTACAAAATCCAAATATTTTTCAAGTGACCTGGAGGTCACCCCGATGATGGCCGTGTTGAATGATGATCTCAACCGGAGGGGTTAATTTCAGGCATTCTCAAATGCCTCCCAAAAAGTCCAATCAAAATCCAAAAGCTCCACAAAAATTCCAAAGATTACTCCAGAAATCCAAATCAATCCCTAATTCCAAAATATTTAAAATTTGAAATCCAACCATCAAAGGCTTAAAGCAAAATCCATCCACCCTCCGCAACAGTTTGTCGAGGTGGACGAATTAAAATCAACTCTAGCTCACAAAGAGCGAAATGCCTAGTCGAAAATATCACTAGGATCCATTCTCAAACAATCTCTTGCCAGTAAGGACGTGGTACGTGTCCTCTAACCGGCAGTTTCGCCGCCAAATGGCACTGCAGGTAAACGGTTATGACCCGGGGCCCTCTGAACCGAGTGGTTTTGCCGCCAAATGGCACCACAGATAGCGGTTATGGCCAGAGCCAATACGCTCCTTAATGGCGTTAAATCCTTGAGATATGAATCAATAGGATATGATCGATAGGGCACAAAGCCCTCTGTTAGCTAAGGTGGATTCAAATTTGTCCCCTTAGACAAACATCCAACCCCGGTCTACAAGGTCCCCTTGGACGAAGCAACCCATGGCTGCCGACAAGGATCCTTCTGTCAGGTTGGGTCGACTACCTCCTCTGACTAAGTAGACCAGGGACCACGATGGCCCGGGACGACGGAACCATGGGATCTTGATCGGGTCTATCATCCATTCCCCCACCATCCGCTTTAAGTACACGATGGTGAAATTTCTATTTTAAATATAAAACTTTTCAATGCTTTCCAAATTTCCAAATCCAAACTCAATTTCCAAATCAAATTTCTACCAATATCCAAACCATTGCTGCTACTATATGCCAGATAACACGTATTCTCTACGTATCTGATTGACGATTAGCCTTAATCGAAAGTTCTCTCTCGTGATCGGGAGGGGTAATTAACTATAGGGGCTTGCGCCTATAGGAAACCAGAACTCAGATCATAAAGTCCTCACAAAATGAGGGCGAAATCTCTGGGTAGTGTCTTATCTACAAACCCATCTGCCTTCCAAAATTTACCCCGGAACTTAGTTCGTTAAAACTCCCTCGCCGAATAAGGAAAAGCGATGCGGAGGCCGGGGCCGAATTTTCGGAGCCCACAAATATGAAAGTTTCAACTGTAATTTCTTGTGTAATTATGTATATTATAGAAGCTTGGTGTCACACCGCGGGTTCGGAAGGCGGTATACCCCGACAACATGGGATGCCATAAAGGGATATAAGTTTTGTACTCGCAAAAGAGAAAAGTGCATAGATCAATAATATAACCAATTATATCAGAGTAAATAATGGAAACTAAACTAAATATTTATTTCATTAATAAAAATTCAAATAACAGCACACCCAACCAATAATACTGGTACAAGCAAAAGAAATAAAGAAAACAAATAACATGGAAGAAACTACCCAACATACTAAGCAAATAATGGTTTGCTAAAAAATATAAAAAATCAAATATAGTCTACTGTGGATAAATCTGCTTTTGAAGTGACGGTCCGCTAAATATGACGACATGACCTGCTATAAAAAGAGACAACAGGTGAATTTGATAAATCAAACTCAGCAAGTAACTCCTATTTCTCAAGCATAAATGATAAAGTAATAGGGCATGTAGTATGAAAATTAAAAAGTGGGACTGGTAACATGTAGTTACTATATTAAGGTACCAATGACACATGCCTCAGCGCCCCTCTTATTGTGTAGAAGTTGGACTTTTTGCAGCCGTTTCTTTTCTTTCTTCTATAATCTTATTCTTACATTGGAGGCATTCCACTGTTGGTGATTGACGACATTCTCCCATCAAGCTTCAGTGCCCCTCTTGTATAGAAAGAGATATTTTTTCTCTTTGTTCTTCACTTGTGTTCTTCTTCTTGCATTGGAGGCATTCCACTGTCGGAGATAGACGACATTCCCCTATCAAGCTTCAGTGCCCCTCTATTGTGTAGAAGAAGCCACGATGAGAAACTATCTTCTTAATAGATAACCCTTGACAGACGAAGATCAATTGCTGCTTGTATGCGAGGTTGATTTGAGAAGATCCGGTGGTAATAATATTCGGGAGGAGAACCAGAATTAATGAGTAGACGGGGATAATTTCAACACTGTTTGAGCGAAAGTTTGTTGGCGATGGACGATCGAACTGAAGTCCGTTGGCAGTCAACGACCGAGTGTAAAGCTGAAGGAGAGAATTGGAGGGTGCGCTGCAAGTAGCAGTCGAGCGATAATCCGATGATGGCTGAAGTAAAGGACCACTAGCAAATATCACACAAAGGGCCGATGATCGCGGATGTCTAGTGGCATTTTGCTAAGATAATATGCATTCATACGGAAGTGTGTCGACATTAGATATCCCTGATTTAATGAGCCAAAGCAGTGTGCTATGTTAGTCGTCTGACGACACATGTATAGTGTTAACTGAGTTGAGGCCTGATGAAGATCAAATTGCAATCTTTCTTTAAAGAAGAAGTTGTAGGAAATGCATTTATGTGCAATAGAGAAGAAGTCACTTAAATCCACTAAGGATAGTTGACTGTTTTGAAATTGCTTGTTGCTTGATAATTGTAACTTGTACGGTTGATGCACAACGCTAGGTATCCTCATACTTCAAAATGACTTGCACGTCATTCATTATTTTCAAATCATTCTCAATTATATATATTCATGCATTTATATGCATATAATTATTCAAATAATTATCATGGGGAAGGTGAACACCAACCCAAGGAAATCCAATGATTTCTTATAGAGTAGTTCACTCTGTGGGCTTGTTAGACCGACTAGTCAATATCTAATAGGGTTTACCGACCTATATACAAGCATACCGTGACTGTGCTGTTGCAATAAATTTTCTCAGATATTATATAAATCAACATACAACAACAACAACAACATCAAGCCTTTATCCCACTACGTGGGGTCGGCTACATGAATCCTTTTTCTCCATTGTGTCCTATTAAAAGTCAAATTCTCAAATATAAATCAACATATATCAACATGCCAAATATAATTTGTATAATTAATATGATTTGCATGAATGATATTCATTTTATTTAACAAACTAAAGTGCATGAATTAAAATTCTCCATCGGATGAATTTAACTTGAATGAATAAGAACCAGTGAACAATAAATCAAGGTAGAGCCATCTATCACATATTGATTTCATTGTGAACAACAAAGGAGATTTACTACATGTGTGTAATCATACCGAAGAGTTTATTATAGGACTGACAACTCAATATCTAGCAACCTTGCACAAGAAAAAAGGATAACGCTTCTGATAAAGAAGGATACATTTTTCCCAAAACAAAACAATAGTTAATTACCTCTATGTGAGCCACACAAAACTCCAAGCCTACTAGATATTCAATTGGCAGAGCTACGAGGGCAATGATTCGAAGGTCATATAAACAAGAATAATGTTGAAAGGTTTCAATGCTTGAAAAATAAAGTTTACAAAACCTGAGTTTACAAGACTTATGGAATTCTACCACATATGGGGACCTTAATAGTGATCTTTAAATATTAGAAATGCCATGTTGATTCTAAAGCAACATTAAGACTTAGCTATTGCTCATAAGATTGAGGTTAGCTCAACTATTGCTCATACAGATTGAAGTTAACTCAAAGAATAACAAGATGCTCAAGCTGAGCAAAGTTATGGCAGCTTGAAAACTAGCAAAAAAGACACATCCAGAGCACATAATGAGAGAAGAAAACACAAAAAGAACTAACCTAGAGAATGGGGATAATTAAGGATAATTATTCAAAAGTTTAATTTAGGTGTAAGATAGAGAAGAGACTCAAGAGTTTTATTTGATCGAAGAATATTAAAGAGACTTAAATAGAGAATTATAAATGTATGTAGATCAACTATGATAAATGGATCTAAGTCCTTTTCAATAAGGAGTTGTTAATGACTAAGTTGTGTGTGGAAGAATTCAGAATGCTAAGATGAATGCATTGTAAGATTATGAATGATAGAGTGGGAACTAATCATATAATGAGTATGATATCTATTAAAGACAGGGTAGTGTATAGATTTAAATGATATGAGCATGCACAATGGAGGGAAAAAGAAGTAAGAATGTCAAGTAGATTGAATTAATGTGAAGAATTAGGGAAGAATAAGAAGCATGTCTGGCGTTTGTATAGTTGGAAGCTGTGCAAAAATTATTTCCACAAAATAAAGTTAAAACTTCATGATATACTCAATTGAATGAAGAAGAATTTATAAAGATGATCATGGAGATGATGATAGTAATTGTATGATAGTAAGTACTTTCATTTCTAGTTACCGTAAAAGTTAGGGCCTTGTAATTATAAAATTGTTGAGAATTGTCCTTTTTCCCAATCTTATATTACAAGATTAGTTGAGGATGAAATCATAGTTATGGAGTGGAAAGTTAAATTCCTGTGTGTTCCATATGCTCTTTTTTATGATATACACAATAATTATTTGTTAGGGTGGGTGTACGCGACACCTTCAACTTTAATAGTCTTCACTTGACATGGATTATGGTGATCATCTTCTTTCATAAGAACAAACAATGATAAAAGAAGCCATCTCCTATAGTGCATACATCTTTGTTTAGTTTTAGATAAAAAGATCAAATATTTTCCTTGATTATTTATGGGGGCCATTTTAGCCTCAAATTATATAATGTATTCAATTTAGGCTTTGCTTGGGATGACTTTCTTACCGCTTCTTATAACAGCTTTTTAGTACAAAATTTTTAATTTTTGTATTAAAAAGCTGTTTTAAGAAGCAGTAAGAAAGCCATCCCAAATGAAGCCTTAGTCTATTGACTTCTCAAATCTGATTAAAAAAAGTTCCTTGGCTCCTCAAATCTGATCCAAAATAATTCAACATAGGGATTATTTTGGATCATATTTGAGTAATCAAGTGACTCAATTAAACACATTTATAGACTGAGACTAAAATAATCCAAGGATCATTTTGATTTTTTCTCTTATCTTTAGGACTTTCTGTTTTCCACTCTGTAATTTCCTTAAAATCTCTTAATCATACCACATGGAATTTTGCATAGTTCATTTGATCAGTGGGAATATCGTTTAACATTTTCTCCCATTTGCAGAGAGCATTTGGTAATGGAAAACCAAGTCGAAGAGCTTTAGTTGGTGGTAATAGCTCTAGTCCTTCCTCTAGACGTGGTTCTGAGAAGCGAAGAGGGCCCTCCTTAAAGGTTTGCACGTGATATTTCTGGGAAACTGATATTTTTGTCTATCTCCTATTCGTTTGCATCTGTATCTTTTTTTAATTCAGTGAATTTGAATCAGGTGACCATTTTCATTAAATGCTATTATTCCTAGTGAATATTTTGTACCTCTCCAAAAATGACCCTGTATTTATGCTTTTCCTGATTTAATGTTTTCTTAGGGTGAAACATCTGAAAAATGTTCATGGAAGTATACTGCAATTAGGAGGATGAAGGTTAAACAATATCTAATAGAATTAAGTATCTGCCTTTCATCTAATTTGTCTGATTTTTTTTTCGAAGTGATAGTACATCTAAGCTTTATGTATTGATACTTTAAATTCTATTAGTCATAAAATTGGTTCCTTTAACTTTTATCAATAAGCTAGATTTGATTGTTCATAAACTAAATAAAAGGGGAATGGTATTGAAATAACTATATTACATTTCTAATATTAAGACCAATGAAAGTATTTCTTACATAATTGTACGATTGGATTATTGAGAAAGTTTTTCTCATCCATGGACATGTATTCTTATAGTATTAGTTTTTGTGAATGTTCATCTAAGTTGTTTTGCTTTGATTTAAGTATCGGTATAGGGCTTTTCTTGTTACTGTTAGCATGGTACTGCTCATGCTTCATCGTTCCATTATGTTGCACATTGGCATGTTTCGGTAATTCAGGGTGACATAATATTGACATTATTCATTTTTTTTCCTTCGGGCTATCAGTGCATTCCCCATGTTTTCTGATAATGTGCTGCATGTACAACATAGTCAGAGCGCTGAGGGCATCATACTAAACTGTTTCTTTCAGTACTTGTATTTCAGTAACCAGACAAGCTTTAAAATTTGTCATCGAATGTCATTTTCTATGAAGTAATTGTTTGATTGATGGTGCAAGTTTATGCTGTATGAATTCTTATTACTGTTGGATTATGAGGAACTTCAGGGCGCTGATGTAATCTTATTTTTGCCACCTTTCTCTCTCTTTCTCTTATATATATATATATATATATATATATATATATGCTATTTATCATGCTGGCATACAAGTTTATAAATGATAATTAAACTTTTGCCCAACGCAAAAATAGAATTTTGATATTGTTTTGTTAACCTCTGTATAAACGAAACAAGAGGAGAAGAAACGATGAATCCAGTATACATACATCGCATGCCTGTTGGATCCACGAAATCTACCCGAAATCCTGCCGAATCGCTGCACATTCGGCGCCGTTCCGGGATTCCTGTTCGCAGAGCCTCGATCCTCGCCTTCTCCGCTTCTATAAAACGAAAGGGTTGGCTCTTCAGTTCGCTGCTTGCTCCCGTCGCTGCTTCCACGACCGAACCCCTCTTCCACGACCTCCTCTCCTTCCCGTAAGCATCCCGCTCCTCCCATACGACCCTTCCTCCCGATCGACTTCCACACACGAAATCCTCCTTCCTGCTCCCGACCCAACGCCTCTCCTCTCTCGGCCGAAAGCTCCGATCTCCATACCGAAGCCTCCTCTCCAACCTCTGCTTCCACTCTTAGCTTCCCCACGCAAAAGCCACAACTGCACCTCCACTCCCTCTCCCGATACCTCTCCTCTGTCCGGCTCCACACAGCAAACCCGACGTCAACTCCGGCCGAACCTCCCTATCTTCCGACCTTACCACTTCAGCCGACCCATTGCTGTTTCCGTCCGGCCTCAGAGAGAGAGAGAGAGAGAGAGAGAGAGATAGAGAGAGAGAGAGAGAGAGAGAGAGAGAGAGAGAGAGAGAGAGAGAGAGAGAGAGAGAGAGAGAGTCGAGCTCCTCTTACCTGGCCGAACTCAACCTTGCCCAATCTCCCTCACCCGTGCGTTACCAACCTCTCAGCCGATCCCCCTCCCTATCTTATATATATAATTATATATGTTATATATTAATATATATTAATATATATATACTAATATATAAGTTATATATATATTAATATATCTGCTATATATTAATGTATATATACACTAATATATTTGTTATATATATATATATTATATCTATTTTATAACATATATATATATATATATATATATATATATATATATATATATATATATATATATATATTTCAAAAATATATATAAAATTAAAAAAAAAAGGTTCTTTTCTCGATGCTTGCAACGGACCGGCAAACCCCCAAGGCGCTCACGTAGCGTTGAGGGTGGGAAACCGGTGCGATGCCTGCAATGACTTAAGGATCCCTCTTTAATGCTTGCAACGAGCCGTCAAACCCCCGAGGCGCTCAAGTAGCGTTGTAGGGCGGGAAACCGGTGCGGCGCTTGCGGCGAAGGGGATAAAAACTGTGTTTTTATTCTTATTTTTCTTTATTTTTATATAAGTACTTCCGAATGCCCACGTGGTGCAGAGGGGGGAAATTCGTGCTTATTTCTAACATATTTTCTTCTTATAATAAATAAACCGAAAACACCCTTAAATGCTCACGTAGCAGGCGGGGATAAAAAATTTCATTCGCGACCGCGGTGTCATTTTTGACACCTACCTGAAGCGCTCATGTAGCGTCGAGGGGAAGGTTGCCTCTTGGTTTTTCCCCTAAATGGGGGAGACGCCGTGAGGCTGCCGAAATTTGGATTGAAAAATCCAAGGACTTGAACAAAAAAAATGAGCTTGGACTTGGACTTATTTGAACAAAAATGAGCTTGCTAATGAATTTAATTGAACTCAAACCCAAATAAGTCATGGCTTAAGCAAAACTCAAACAAGAATTTGAGCAAGACTTGAGTTGGACTCAAGTTGACCTAAACTTGGACTTTCATTCGAACTTAACAAGACTACAAAGACTTGATTGAATTCAAACCTAAATGAAATGAAAATTTGAACTTGAGTTTGCAAAGGGCTACAAGAGATATACGACTTGAGCTTACTATTTGAACTCAAGCAACGATCCGAATGAGACTTGAATTTGAATCATATCACTAAGTTTTTTAATAAAGATTAAGAGAGAATCATTTCAATTTGTAAGCAAGTGCCAAATAGATTTGTGGAGAATTTTGGAACAAATCTTAACATATGACAAGGGACTTGTGAAGGAGAGCATCCAAGCTTGGTCAATGTTCAAGCAAGAATCAAATGAAAATACAATCAAATAGTGCTAAATGAGCTTGTGGTTCAACTTATTTTCAAGCAAAGACCCACACACAAAGTCGCCACAAGCTTTGATAAAAAGCTTATTTGAGCAATCATAATTAGCCTACAACGATCATCTCAATTGAATGAAAGGATGCAATGCCATGTCTCTTATCAACAACAATTCAATTCCAAGAAGGTGTGATCACGAGCAATATGAACATACAACTTGATTGTAAGAAATGTTGCAGAACCTGTAGTCCACATATAAATAATATGAAACTAGTGGTATTCATATCGATCAACTCACAAGTCTATGTTAGAAGAGCTTGAAAGCATTAAAAGGGGAGAACTATTGTTGGATGTGATTGTTGATGAGCATGAACACAAGATTTTCATGAAGACACAAAAACTCATTTGTGGGGACAAGTTGAGTATGATGCACATGAACCATAAGCAGAATGCAAAAGAGGCATGACAATTACAACAACGTCATACAATCAAGCACGCCATATTCTATAAACAGTAAAGATCAAATTTACAAAGAAAATACATCGATCTTCTACAATATATAATGAACATAGCAACATTTATAAATGATTGTAAACAAAAGTGGAGATCAATCAACTTACAACATCCGAATAGGATGCAAGCAAATGAAGACTCGTGGTGCGGGAAATCTCTAACATCACATCCATGAATGGTGAAATTAAGATAATTTATACATAGTTGCATCAAGATTGTATAAACTATTGAAGCCTTTGAGTCTAATGAGAGATCAATAGACATAAGTAAGAGGGTTGTGATGAACATGTTCCAAGCATGTCCTACCTACAAATAATGAAAGAAGGAAATGACGGAAGAATACACTTTGATTGCTAGTGTTGGTCCAAAGTTCTCTTCAATAAATATCATTGTAAGTAATGATGCAGAGCACATCGATTATGAATAACAAACCAATGTAGAGTGAACAAGTAACCAAGGCAGGAGATTAGTTGGTACACTACGAAACACCTGCAGAAAGTAGCAAGTAGTGCACGACAATCTACTTGTATAAAGCAGCAAACAACCAATTCAAAAGCTGCTATGCAACGCCACCGGATCTGCAACATTCGTACAAGCAGACAGAAGGCGTCTAAAATTATTTCAAAGTACCCCTGCACATGTACTATAAATTGTATACACATAGATACACTAAAAGGGGTAAAAACAATTATAAAATCCGCATGGGCCCCGGTGAATGTGTTATTGGTACACACGTGACGTCTAGGGACGCTGCGCGGGTTGACAAGTGAATTCAGGTTCAAAACTGATCATTCATATACGGGTCAATAGAAGTCGACAGGGTTCGAACCATTAAGCAAATATAAAGTTGTGGCGATCGGTATATTTGCTTTAAAACATTCATATTAGACCATCAAGGCCTACAACAATATTAATTTACTAATAAAGGCACGAAGCCTACAAAACCCGATCATTTGTCGACAGCCCGACAGAGTTGACAAGGTTCAATTCATAAAAAGAAATGACCCCCAAACACTCCGATGATGGCCGTGTTGAATGCAGATCTCAACCGGAGGGGTTCCCAAATATTTTCAAATGTCTTCTAAATATCCAAATGCCTATCAAAATACAAAAATCCAAAATCCCAAAACTCAAAATATTTAAAATTGAAATAAATCCATCAACGCAGTTAAAGCAAAATCCATCCGCCCTCCGCAACAGTTTGTCGAGGCGGACAAATTCAAATAAACTCTAGCTCACAAAGAGCCAAATGCCTTGTCGAAAATATCACTAGGATCCATTCTCAAACAATCTCTTGCCAGTAAGGACGTGGTACGTGTCCTCTAACCAGCAGTTTCACCGCCAAATGGCACTGCAGGTAAACGGTTATGACCCGGGGCCCTCTGAACCGAGTGGTTTTGCCGCCAAATGGCACCACGAAATATTGGTTATGGCCAGAGCCAATACGCTCCTTAATGGCGTTAAATCCTTGAGATATGAATCAATAAGATATGGTCGATAGGGCACAAAGCCCTCTGTTAGCTAAGGTGGATTCAAATTTGTCCTCTTAGACAAACATTCAACCCCGGTCTACAAGGTCCCCTTGGACGAAGCAACCCATGGCTGCCGACAAGGATCCTTCTGTCAGGTTGGGTCGACTACCTCCTCTGACTAAGTAGACCAGGGACCATGATGGCCCGGGACGACGGAACCATGGGATCTTGATCGGGCCCATCATCCATTCCCCCACCTTCCGCTTTAAGTGTTAGATGGTGCAATTTCTATTTTAAATATCAAACTCTCCAAATTCTCAAATCCAAATCCAGTTTTCAAATCCAGACCTATTGCTGCTACTATATGCCAGATAACACGTATTCTCTACGTATCTGGTTGACGACTAGCCTTAATCGAAAGTTCTCTCTCGTTATCGGGAGGGGTAATTAACTATAGGGGCTTGCGCCTATAGGAAACCAGAACTCAGATCATAAAGTCCTCACAAAATGAGGGCGAAATCTCTGGGTAGTGTCTTATCTACAAACCCATCTGCCTTCCAAAATTTACCTCGGAACTTATTCAGTTAAAACTCTCTCGTCGAATAAAAGAAAAAAGCGCGGCGGGGAGGCCGGGGCCGAATTTTCGGAGCCCACATGTTTATTATATAACCCTTGGCAATACAAAAATCTCATCTTTGGCATGGAAATGTTAGTTATATTGGTGCTTTAGAGTATCCAAAATGTCAGGTTAACATCATATTTTTTATGTCGTCATGCTAGCAAGCAAATGAGAATGACTCTTAGCAGGACACATCGGAGAAAAAAGATTCATGTAGCCGACCCTACGTAATGGGATAAAAGCTGATTGTTGTTGTTTTTGTATGCTAGGAAGTAGCTGCTTGAGTAGCCACTTGAATGTTACCTAGCCACGTAAATGTTTGTTCCATCGTAGCTGTATTTTTCTTTCCATGTATTTCCAGAACTAACTCTTTTTCCTCCTGTTAGAAATAGGGCTTTTATTTTTTCTTTTTTTGGTTAGATCTTGGTTTTTAATTATGTTAGTGTTTCTATGTACATTTCTGATGTAGTTTAATCTTGCTTTGTTTATTTAACCATAGCTAGTAGTGTTATATTGTTTGCACGGATCCTTCTATCATTTTTTGATCCACGGTGCAGTACATTTCAAAGGACAGCACAAAGAATGGTTCTGGCAAGGAAAAGCCAACTTACATGTTAGTGACAAGAAGGGATGAACAACGTTCTGAGAAACCCCCTAAATTTCCATTTTCAAATATTGAAGATGACATTCAGGATGAAACAGGTATGAAAGTTGAATGTCGCTGTTCTTTTCTCTTTCAATTGTAGAGCCTTCCTTTGTTTCTTGATAAAATTATTACGATGCTTGGTCAGTTGGATGCTTCTTTTTAGAAGTACATGATGTTCTGTGTAGCCCCATGGAAGTTTTGATTCCGTGTTTTTCTTTAAAGATATTTATAATGGTTGTTCCGTTGTTAATGAAACATACGTAGTATTATAAATCATTTAACCAAAATTTTGCAAAAATAGCTTCTGCAGAAAATTTGTCTTACCAATTGCGACAGCATCAAAAGTAAACTACCATGTTGGCTAAGTTTAGTATGTGGCAGCCTTTTACTGCATGTATGAAGTTATGTATGAGCACTTAACTTATAACGGGTTATTCTCTTTGTCATGGAGTCTAGCCTTTTTTTTCTTATGAAAGCTTGCTATTAAGGTTATAAATGGGAATTTCATACTTATTGTGTTGCTAGCACCATAATGCCTTTGGAAGCTCAGGTGATGCGTCTCCTACTGTGTGGCAACTTGCCATGCTTTAATGTAGAAAGGGATAATGAACCTCTGCTAATTTAGGATTAATATGAAGGATTCTACTTATCCCTTTCAAACCAAAGGCTAGTGATCTATACTTCAAGATTAGATGGAATTAAGCTTACTTTTTCTAGCTCGAGAAATTTTAATCGTTTATTGGCAAACCTAAAATAAACAAGCAACAGTATTGGATTTTAAGGTGAGCTGAATTATAATGAAATTTAAACTTGATGTAGGTTTAGGGGATTATAATGTAGATTTATAATCTACATTTTATTTGATTGATGTAGGTTTAGGGGATGGCTAGTATAGTTCTTAAAAGGGCTTATAATGAAACTTTAACGAAGAGATAACTTGAATTCTGGGAGAAAGAGAGCACTAGAGATTAATGAAATAGTTAATCGAAATTTAAACTTGATGGATGAACAGATCTTCTTGCTTGAAGCTTTATCTTCCTTCTCGCTTGAGGTTTTCCTCCAATGTCATCTTTTATGAATTCGGCCAAGGTTCCTCGAATGATTGGCCAAGTGAAGCTCAGAATTCCTGTGCAAATATTTTTATACATCTCCCACTTGTTTATTGAATACCTTGGATGCCTCCATGGCTTGATACTTAGATTCAAGGACGGATCCCATGCTTGCTATGAAAATGATTCAATGTTTATTTAGAGAGTTTTGGATAGAGAGAGGAAATCCCATTCTAGAGGTTTTCTTTTAGAGAGCAAACGAGGTAAAAGTGATAGGGCATTTCTTCTTGAAGTGGTAGGTACATAAATGAAGACATGCATTCCTTTTAGTCTTACTATGCTTTCCTATTTTTAGTAAGATTGGAGATTGTTGCAATAACAAACTTATTTAACTTTGACTATTGCTTGCTTGTAAGTGATAATGATAACCACTTAGGAGATTAATACCAATTTTATTAGATGACTTGATCCTTTAAGATAATGATGTAGGAAGATAGTGGACCTTCCTAGGCCTCTTTGCTATTTGACATTCTAGCACGCTTTAATTACATGGCCTAATGGGTTGTCCTCTTTATTTCTTGTAGCCTACTTTTAGCTTGTTTGACTTTTTATTTTTCCTTTTACATGTATCTTTATGTGTTAATATGTAACACAATTAGCCTCTTATATAGCTTTGTGTGTGCCCACATGACCTAAATTATTTGATTTAAAAATTCAATTGATTGTTCCTAAGTAATCAATTTATATTCTAATTGGCCTTATTTGTGTGGAGATTTTATCGGATATGGTTCCCCCTACTTTGTCATTTATTTATGCAAATGAAACTTAATGGCATGGTAACTTGTTATTAATAGTCATATTCTATGAACCAGAACCACTTCAAAAAGCCTTTCATGCTCGTGTGAGATACTTGTTAGACATCCATGCCTCTAATATGCCCTGACATGTTGAAAATTGTGTCTAATGTGATTAGTTTTTCAAGAATTTGAGTCGGAAATGGTCAGAACACACAAGTTATTCCTAGTTCAGGTTGAAGTTTCTTGAACAAGTTTTTGGATTTTTGGCATTTTGAGTAGATACTGCAATCTTGACATTGGTAAAATTATGTTTAACGATTAAGGGTAATGTTAAAGTGCACTTGATAAAATACTTAAATTTCATTAAAATCATTGTGATTTTTTATTTTGTTGATCTAGAAGCTTTTTTAATAATATATATGATTTTATATCAAAATTTGAGATTCTTTTTGATAGAAAATATCAACATCAGTTGATTTGAATATTTGATTAAACATTTTATACTATCAATTTATTAAAGAAAATGTAACATTCATGGTAATGCCCTACTTGTTACAATTATTCCTGTCCCAATGTAAATGTTGTGCTTTGTCTCTATTTTTTGTTGGTATTCATGCTGATAGGTCATATCCTGATGTGGTGTAGTCATCCCAATCGATATTCTAATCAACCTTGATGATGTTGTGACTTACCAGTGGGATGCTGTTGGTCCATTTATATATCTGCTAAAATTAGTTGTTGTCTTTGCTTATGGTTTTTTCTCCAAATCCGTAGTGTGTTCTTCTCAACTTTGAAAGTCAGCTGCCCTCTTTAATTCCCTAAAAAGCTTGTTGAGGTATTTTCTTCCCCAGTTGTGGTTCTTCTGAAATTAGAAATGTGTAATTCTAGTAATTGCTTCTATTGTCTCTAATTTGAAAGTAGGCTATGCAATATTCAACTATACCTTTGATGGATAGTCTAGCTGGTTGTTGGCGTGTTTCCTTGTATGGATTATGGAAGTCAATTGGCAATTTCTTCTTTCTCCTACTCGTTGGACTCTTTTATGGGAAGTGTTCTAGCACTTTCTAGGGGAGATTCTCTTTACTTAATTTCTAGTAGTTCAAATTTATCAGTTATTTTTCTCAGGATTTCCTTTTCATTCCAATCTTACACCTTTTTAAGGAGTTTTAAATGGACATATTCGACCAAACTACTTGGGCTGAATAAGAAAAAATTCTCTTATTTCCTCTATATTCCTTTTCATCATGATATTAGAACCAACATTTGCCTAAACAAGATGGCCGACAAATACAGATACTTTAATAGGGTCAAGTAAGGGTGGGAAAAAGATTAACTCCACCTCTTCCTTAACAAGCTATACCATTAATCTAGGATTCTCCATGTAGTTGTCATCACTTTAAATGACATCCTTTAAACTCAATGGGAATAACTTCATATCATTTAAACTCAATGGGAATAGCTTCTTTTAACAGTCTTGTTCGATTCAAATGGTAATTCAAGGAAGATGAAAGATTGGGTACTAAAATGGTATCATCAGACATAATGAAGATGTGGATCATTCCATCTCAGCGTGGAATACCAAAAATGTTCTTGTAATATTTTGACTTATCAGATCGAATTAAGAACACATTGAATCTCTGTACGTAGTTTGCAACATCACTCATGCAATTTAGGAGAAAATCAACATGGAGCACTCTGATATTGAAAATTATGTACAATTATTTGAATTAAATGACTAGTAAGATTTCTCAAGCAATGAAGCATGAATCTTATTGAATACTTTACCATGCTTACAAGATTTTGGCTATAACTTGGCATTTTCGGGCCAAAACATTGATGTGGGTAGTGTACAGAAAAATATATGAAAATTGTGGAGAAAATAAAAACTATAATTTTCTTATTGCCTTAACAAGGATCTTAATGATGTTCATGAAAGGATTTTTGGAATTTGTTCATTATCCATGATGGAAGAAGTATTCATTGAAGATCGATGAGAAGAAAGTTGACAAAGGATTATATTATGTTTCACCAAGAACCATCTCGAAAGTACAGGATTGGCTCTTGCCATATTGATGCATTTAGATTTTTCTGCTTAATTTTTGTTATGAACAATATTTGTTATATTTTCTATTTTTTTTGTTTTTATGCTATCCTATGATGGTGGTAAATCCAATGATCATGGTAGGAAGAGGTTTGGATTTTGTTTCCTTGGATTTGCCGGCTTGGGGGGGTCCATTTGTCCTTTGTAGGCTGCTGGTTTCATGAGAACTATGGCTGTTTCGGTTTGAGCTTAAGAAATTAAACTTTAGTTGTGCCAAGCTCATTAATTTCTAGTGGAGAAGTAGCTCATTATGAGCTGATGTCTTGCTATAAAATTTAAGGTTGGGAACAAGATTTGGTGGGTGGAACTTGTTCTTTCACATCCCCCTTGAAGTTGAGTTGCTGCAGCCCTTTTTCTCCTCTGGAAAAGCCTCTCTCGGGCTGCTGCTGCTTCGGGTGTGGTGTGCCTCTTCGGGAGCTGTTTTCTTTTCTGAAACGGCATGTTTTTGTTGACTGAGAGCTACATTCCGCCTGGCTTCCTGTGCTGATTCCTCGGTCTGTGATATTCTGGCTGGAACCGTGGCTTTGTTCTCTGGATTGTTTTAAAGCTGCCTCTTGGGCTTCAACGGGAATGACTCTTGGCTCTTCATTTCTTCTTGGAAACTTGGGAACTTTGGCTGTTATGTTCCCCCTCTTTGGCCTATATATATGAAGTATTTTGTGAAGAAATGGTTGGTGAATATTTGAGAGCTAAGTGCTTACAAAACCTGAGGGTTTTCTTTGGAAAAGCTTGAGAGCTTTTTCCATTCTCCTTCTCCCCTAGGAAAGCTTGCGAGCTTCTCCTCTTTCTTCTCGGTCTTCTAACCTCCTTCTTCTCTACGCAAGTTCCACCCCACCTGTATCTTTCTTCTAGTTCCGTTGGCGAAGTTGTTGGCTGATTTTGGTTGGCTGTTTTAGAAAAGCTGTGGGCTGTTTCTTTTGTTGGCTGTTTTAGCAAGGTTGTTGGCTGTTTGGTGAAGTTGTGGACGGTTTGGTGACATTTTGCTAGAGAAGTTAAAAGGACATTGAATCCCCCTAGCTGTGGTGGACCCTTGGTTTGCATATCTAAACCTTATTTTAAATATTATTCCTACAATCGGTACATGTGAGGAGTCCTCTTGAAGGATGTTCTGAGGATAGTTTTTTTTGTTAAAAATATTGTTTTCTTTGTTAGTCTTCTTTTGTTTTGGAAGTTGGAAGTTGTCTTTTCTAAAGATAGTTGTTTTCTTATCTTATTTTGTTCTCAAAGTTACGTCTTAATTTTATAAAAGTAAGATTTGTTTCTCTTGATTGATTTCTCTTTGTGCCTTGCTCTAATTAGCTTGCATCACATATGGAATTTAGAACCAATTAAGGAATTCACTCAAGGCGTGGAAAAAAGAGGCAATTTCTCACGTGATATATGCAAAAAGACTAATCATACTAGAGAAAATTATTAAAACTTCATAGCAGGTCTGCTATTAGAATAAGCCTGGAAAAAAATGATAACATTCATTTTTATCAAATCAAAATCTAGTGGATAGAATTGAACATTGGTAACATTTTCCTAAACAAGGAGCAATTAGACCTTTTATTTTATATTGTTTGCTTCTAAAAAGTTTCTAGCTCTTCTCAAAAAGCTCAAATGTAATTGTTCTCTGGCTTTTACTTTTATTAAGGGAGGTCAAAAATTTTTTATCATTGCTCAAGAGTTGTAGATCATATAAGAGGCCGTATTTGCCTATTATCATCTTAAACCCCCTCATCTTGAGATTTTAAGGTCAATATTATTGTTGTATTTTTATTTCCTATACTTGGGATAGGAAACATTATAATTTACTTTTGGCTACTCCTAAATTGAACCTTATCTATTTGAAATCTCTCATTTAATTATTTATTTGTAAGCAAAATCTATAAAGACTTTGTTTATCATATAAACATTGTGAATTTCTAGATTAGAGCTTGAGGAAGAGGACTAACAGTGCTAGGTTGGAGGACTATGCTACTTTGATGCTTGATCTAAAAAGTACTACTAATCCCTTATTGTAAACTATGATTCTTTTCACTTACCAGGAAAGTTCAAAAAATTTTATGGCATTATATGTTTGGTCATCCCAATTATCCATATCTTAAGAACTTAATTCCATATTTGTTTGAGAGTAGAAATTACTTTCATTATGAAAATTCCTTACTCACCAAACACTAAAAAACTACCTTCATTATGATCATTCCCATGTGTGTTAGCTACTTAGCTCTACTCGTTCGAGGACAAATATGATGCAATATAAATATTAAAAAAAAAAATCACAATATAACCCAATGCTCAACTGATATGTAAATTCTACATTCTGATAGACGGGGGCATTGTGTATTTCAATGCTATCCTAGGAAGTTATTTAACTCATAATAATAACATTATTTTTCAAACAAATACCTCAACAAAATTTTATAATTGAAAGAAAAAATAATCATGTCTTACTGGTTACAAGATCTATTATGTTCATCTACTCCTATCATTTTTTTAAATGTTTTCTAAATATTCGTACCATTTCAAATCTTCCTTGTAAATTATTTGAGTTTATTGCCTTTATTCAACAATAGATTTAGTCACATGGCCTTCAAATGTATCCTCCTATGGTACGATGCGAATAAAAAAAGGGCTTAAATGTTATCTTCCTGAAAAAAGAAATTATTCATGACCAAGGATGTCACCTTCTTCGAAACTAAATCTTTCATGAAAAATTTTCTTCAGGGTGGCATTGAAGATTAAGATAGTTTCCTTAATTCCATAGAACTCCCCCATGTTACAAACTATACTAGAAACCTTAATTTTTCTAAATTCGTAATATTGAAACATCATGGTTCTTAACTCTCAAGGTGACTTATTTGACCAAATGGTTCAACATTCTATTCCACAGCAATCCCTTGAACTTTGTGATGAGGACATCGTCAGAGATTTCGACACATGTACCATCAGAAGACGCCGGAGATCAATGGCCACGATCATGAGTTTTATTTTGAGTCATTTTATGTAGTAATTTATTTGATTTTTATGTTTTTCCGTTATTGCCCTTATGGGTATTTAGTCGTTACTGTAGCCCGAGGGGCATTTTAGTCTTTTGCTTTCTTGTCATTTTGAGGCCTATTTATATGGTCCTTTTCTTATGTAATAGGGAGTTTTTGATGAAATGAAAATTACTTTGTGTTCTCTTTGTGAGTGCAACCTCCATGATCTCTTAGTGAGTTCATAGGAGAAGCTAGATCTCTTTGTGAGTTCTAGGTTTTCTTGTTCAACTATTTTCATTTATTTCTTTTGATCAATTCGTCGTCGTGGAGATTCGGGTTGAAGCACTTGTGGGAAATTGGAATTCACTCCTTGAATCCCTATATTTTCCATACTTCTTCCTCCCCTTGCTCTTGCCAACGTCCACTCCAAGCAGCTCAAAGCCTCCGTCCACTCCAAGCAGCTCAAAGCCGCCGGCCACCCTGCCTCCATTTTCCGCCGGCCAGATCAGCCGCCGCCGGCCAACCAACCGCCAGCCAGCCGCCGGCTCTACCGATTTCCCTCTTTTGCTCACTGCCGCCGCCCCTCCCTAGCTTGCCTAGGCCGCCGGCCTGCAGCCCCACCCGCCGGCCACAACCACCGTCCAGCCCCATGCCGCCGCCTCCTTACCCTCATCCCCTCTTGTGATTTTGAATTTCCCCTCCCTTAATTACTTTCCTAATCAAGCTCGAGTAATTTTGTAAAGTAATTTAAGAGGAGTTATATTTGATTTGAAATTCAAATTTCAAATCCCTCCTTTTTTTTCATACTAGTTTGAGAGTTACTTAATATAATTAATTCTAAAATTAAAATCAGAATTTTGATTATATTAATTTACTCCTATGTGGTCCCCACCTGCTTAAAACCTCAACGCCACATCATCCCTTTTTATGGCCGGCCCCCCTCTCTCTCAATCTCCCCTATTAATTTTTTTAATGGCACATTTAATTCCTTCCCTCCTAAACTTAATTTCAAATTCAAAATTCTGAAATTGAAATTAAGAACTCTCCAATTTCGGAAATCTGAATTAAATTTCAGATTTTAAGCTTCTTCCCCCATAGCTCCACCCGCCCCCTACTTCCTCCCCAACCCGTGACCCCCTCCTTCCCCTTGCTCACGGCTAGCTCTCCCCTTATTTCCTTTGGGGTGTTCGACCACGGCTTTAGCTTTGATGATCAAGGAAGAACGGATAAGACGTTGGATGCTCACTAGCCATTCCATGGACTACCCGCCACCGGCTACCACTCCAACGGACTACACTTTGTGCGCCATCTGTCCCCTAGTGTCTGTGGGCTCCGAAAATTCGGCCCCGGCCTCCCCGCTGCGCTTTTCTTTCTTTTTCGGCGAGGGGGAGTTTTAACGGATATAAGTTCCGGGGTAAATTGTGGAAGGCAGATGGGTTTGTAGATAAGACACTACCCAGAGATTCGCCCTCATTTTGCGAGGATTTTATGATCTGAGTTCTAGTTTCCTATAGGCGCAAGCCCCTATAGTTAATTACCCCTCCCGATCATGAGAGAGAACTTTCGATTAAGGCTAGTCGTCGATCAGATACGTAGAATATATGTGTTATCTGGTATATAGCAGCAGCATATATTTGGATTTGAGAATTTGAAGATTTTGAAAGGATTGAGAATTTGAAGGTTTGATATTTAAGATTTGAAATTTCACCATCTTTCACTTAAAGCGGATGGTGGGGGAATGGATGATAGACCCGATCAAGATCCCATGGTTCTGTCATCCCGGGCCATCATGGTCCCTGGTCTACTTAGTCAGAGGAGGTAGTCGACCCATACCTGACAGAAGGATCCTTGTCGGCAGCCATGGGTTGCTTCGTCCAAGGGTACCTTGTAGACCTGGGTTGAATGTTTGTTTAAGGGGACAAATTTGAATCTACCTTAGCTGACAAAGGGCTTTATGCCCTATCGATCATATTATATTGATTCATATCTTAAAGATTTAATGCCAATAAGAAACGTAACGGCGCTGGCCATAACCAATATTTCGTGGTGCCATTTGGCGGCAAAACCACTCGGTTCAGAGGGCCCCGAGTCATAACTGTTTATCCTGCGGTGCCATTTGGCGGCAAACCGCCGGTCAGAGGATACGTACCATGTCCTTACTGGCAGGAGATTATTTGAGAATGGATCATAGTGATATTTTCGACTAGGCATTTAGCTCTTTTGTGAGCTAAAGTAAATTTTGATTTGTCCACCCCGACAAACTGTTGCGGATGGTGGATGGATTTTTCTTTACGCGATAAATAATTTGTTTCAATTTTTAAATATCTTAAAGCTTGATGATTTTTTGAATTTTTGTGGAATTTGGATTTTGTAGAAACTTTAGGACATTTTGAAATATATGAGAGATTAACCCCTCCGGTTGAGATTCACATTCAACACGACCATCATCGGGGTGTTTGGGGCGTTTTCATTTGTAGTTTGAACCTTGTCAACTATGTCTGGATGTCGACAGAGGATCGGGTTTCGTAAGCTTTGTCTTTGTGAGTGAATTCTATTGATTATAGGCCTTAAAGGCCTAATATGAATGTATTAAAATAAATATACCGGTCCCCACAACCATGTGTATTTGTTTGAAGGTTTGAACCCTGTCCACTACTATGGATCTGCATAGAAGGATCAGGTTAGAACTTGAATTCACTTGTTGACCCGCGCAGCATCCCTAGGCGTCACGTGTGTACCAATAACACGCTCGCCGGGGCCCATGCGGGTTGAGATTATATTTCCCCCTTTAGTGTACCTATGTGTATACAAGCTACAGTGTAGGTGCAGGGGGATTTCAAAATATTTTAGTTGTGCAAGTAATTGTAATTTGAATGCACACAATATTTCATTTGAGAGATTATGTACGCCTTCTGTCTGCTTGTACGAGTGTTGCAGATCCGGTGGCGGCGAATTATAGGTTGTAGACGCCTTCTGTCTGCTTATATTTGTGTTGCAGATCCGGTGGCGAGTTGTAGCAGCTTATGGATTGAATTATTTGCTGCTTTGTACAGGTAGATTGTCGTGCACTACTTACATGATTTGTGCAAGAAGATTGTAGTGCACTAACGAATCTCCTGCTTTTGCTCGTAGGGGACAAACTTTCCGGTGGTGATGTGCCTATTTTAATTAAGGGTCGTACAAACCGTGACACATAAAAGTGCGTTATTTTATTTCTTTTTGAAGACATGATCACGGGCTGTACGAGCTGCCTACTTTAACAGCTGGTCTCCGCACACCACTTAGAGCGCCCGTGACTTGCAATACGACGGGCACATTTTTTATCCTCTCACAAAGGTGTTCAATCAGAAAATTACCGGTGATGTGCGGGGATTCTTATGTGTTTACAATGATCACGAAAACATCTGGTAGGAAAGGTAAATTTTTTTTTACTTTTACTTTTTACCTTTACCCCCCTCCTTTAAGATAATTAATAACCGTATTCACTTGTATTTAAACTCGTATTTACTTTCGTATTTATGCACGTATTTACGTTCGTATTTCACTTGCTAGTGAATACTCTAGGAATCCGATGCCAGAGCCTCGAAATGGAATCTTAGGATCCTAAGTGGATGGGGCCCGCAAGTGTACCTTATCTATCCTTTAGCAAAGGATTCTAGGATGGTGGGGCCTGCGAATGATTCAAACTCAATGTTATAAATAGGAGTGGATTTCAACTCATTTCTTCCCATCCCATTTCTGTAAGGAGATTTTGGTGAGGGACTTAGGGGTGTACGAGTCAGGTGCTAGGAGGAAGAGGCTTGATTCCTACCTATTGGCGAACAACTAATTCCCTTGAAGACTCACTGTATGTTGCATTTCACATTGATTTATATTTCTTTTGTATTTGTTTTTCAGTGTCGGGAGCCTAGGGTGTCGTATATTTTATTTTTGGTTAACTTAAAACATTTAAGTGGATTTTAAATCTTTTTTAAAATTTCTAAGTTACAGGTTTTTGCTGAAAATTTTGGCAGCACTCCAACGTCATCCCCGCGTAGGGGGCTGCCTCGGAGTGTGTAAGGACTTCCCGCCTGCCAAGAAAGGCAGTCACGGTAGGTGTCGGGTGACACCGCGGCCGCAGTTCCAATCCCCGCTCGCTAAAAAAAGCGGACACGGAGTCTTTGAGCACAGATTTAAAGTATGACATTTTCCCCGCCTAAAGCGGTGATGAGTACTTAATTAAATAATTTTTTTTACAAATAACAAATTTCCCCGCCTGCTAAGAAAAGCAGTCACGGGTACTTATATTTTCATGCATACGAATTTCCCCGCTTGCTCATTGCATCACGGGTACTTAAGTTTTCCTCGCCCGCTAAGAAAAGCGGTCACGAGTACTTATTTCATGCATAGAAATGTAAATACTAGTTTTTACCTTGGGTGTGCAGCAATCGAGGCGGCGAAGGCGGATGACGGTAACGTAGGAACCTGTGATGCACAATTTCAAATTTTTTTATTATTATTTGTGCAATAAAATTAATCATTTATGCTTTTCTTTTATTTAAAACAAAGTGTAGAGAGAGAAAGAAAGGAAGAGAGCTCTCTTTCTAGAGAGAGAAAGAGAGGGAAAGAGAGGATTTTATGGGTTTTTCTGGTGGAGTGGGCTTAGAGTGTGTAGGAGATTAGGGGAGTGGGGTTAGAGAGAAAAATCTCTCTCATTTTTGGAGAGAGAAAGAGAGGAGGGAAATTTGTTTCTCTCTAGGCAAGGTATTTGGAGGTATGGTGGGAAGGGGAGACGCTTAGGATGGAAATAGAGCCGTACATGAAGGAATTGCACTCTCATTCTAGAGAGAGAAAATTTTCTCTCTCTAGGTTAGAGAGAGAAAATGAAGGATGAAAGTTTTTTTTTTTGTTGGAAGGGTGTAGGAGGTGTGTAGGAACATTTTTTGTGAAGGGATATAGGTGGTTTGGTGAGTGGAAGTGAGGAAAAAAAAATTAGGGTTTAGGGTTTTGTAGGTTTTAAGAAAGAGAGGTTGGAGGAGGAAGAAGAAGATGAAGGAGAGGAAGGAGAAGGGAGTAGAGGAAGAAAATAGAAGAAAATGGTGGGAAACTTGGAGGGAAGATGAGGAAAGATGAAAAATAGGGAAGGGAAAGAAGAGGGAAGGAAGAAGAAGAAGAGGGAGAGAAGAATAATGGAGGAAGAAGAAGAAGAAGAAGAGGAGGAGAAATTACCTTGCTTGGAGGAAGGAGGAGAAGAGGGAGGCCGGCCTTCTTGCGTGAGTTTGGGCGTGAGAATGTCGTGAGTGGGGAGAGGGGGGCGGCTAGGAGAGAATATGAGGGAGTGAGGGTTAAGTGAGGGGTAGTTTAGGTATTTTTGGGATTTTTTTATTTAGAAAAAACCTTTTTTTATTTAAAAAAACTCATTCTCTCCCTTTCTTTTTAAACAAAAATTTAATTATATTGCACAAAATAATATAAAAAAATTTTTAATCTTTCATCTAGTAAGTCGCCGCGTCGCCGCTCGCACAAGTCGTCGTCTCGATTCGCGCGCCCAAAATTTAAATTTTCGCCGACCGTCGACCCCCGTCAATATGGGTGTCGATCTTAACTGTTTTCGTTGCTCCGGACGTATCGGCGCTGTCAGTTTCGAGAACGGAGGTCGTTTCGGCGATTTTTTTTTTTTGGTTTTGGGTCGACACACGTCGGGTGAATTATACGCGATTTCGTGCTTTTTTTTTATTTCAAAATTCACCTTGCGCGGTCGACTCGAACCCGACACTAGTATTGGGGTCAACAGTGGCATCGCTCGGTTGCTCTCAATCTTCCTCCATTAAAAGCGCCACCAACAAGAGAGTGAGTGAGAGACCCAAGGTGAAAAGTTATATTTGTTAATTGTGGATTATTGTTTCTCTCCATAACATTATTATCTAATTCTATGTTGTCAATTTGATATTGTCCCATTAATCTAATTGTAACCTCATGCCTTACATAATTTCGACTTGATAATTCCGAGAACTTAATTTGGGTAAGCATTAATTCTATAACTAGCAAAGCTTTAACAATCTTATATTAAAATCCCCAAACAGTTTTTATTTCCATGCATTATGTTTCACATCACTTTGGGTATATCCTTGAAGGAAGTGTTAAATTCTAAGAATTAGAGAGGGAAAAGGCTTGATTTTATTGCATAAAATTATCCCTATTTATAGACCTATACAAGATATCTTAATAAAGAAACAAGTAATTACAAAATCATGCATAATTGCTCTAATATAATTGATACGATTTTACAGGGGATTTAAGAAAAACAGAGAACTGGTTTACAAAAAAAACCTGAGAGAGAAGGTTCTTGATGGCTGTTCTGCAGAAATATGGAAACTGTGAGAGTTTTCTGGAATTCTGTCTTTACAGAATTCTAAGAAAACTTTGGTTTCCTGAAAGCTACAGAGGCTGGCTGTATGGGAAGGAACCCAATTCCTGAGAGCTGCTAGTTGAGGACAGCAGGAAGCCAAGGAAGGGAGCCGCAGATTTTGGGGCTGTTTCTTGAAGGCCTGGTTCTGGCGGAAGAAATGGCCTGGAAAGCTGAGATTACAGTTTGTTGATTGCGAGAAATTATTACGTGTCTCAATACATAGTCAATACACTGCTAATATGCAACAATACATACACAATGTGTATTGATCACATGTCAGTGTGTATTGACCACGTGTCTTCATTTGATGGGAGTTCAGATGTAGCTCTAATAGAGAAACAAATAATTACAGAATTATGCATAATTGTTCTAATAGAATCCTTCCTAAACCAACCACCCAAATATGGAATGAGATTAGCGTGATCTAGGTGAGCTTCCCACGGATTCTCATCCTAGCAGTGGGATCAAGTGTCAAGGGATGGTTAAGATTTAACAAAGATTGGCGTGAACTAGGTGAACCTCCCACAGATTCTCATCTTGGTCGTGGGATTTAGTGTCAAGGGACAACTGAGATTTAACAGGAAGAATATACAAATAATGGAAAATCCTCAACCTCTTGAATATTGGCATGAATTTTACTCGAACTTAGGTGCGGTTTCAGTTAATTCACAAACTTTCCTTCATTTGATATTATTGAGGAATTGGCTATTACTTCTTTACTCAACATCCTATAACATGTATTGTGAGATTTTTTTTTTTCATTTGTCATTCTCAATAAAACTTTCGTTTTTAGTTTAGCATGATTGAAATCTCAAAGACTTAAAAAGTGGCCTTAAAAAAATGAAATGAGAAGTTGTTCATAAAATAAGGGAGCAATCCCAATTGGGTGTAAATGGGTGTGCATGTTCAAATATTAGTTTAATATATCCATTTATAGATACAATGCACGGTTGGTTGCAAAAGGCTTCATCTGAGCTTATGGGATCGACCACTCAGAAGTTTTTTATATAGATGCAAAGCGTAACACAATTCAGGTACACTTAATGGCATCTTATCGGATGGTCTTTTTACCAACTTGATGTCAAGAATGTGCACTTCAATGAAGACTTTAATGAAGAAATCTGCAAGGATCTTCTTGCAGGAGTCAAGAGCTCTGAGAAGTTAAAACAAATATCCAAATCAATAAAAATCTATTTATGGCCTAAAAAAAATCATCTAGAGCATGGCTTGAATGGTTCATTGAAACTATATGCTTGCAAGGATTGAAGCTAGCTCATCTTCTTGTTGATAAGACTAGAGAGGGAGCTGATAGTAAACTTGAATTATGGAGGTCAATATTAGAGACTAAAGGTTTTCACTTGAGTAGATCTAAAACGGAATATATGGAGTGTAATTTTAGTAGTAATAGACCTAGTGAGGGGTTTGTGACTTTGGGCGATCAAGTCATTATTAAGAGTACACATTTTAGATATCTTGGATCTATTGTTCAGACTGATGATGAAATTGATGGGGATATTATCAACATAATTCAAGTTGGATGGTTGAAGTGGAGGAATGCATCGGGCTTATTGTGTGATAGAAAAGTACCCCTCAAACTTAAGAGAAAATTCTATAAGATGGTAGTGAGGCCTGCAATGCTTTATGGTGCTGAATGTTGGCCATTAAAAGAGAAGCATAATACTAAGTTAAGTGTGGCAGAGATGAGGATGCTCAAGAGATGAGGATGCTCAGGTGGATGAGTGGCTTTACCCTTAGAGATAGGATAAGAAATGAGCATATACGTGAAAAGGTTGGAGTAGCTCCAGTAGTAGATAAGATTAGAGAGAGTCGCCTTAGATGGTTTGGTCACATAAAACGGCGGTCTTCCAATGACCCGGTTAGGAGAGTAGAGGTATTAGATTTGACTTATGTTAAGAAAGGTAGAGGCTGACCTAAAAAGACTTGGTTAGAAAATATTAGGAATGATATTTCTTTATTAGATTTAAACGAGAATTTGACCTTTAATAGGACACAATGAAGAAAAAGGATTCATATAGCCGACCCCACATATTGGGATAAAGGCTTGATGTTGTTGTTGTATATGTTGATCATATCATAATAATAGGAGATTACGATTGGGAGATAAAAAGATTAGTTAAGGAGTTTGAAATTAAAGATTTCGGTCCACTTTGGTACTTTCTTGGAATAGAGATTGATGTAAACTAAGTAGAGAAGGCACAAAGAGAAATCCGACAAGAGAAACAAATCTGATTTTTATAAGATTAAGATGAAACTTTGAGAACAAATTAAGATAAGAAACAACTATTTTTAGAAAAGACAATTTCCAGCTTTCAAAACAAAACAAGATTATCAAAGAAAACAATATTTTTAACAAAAAAAAACTATCCTCAGAACATCCTTCAAGAGGACTCCTCACATGTACCGATTTTAGGAATAATATTTAGAATAAGGTTTAGATATGCAAACCAAGGGTCCACCACTGCTAGGGGGAATCAATGTCCTTTTAACTTCTCCAGCAAAATGTCACCAAACTGTCCACAACTTCACCAATCAGCTAACAACTTTGCTAAACAGCCCACAACCTTTTTAAAACAGCCAACCGAAATCAGCCAACCACTTTGCCAACGGAACTAGAAGAAAGATACAGGTGGGGTGGAACTTGCGTAGAGAAGAAGGAGGTTAGAAGACCGAGAAGAAAGAGGAGAAGCTCGCAAGCTTTCCTAGGGAAGAAGGAGAATGGAAAAAGCTCTCAAGCTTTTCCAAAGAAAAACCCTCAGGTTTTGTAAGCACTTAGCTCTCAAACATTCACTTTCATCCTTCACAAAATACTTCATATTTATAGGCCAAAGAGGGGGAACATAACAGCCATAGTTCCCAAGATTCCAAGAGCCAAAATTCATTCCCGCTGAAGCCCAAGAGGCAACAATAAAACAATCCAGAGAACAAAGCCACGGTTTAAGCCAGAGACATCACAGCCGAGGAACCAACACAGGAAACCAGGCGGCAGCAGCCAAAACAAAGCCACGGAACCAGCACACCGTGGAATCAACACAGGGAACCAGGCGGCATCCTAAAGTTCGGTCAACAGAGGGAATACCAAGGCAGAAAAAACAGCACCCAAAGAGGCATGCCAAACCCGAAGCAGCAGCAGCCGTGAGAGGCTTAACCAGAGGAGAAAAAGAACAGCTGCCACACAGTTTTTTAAGGGGAATGTGAAAGGACAAGTCCACCCACCAAATCTTTTTCCAACCTTAAATTTTATAGCAAGACATCAGCTCATAATGAGCTACTTCTCCACTAGAAAATAATGAGCTTGACACAACTAAAGTTTAACTTCATAAGCTCAAACCGAATCAGCAAAAGATCACATGAAACCAGCAACCTTCAAAGGACAAATGGACCCCCCCAAGCCGGCAAATCCTGGAAAACAAAATCCAAACCTCATCCTACCATGATCATTGGATTTACCACCATCATAGGATAGCATAAAAATAAAAAAAAATAGAAAATATAGTTCATAACAAAATTTAAACAGAAAAATCTAAATGCATCAATTCCCCCCAGGTGGGGAATTCTCATCTCCAGATGAGAAAATTTCAGCAACTCTTTTGTAGAGTTCCAAATTTCGCTTTTGAAGTTCAGCAGCATCAATCCACGTGCAATCAATTAATGGTCGATTACTCCATTTGACCAAAATTTCTGGTGTTCTCCATGCCTTGTCTTAGTTGTTTTTATATCAACAATTTCTTCAATCAGATCATCTTGGTTCAACGAAGGAGTGGAAAGTGGCAATGTTTCAAGATCCACAGAATCACCTGTATTTCCTTCATACAAAGAAAGATCAGAAACATTAAATATAGGAGAAGTTCCAACTGTGTTAGGTAAATCTAAAAGATATGCATTTGTGCCCAATTTCCGAAGAATGCGAAAGGGTCCGAATTTTTTTCTGCTCAGCTTTCCAAAAGTACCAACGGGAAAGCGCTGACGACGGAAATAAGCCATTACCATATCTCCTTCTTTAAAAACAACCTCTCTCCGATGCTTATCTGCAGCAGTTTTATATTTGTCATTTGAAATACGGAGTTTTTCAAGAACTTGTTGTTGGACAGATTTGATATGATCAAATGTTTCTAATGCTTCAGCACTTATTTTGCTCGGTAAAGACAAACCATTTCGATCCAAAATGTGAGGAATTGATTGACCATATAAAATCTCAAAAGGAGTTTTTCCAGTAGTTCTATTAACAGAATTGTTATAAGCAAATTCAGCTTGTGGTAAAATCAAATCCCATTGAAAAGGTTTCTCACCAGCAAGGCATCTTAACAGATTTCCCAAACTTCGATTGACAACTTCAGTTTGTCCATCGGTTTGAGGATGGTAAGCACTGCTAAACTGAAGAGAAGTTCCTAACTTAGCCCAAAGTGTTCTCCAAAAGTGACTCAAAAATCTAGTGTCTCTATCAGAAGTAAATGTACGAGGAATACCATGAAGTCTAACAATTTCTTTAAAAAATAAATCCGCTACATGAGATGCATCAGAAGTTTTTTTGCAAGGAATGAAATGAGCCATTTTACTAAAGCGATCAACAACAACAAAAACAGAATCATGTTTTCTTATAGTAACCGGCAAGCCCAGAATAAAATCCATAGAAATATCTTCCCAAGGTTTATTTGGAATTGGAAGAGGAGTGTATAAACCAGAATTTTGTGAAGTCCCTTTGAAAGCTTGACAGATATTGCATTGCTTCACAAACTTAGTAATTTGTTTTCTCATGTGAGGCCAAAAATATTTTTCTTCTACCATAGCAATAGTTTTCCCTTGACCAAAATGACCACTTAACCCACCACCATGAAGTTCTTGCACTAACTGTTCTCTTAAAGAATTATTTGAAATGCAAAGTCTAGAACCCTTAAACAAAAAGCCTTGGTGAATAACAAATTGACCAGACGGATCAGTTCCCAAGTTAAGACAAGCCTCCCAAATATCTTTAAAATCAGAATCAGAAGCATAAGTATCTTTCAAAAACTCAAAAGAAGTAATGGTAGGATAAACAGTAATCAATAAATGTGACCTTCGACTTAAAGCATCGGCAACCTTATTCAACACACCAGTTTTATGTTTGATATGAAATGAATACTCTTGCAAAAAAGAAACCCATTTAGCATGTCTCTTGTTGAGATTTTTTTGTGATCCCAAAAATCTTAAAGCCTCGTGATCAGTGTTTAACACAAATTCTTGCTGAATCAAATAACATCTCCAAAATTTTAAAGCTTGAACAATAGCATAAAATTCCAAATCATAAGTAGAATATCGAGATCGAACATCATTCAATTTTTCACTAAAATATGCAACTGGTTTTCCTTCTTGGCTTAAAACAGCACCGATTCCCACATGTGAAGCATCACAATCAACTTCAAAAACTTTTTCAAAATCAGGCAGACTAAGAATTGGAGCATGACTCATTTTCATTTTGATAATTTGAAAAGTTTTTTCAGCCTCTGGAGTCCATCTAAAAATTCCCTTTTTCAAACAGTCAGTAATAGGAGCAATTACAGAACTAAAATTTTTAATGAATCGACGATAGAAAGATGCCAAACCATGAAATCCCCTAACCTCACTGATATTTTTAGGAATAGGCCAGCTTTTGATTGCCTCAATTTTCACAGGATCAACTTTTATTCCCTCAGCAGACACAATATAACCCAAGAAAGTCAAACTTGAAGACATAAAAGTACACTTTTTAAGATTGATATACAATTTTTGTTCCCTCAAAGTTTGCAAAATTTTTTTAACATGTAAAAGATGTTCAGAAGGATGAATACTGTAAATCAAAATATCATCAAAATATACCACTACAAACTTTCCGATAAAAGGTCTCAAAATATGATTCATTGTTCGCATAAAAGTACTTGGAGCATTAGATAAACCAAAGGGCATAACTAGCCATTCATACAACCCTTCTTTGGTTTTAAAAGCAGTTTTCCATTCATCTCCAGACCTTATTCTTATTTGATGGTACCCACTTCTCAAATCAATTTTGGAAAAAATTTTGGCACCACTTAACATGTCAAGCAAATCATCAAGCCTCGGTATGGGAAATCTGTATTTAATGGTTATCTTATTGATAGCACGACTATCCACACACATACGCCAAGTTCCATCTTTTTTAGGAGTAAGCAAAGCAGGCACAGCACAAGGACTTAGACTTTCTTTTATTAAACCCTTTTCCAAAAGTTCAGTCACTTGCTTAGAAAGCTCTTTATGTTCATTTGGACTCATCCTGTAATGTGAAAGATTAGGCAATGTTGCTCCAGGAATTAAATCAATGTGATGTTGAATGTCTCTCATAGGAGGTAAGCCAGTTGGTAACTCGTCAAGTGTTAAATCAGAAAATTCATTAAGCAACGGTTGCACTTCCTTAGGAATTTCAAGAGCCAAATCAGATTCTTTTCCAAGCACCAAATAAGCCACTTCAAATTGTTTCAAATCATTTGTGTTTAAAAGTAATTCAGGAGTGGATGAATTTTCAGATTTCTCTTTTTTTGTTGGAGGATCAGAAATGTTTCTTTGAGGAAAGAGAGTGAATTTCTTATTATTTTGAATCAATGTATAAGTATTCCTCTCGCCATTATGAATGGTTTTATTATCATATTGCCAAGGACGCCCCAAAAGTATATGGCAAACTTCTAAAGGTACAACATCACAAACAATTTGATCCTCGTATGTCCCTCCAATTGTCAAATTAATGGTGCATTGCTTTGTTATTGGGACCTCACCTCCTTCCTTAAACCATGAAATTTTGTAAGATTTGACAAGAGGTTTTGTTTTCAATTTGAGCTTTTCAACCATGTGTTGTGACACAAAATTTTCTGAACTCCCACTATCAATCATTAAAGTGCAAATCTTCCCTTCAACCGTGCAAGTTGTTCTAAAATTATTTCTTCTTAGCCACTTATCGCCCTTTTCTTTTTGAACAGTTAAAACTTGTCGAATTACTAACAAAGGTTCTCCTTCGTCTCCTTCCAAATCAAAATTTTCCATTTCAGCTTCATTGTCAGATTCTGGTTCATTTTCTTCTTCTTCACTTTTATTTTCATTTTCTATCAAATTATTTCGAGGAGGATTATTTTTTCTGCAAGTAGCCGACAAATGACCATAAAGACCGCATTTGAAACAAGGTCCAATCAGTTTAGGTTGTTCAGTAGGTTTAGAACCTATTAGCCCTTTTCCCTTTTCCAGATTTTGATTTTCATAAGTTTTGACCTTAGTTCCCGACGTCCCAACAGAAGATTGAGTTTGAATTTTCACCCCACCAGTTTGTCGTCGCTTATATGTTTCAATGACTTTGCTACTTCCCCTTTGATGTTGTTTCTCAATTTTTAAAGCCATGCGATAAGCCTCATCTAATTTAATGACATGATGCAAGTTTAATTGATCTTGAATTGTCCACTTAAGTCCATTAAGATATCTTGTTACCGTTTTTTCTTCAGATTCGTCTAAATCATTCCTAGCTTGCAACTTAAAAAAGTTTTCAGTGTATTCTTCCACAGTTAGAGTTCCTTGACGTAGATTATTAAATTCTTGAAAAATAGTTCTTGAATGATCAGAAGGCAAAAATTTCCCTTTCATTTTTTCTTTAATTCTTTCCCAGTTTTGAATTTTTTCTTTACCTCGCCTTAATCTATTGTTTTGCAAATTTTTCCACCATGTTAAAGCATGTCCTGTTAATTTTAAGCTTGCAAATTTAACTTTCCGATTTTCTGGTATTTCTTTCCACTCAAAAAATTGATCCATTTTTTCAACCCATTCGAGGAATTGTTTCGGTTGTAATTTTCCTTCAAAATTATGGACATCGATTTTAATCCCATGATCCCAGTTTCTTTGACGCCTATTTTGATTCCTAGGACCCTCATCTTCGCTCTCAGAAGACATGACATTAGGATTAACATTAGCTTGATTGACATTTAAATTCGCGATTGCTTCAGCCATAGTATTGATTTGTTGTTGCAAATTATTTAATTGTTGTAAAAGTTGTTGCAAATCCCCTTGATTATTAGCCATCGATTGAAAAGCAAAGACTCACAAAAAAGACAGATAACTTAGACAAAAGACTACCCAAGCAAGGAACTTGCTCTGATACCAAATTGATGTAAACTAAGTAGAGAAGGCACAAAGAGAAATCCGACAAGAGAAACAAATCTGATTTTTATAAGATTAAGATGAAACTTTGAGAACAAATTAAGATAAGAAACAACTATTTTTAGAAAAGACAATTTCCAGCTTTCAAAACAAAACAAGATTATCAAAGAAAACAATATTTTTAACAAAAAAAAACTATCCTCAGAACATCCTTCAAGAGGACTCCTCACATGTACCGATTGTAGGAATAATATTTAGAATAAGGTTTAGATATGCAAACCAAGGGTCCACCACTGCTAGGGGGAATCAATGTCCTTTTAACTTCTCCAGCAAAATGTCACCAAACTGTCCACAACTTCACCAATCAGCTAACAACTTTGCTAAACAGCCCACAACCTTTTTAAAACAGCCAACCGAAATCAGCCAACCACTTTGCCAACGGAACTAGAAGAAAGATACAGGTGGGGTGGAACTTGCGTAGAGAAGAAGGAGGTTAGAAGACCGAGAAGAAAGAGGAGAAGCTCGCAAGCTTTCCTAGGGAAGAAGGAGAATGGAAAAAGCTCTCAAGCTTTTCCAAAGAAAAACCCTCAGGTTTTGTAAGCACTTAGCTCTCAAACATTCACTTTCATCCTTCACAAAATACTTCATATTTATAGGCCAAAGAGGGGGAACATAACAGCCATAGTTCCCAAGATTCCAAGAGCCAAAATTCATTCCCGCTGAAGCCCAAGAGGCAACAATAAAACAATCCAGAGAACAAAGCCACGGTTTAAGCCAGAGACATCACAGCCGAGGAACCAACACAGGAAACCAGGCGGCAGCAGCCAAAACAAAGCCACGGAACCAGCACACCGTGGAATCAGCACAGGGAACCAGGCGGCATCCTAAAGTTCGGTCAACAGAGGGAATACCAAGGCAGAAAAAACAGCACCCAAAGAGGCATGCCAAACCCGAAGCAGCAGCAGCCGTGAGAGGCTTAACCAGAGGAGAAAAAGAACAGCTGCCACACAGTTTTTTAAGGGGAATGTGAAAGGACAAGTCCACCCACCAAATCTTTTTCCAACCTTAAATTTTATAGCAAGACATCAGCTCATAATGAGCTACTTCTCCACTAGAAAATAATGAGCTTGACACAACTAAAGTTTAACTTCATAAGCTCAAACCGAATCAGCAAAAGATCACATGAAACCAGCAACCTTCAAAGGACAAATGGACCCCCCCAAGCCGGCAAATCCTGGAAAACAAAATCCAAACCTCATCCTACCATGATCATTGGATTTACCACCATCATAGGATAGCATAAAAATAAAAAAATAGAAAATATAGTTCATAACAAAATTTAAACAGAAAAATCTAAATGCATCAGAGATGGTTAGAAATAAATGTAGTAAATGAATATTTCTCAAAAAAATTATGTCATTCATCTTTTAGAAAAACTGATTTGATGGGAAGCAAACTTATTGACAATTCAACTAATCCAAAAAATTGAGAATGTAGAACAAGTTATCTAATTGATAAAGTTAGGTATCAAACATTAGTCGAAAAGGTCATTTATTTATCTAATGCCAGACAAAACATTGTATGCAACTTATGAAAAGCACTTGAATGTTATATAGATATGTAAATATTTAAAAGGAACCCATAATAAGCATTGTGTACTCTAGTTATTGATATCAATTGGCCAAACTCTATGGTTTACAAAAGTTTTACTCTAGATATTGTACTCAGGTTTGGGGTAATCTTGTAGCATGGAGAAGTAAGAAGCAAATATTTTGTCAAGGAGTAGTTTAGAAGTTGAACTCAGATATTTGAATAGTGAATTTATATGGCTAAAATTATTTCTAGCAGAACTCAAGTTATGGGCAAAACTCTAATAATATTATATTGTGACAATAAGACAACTATCAACATAAACCACAATCATATTCATTGTGTGATGTGGACATCAATACATGGAAAGTTTATTATAGAAGGGGTCGTAGATCGACAACCACTATTGAGTCGTTATATTAGTTGTTATGTGTGTTGTATGTGGTTTAATTTAGTTTGTGAATTTTTTCTTAATGTTATGTTATAAGCCCAAGGGCATTTGTGAACTTTCTTTAATGTTATGTTGTAAGCCCAAGGGCATTTGTGTTTTTTGTCTTGTCATGTGGTGGTGATGCGGACATCCAACCGTCCATGTTTATCCAAGGAGGAGCTGAAGATCGACGTCCCACGTTATCTTAAATTTTATTTGTAATTTTTATTTTTATTATGAATTTTTCATTTTTACCCTCATTTAAGAGGGTCGTCCTATGTAAGCCCTAGGGGCATGTTTTGTTTTAGTTTCTTAGGCTTATATATAGAGACCCTTGTTTGTGTAATGTAATAATGAATTATTAATAAAAAAAGAATTGGTGCATTTGTCTTGATCTCTGTGTGAGTTCTGGAGAGGAAGTCCTATGGGAGGACAACCTTGTTTCCACCAACCGTAGGATGGATCCGAGCTCATGGATTGAAGTCCCTCAGGGAGTGCAACGTAGTACCCACCAGCCGCAGGAAGAGTCCAGGCTGGTGGTTTGTATTATTTTTATGTTATTTTTTTTTTCTTTGTTCTCCGCCCTCTCATCTCTAGTTTCCACCATTCACCATCCATTTTTGTTTTATTATGTTTGATTTTGGCTAACTTTTCTTTTGGATAAAACATCAACCCCTCCACCTCCATAGTTGGCCGACCATCTCACCCCTAGCCTATTCCCTCCTCCACAAATTTTGAATTTTGAATTCAAAATAGCCTATTTATTACCTTCCTAAATTAATCTATTGTTAACTTGGAAAGTTCCTAATTTGAATTCAAAGATATTTGAATTTCAAATCCTTTCTAAATTAACAAATTTATTTTTGGAAGCCTTCCCCTAATTCCTCTAAATTTGAAATCAATTTCAAATTTAATATCAAATCTCATTTAATGCCTTGGGCCACATACATCGTATGTGGACATCTCTCCCCCTCCTCCTTTGGCCGCCCCCCATTTTCTCTCACCTATGTTGCACCGATACGGATACGGCGATATGGATACGACACGATACGGATACGGGACACGCCAATTCTTAAAAATATAGGATACGGATACGGCGCGGATACAGCATTATAATATATAAATAATACATAAAAATTAATAAAGTAATCAAAGTGTAATATTTGAAATGACAAAAAAATTGAAATAAAAGTAAGCATTAAGTATTGAAATGTCTAGTACAACAACAAAAACAAGAAGATAAATTGCCCAACACATGAAATTTCAACTATTCAATAGAAGGAATGATAGGATTAGCTTCTTCAGTGGTTTGTCTTTGAGTTTCTATATCATCTTCAATAAATATCATAGCTTCTAATTCAGGCTCATCAAGTGAAAGATTAGCAATTTCTAATATTCCCATATCCTCAAGAGATTCAAATCCATCTCCAGCAACATCCCACATCCTGTTGTCTCCTTCCATATAAGTTGGAGTTTTCCTTGAAAGAAGTCGAAGGTTTGTATGCACGTAAACTAAATCTTCAGCCCGTTGTGGAGTAATTTTATTTCTCTTCATTGATTGGATGAGTGAGTATGTGCTCCAATTTCTTTCACAACAGGATGAGGATGAAACTTGGCCAAGCAATTTTATGCCGATTGTTTGTAGTAGAGGTGCTGAAGCTCCATGTATAATCCACCACATTTTCGGATCAATTCTCCACCTATCACGCAATGACTCTTGGTCACCAAAGTCCTCTAAATAACCAAAAAATTTAGCAAGCTCAATATTGACACTTCTTCTCTCCTTATTTGGAAAATAACGCTTCAAACATGTCTTCCTCATATTTGAAATTTCTAAATCTTTTTGTGGAGAAACTCTTTGAGGATCCTCTTGAAGCCATTCTTTAGTTGAATATCTTCAAATAACATTAAAATGAAATAATGAAAAAATGTTGAAATTACAAAACAACAAATTGTGAATTCATAATGAAAAAATGTTGAAATTTACCTTGGATTTAGTGAGTGAGCCAAGCAATGTAAAGGTGTATTACTTTTGCTCCACCTATCTTCTAGAATAGCATAGATAACATCCCAAAAGCTTGAGTCTTCATGAAGTGTCTTCCTCTCATGTCTATATATAATTTCTTTACTTTGGCTAGCATTGAATCCCACATCTCATAAATGAGATGTAAACAAGACTTATCCGTATCAGCTACTCTCAACATCTCATAAATTGGGTATGTGAAATTTATGATGTATTCAATCTCATCCCACCATAAATCATCTAAAAGCTTCTATTTTACATACCTAGCCTTTCCAACATCATCTTCCCTATAACATGTCCATTTGTCACTGATCACCATAGCTTGAAGAGCATTTTTTATTTTTTTGAATCTTCTCAACATCACTATTACTGAGGCAAACCGAGTTTCAGCAACTGCAAGCATCTTTAAATTAGAGAAATCATTGAACATAGAGAGTCTCATGGAGTGATTCATAATAAAATTTCTAATTACAATTGCATCTCCAGCAATCACTGTGATCCAATGACATTCATTATAGGTGATTTCATTTTGTCTCGGTATTCTTAGCTGCACAAATATTCTTCAAAGCAAGATTAAGCGTATGCACAACACATGGTGTCCAGAAAATATGAGGATATGCTTGCTCTACAAGTAGACCTGCAGCTCTACAAATAGGTGCATTATCAGTAATGACCTGAATGATGTTTGAAGGCCCCACCATCATGATAACTTCTTTGATTAAATTAGAAATGAAGAACTTATCCTTGTATTGTCCTTCACAGTTTACAGCTTTGATAAACATATGATAACTCTCTGTTACAGCCATGAAGTTGATAAGTGGTCTTCTTTGTGGATCTGTCCACCCATCACAAACCAAAGTAACTCCTTTTTCCTTCCAAACTCCTCTAGTAGGCTCGAGCAACTTCTCAATATTGTCCCTCTCTCTTTGCAACAACTTCGTTCTAATGACATTATATCCTGGTGGCACGTATCCTGCAAGATTGTTATTGCATGCATATGTAAAAGCATTTTTGTAATGTGGATTCCTTGCTAGGTTAAAAGGAAGTCCAGCTGAGTAAAACATTCTAGCTATTTCCCCGTCTAGTTGTTCTCTCATTTGTAAATTAAATGCTTTCTCCAAAGCACTTTTTACAACATGTTTTCTTTTTTTTTTTTGTTCAAATCCCTCCATTCGAAATGGTCCTTTGTTTACAGTACTGTCATCACATCTAATTGAAGAAGATGATGAAGGATAGGAAGCATGAGTGCTTGGAAGTGGAATATGTTTTGGAAGCTCTTTTTTACTCCTTTGCTCAGCTTCACTGATTTTTTTTGTAATTCAGCCATTTGTGATGAGCTAATTATCTTCGGGCAAACTTTGATTCCATGACCACTAATCTTCAACAAATGAGCTTTCACTCTATAATATGATCCTTTGTATGATGCATTACAAAAATTGCATTTGAATGCAATATTGCCTCCCCCTTCTGATGTTTTACCTATTTTTGTAACATAACCCCATAAAGGTTTGTTATCTTCAATATTAATTTTTGATGTACCATCATCAGAATCAATTCCTGCTCCACTAGAATTCATTATCCTACAAAGGATCTATACAAATTAAAACATATGAATTTGAAACATGAAAAAATTTAAGTGAAAGCGTAGATATGTTGCGACTCTGCCGGGGGTCCAAGGGGGCGCTGCCCCCTGGCGGGGTTCGACCTGTAGTACTGAGTTCCAATACCGAGCAGTACTGAGTTCCAATACCGCTCGATATCGAGTAGTACCGAGCAATACCGAGTTCCAATACCAAGCGGTACCGAGTTCCAATACCGAGCAGTACTAAGTTCCAATACCGCTTGGTACCGAGTAGTACCGAGCAATACCGAGTTCCAATACCGAGCGGTACCGAGTTCCAATACCGAGCAGTACTAAAGTTCCAATACCGCTTGGTACCGAGTAATACCGAGTAGTATCGAGCAATACTGAGTTCCAATACCGAGCAGTACCGAGTTCCAATACCGAGCAGTACTAAGTTCCAATACCGCTCAGTACCGAGTAGTACCGAGCAATACCGAGTTCCAATACCGAGCGGTACCGAGTTCCAATACCGAGCAGTACCGAGTTCTAATACTGCTCGGTACCGAGTACCGAGCAATACCGAGTTCCAGTAACGTTCGGTACCAAGCGGTACCAAGTTTCAATACCGAGCCTATGATTAAGAAAACGAAGAACGATGAAGAAAACGAACCTACACTGCTCACGTCGCCTTCACTGTTCGCGTTGTCAAGCCGCTTCGTCGACGAAGGATGATCCTATCGACTTTAATGCTCGCGTCGTCAAGCCTCTTTGTCGACAAAAGATGATCCTGTTTGCTTCTATGCTCGGGTCATCGAGCCGCTCCTTCAACTATAACGAAGAAGATGAACACGTGTGTGGAAACGAAAAACCTAGCTCTTTGAAATGTTTCAGCCGCATAAATGAATATGGATATTGAGCGGAAACGGTGGAAAGTCGAAAAGAAAAGGGTAAATCGTGGCTCAGTGTTTTTTTTAATAGGACACGCGTATCTGATACGCGTGTCCAGTCAAATTTAAATAATATTTTAATCGAACATGGCAAGGCTGTATCTGACACGTATCCGTGCCGTATCGGAGGCGTATCCGTATCCGACACGTATCCGATACAGCATGCCTCGTAAATAGGAGTATCCGTGCAACATAGTCTCTCACATATTATAATTAATTCCCCTCAATCAATGCTCTCGATCAAAACCCTTTTCCTCCAAAATTTATTCTTTCCTAAATTAAGCTGTTCTAAATTTGGTAAGTTTTCGAATTCAAATTCAAACGAATTTGAATTTTCAAATTCTTTCGTAAATCATTTAGCTTAATTTTAGAAAGCCTTCAATTAATGATTGGGTAAATCAAAAATTAATTGAGAATCAATTCAAATTCCACATTCATTGAATCTGAACACCCTA
The DNA here is from genome assembly GCA_016618105.1 of Dendrobium huoshanense. Taxonomy (NCBI): domain Eukaryota; kingdom Viridiplantae; phylum Streptophyta; class Magnoliopsida; order Asparagales; family Orchidaceae; genus Dendrobium; species Dendrobium huoshanense. Next base: position 38,879,838 of record CM028353.1, on the reverse strand, counting down.
TCCCATTTCCCTCTCTTTGGCTGACCCCTTCCCTCCCTTTTCCAATTAATTTGAAAATTCTAAATTCACATGAATCCCCTTCGTTCTACATCAGTTTGGTATCAGAGCATGGTTGCTCACTCAGGATGCGAACTCGACTGAGTCGAGCTCTTTTCCACCCCGGGAGAATGATGCGGACATCCAACCGGCCATGCCTATCCGAGGAGGAGCTGAAGATCGACGGCCATCATTGTCCCACGTTATCTTAAATTTTATTTGTAATTTTTATTTTTATTATGAATTTTTCATTTTTACCCTCATTTAAAAAGGTCGTTCTATGTAAGCCCTAGGGGCATGTGTCTTGTTTTAGTTTCTTAGACCTATATATAGAGGCCCTTGTTTGTGTAATGTAATGTAAGTTTTCGAATTCAAATTCAAACGAATTTGAAATTTCAAATTCTTTCCTAAATCATTTACCTTAAGTTTAGAAAGCTTTCCTTCAATTAAGGATTGAGTAAATCAGAAATTAATTGGGAATCAATTCAAATTCCACATTTATTGAATCTGGACACCCTATCCCCTTTCCATCTCTCTTTGGGCGACCCCTTTCCTCCCTTTTTCAATTAATTTGAAAATTCTAAATTCACATGACCCCCCCTTCGTTCTACATCAGTTTGGTATCAGAGCATGGTTGCTCACTCAGGATGCGAACTTGACGGAGTTGAGCTCTTTTCCACCCTGGGAGAATGATACGGACATCCAACCGTGCGTGCCTATCCGAGGAGCTGAAGATCGACGACCATCATTGTTCCACGTAATCTTAAATTTTATTTTAATTTTAATTTTTATTATGAATTTTTCGTTTTTACCCTCACTTAAGAGAGGGTCGTCCTATGTAAGCTCTAGGGGCATATGTCTTGTTTTGGTTTCTTAGGCCTATATATAGAGGCCCTTGTTTGTGTAATGTAATGATGGATTATTAATAAACAAAGAATTTGTGCATTTGTCTTGATCTCTGTGTGAGTTCTGGAGAGGAAAAGTCCTATGGGAGGACAACCTTGTTTCCACCAGCCGCAGGATGGATCCGGACTCGTGGATTGAAGTCCCTCAGGGAGGGCAACATAGTACCCACCATCCACAGGAAGAGTCCGAGCTCATGGTTTGTATCATTTTTATTTTATTTTTTTTTCTTTGTTCTTCGTCCTCTCATCTCTAGTCTCCACCATTCACCACCCGCTTTTATTTTATTTTGTTTGATTTTTGCTAACGTTTCTTTTGGATCAAACATCAGCCTCTCCACCTCCATAGCCGGTCGACCACATCACCCCTAGCCTATTCCCTCCTCAAATTTTTAATTCAAAATAGCCTATTTATTACCTTCCTAAATTAATCTATTGTTAACTTGGAAAGTTTCTAATTTGAATTCAAAGATATTTGAATTTCAAATCCTTTCTGAATTAACAAATCTATTTTTGGAAGCCTTCCCCTAATTCCTTTAAATCTGAAATCAATTTCAGATTTAATATCAAATCTCATTTAATGCCTTGGGCCACATACATCGTATGTGGACATCTCTCCCCCTCCTCCTTTGGCCGCCCCCATTTTCTCTCATATATTAATTAATTTCCCTCAATTAATGCTCTCAATCTAATCCCTTTTCCTCTAAAATTTATTCTTTCCTAAATTAAGTTGTTCTAATTTTGGTAAGTTTTCGAATTCAAATTCAAACGAATTTGAAAATTCAAATTTTTTCCTAAATCATTTAACTTAAATTTAGAAAGCCTTCCTTCAATTAAGGATTGGTAAATCAGAAATTAATTTGGAATCAATTCAAATTCCATATTCATTGAATCTAGACACCCTATCCCTTTCCCTCTCTCTTTGGCCGACCCCTTTCCTCTCTTTTCCAATTAATTTGAAAATTCTAAATTCACATGACCCCCCTTCGTTCTACATCAGGTGGTGCCTATATAATGGCTCTGCCCCCCCTTAAGGATGATGATTATCTTTGAATGAATTCTGATTTTTGCTCTCTTTTCTTGTGTGAGAGTGAGTGTGGTTGAGTGGTGAAGCCTTAAGAGAAGGCAAATGAAGTACCCAACAGCCCATTAATGTGAGCTCTTGGTTTTCCCCTTGTATCTCTTCCCCTTTCGCACCTTCTTCCTCCCTAACTACTGGTCAACCCCCTTCCCCTTCCACCGCCCACGGCAAAACCACCACCATCACTTCCCCATCTAAGTTCCCAATCCAAAAATTCCCAAATATGAAATTTTGACCTTTGGGATTCCATTGGACCCCACTCGTCCCATGGAACTCTTCATGTTAATGTCTTAGTGGTGCCTTTCTTATTACTAAGTACCGTACATAGCCTTTAGGAAAGTTTGGATCTAACCTATGGAGAAGATTGGGGTTACCCCTTTCCCAACTCTACATCTCAATGCTTATAGTTACAAAACGATATGCCCACATAATGTATGTCAATGGCGCAAAATGATGCGCGCCATGGGGCACGGTGCGGAGTGGCGCATGGCGCGGCGTGGCACACATATGAGGCTATTTACTTGTCATGGCACAACGCATCAAAGTAGCGCGCGCTATATACGTCATGCATGGGCAATGGCGCAAGGCACTTATGGCACACGTTATTTTGTTAACCTATTATAAATTATAATTAATTTTTTTAAGGTTTATATATTAATATCATAATCAATTATTAATTAATTAGCCTTCAAATTAATAAAATATCAAAAAACTTTAGAGATTTTTTTTTTGTAGGATTTAAAGCTATTATTTAGGAGGGTTTTAGGATAAATTATGCTTAAATCTATTGATGTTAGTTTATGTAAGATTTAAAATTGTCATTTTTTCTATTTGATAGGATTTTTATGCCTAAATTTTAGTCTAATCAACCAATTATTTGTTATTTAATGGTATATAAAATTAATTAATAAATATTTTTTATTGTGCATCATGCTTAAAAAGGCGCGCGCTACGCCATACGCTATGGGCCATGGCTCCACGTTTATCTTTATGCCGTGGTGTGTCATTCGCCACTGACAAATATGGACAAGAGTAATGTGGGTATTCTAATTATATATTGCTTGACAAGGATATTGCTCATTGAGAATTAATGAGAATGTCTAACACGGAATGTTTATATGCCTGAAATCAATAATTATTCCTCAGTTTTTTTGTCTTTGTTATTATCCATATTAGGGCTTTTGCTTCTCCGTGCACGCTGTTGACTGGATCTCTCTTTATTATATCTATACGTTCTTTTTTAATTTGTTTTGGTCCTCTTTGTTCATTTTTGTAGGGACTGTTACAAATGGAATTGTATCCGGAGTTTCTGTTGCTGTGGAAACCGGGAAAAGGGCACTTTTGCTTTTGAAAGGAAAAGAACGTGAAGGTTCTCATGTAAGCAAATATCAATGCTCCATGTCTTAATTTGTCTTAATGCATTTCTTTTTCCCTTCATTTTTTTTTGTGTTGGCAAGTTTTTTGATTTTGATGTTCTAATGATAGCCACTTATTGCTTGTAAAATCATTAACCAGAAACTCACTGGGCTCAGCTTATCTTAACAGATTCAGCGGCTTGAGGTGCCCGGAAGAATTATTAAAAGCATATTATCCAAGGAAGGGAATCAGATGTCGGCATCTCAACCAGATCATCAATTTATTACGGTTAACATAGAGAATGACAAGCGCCCTCCCCGACCACCTGTCCTGCAGTCAAATTTGAAGGATCATGCTTCCAGTTCACTACACACTTTTGTTTCTGATGCTGATGGAAAATCACATAAAGTTGATAAGGCTGCTTCAAGTGAATTGTATGCTAATGTATCCATCAGGGATAATAAGATTGAAAAACGCATGAGAAATAAAGATAGACCTGATCGTGGGGTATGGGCACCCCTTCATCGCTCTGATGTTTTTCAAGGTGAGCAGGATTTTTTTCCCTCATTTTATGCTTGCATTCATCAAATGCGTCGGAAGCTTATAGTTATTACTGAGACCATATTGGCTTTGTGACTGTAGGACACGGCACTAATTTTCTCCCAAGCAATGAAATAGGAGCGGGTCATAGAAATAAGAAATTTGATACTCCAGGTGGTAATAGAAGTTCAGAATCTAAGAGCCTTGGAGTTGGACGAGGGCATCATGCTTCTTTGGACAATGGTTGGTTTTCTCGACATACATGAACAGTCTTTATAGTGATTTACCATGTTTATTTTGCATGTTCTTGCTTTGATGGTGAATTCATGGGAGATATATTATTTTAGGTGTCAATAGGCATGCAGTCCGTCGGGGAATGGCACATGGTTCAAAAGATTTGGATGTCTCTGCAAGTACAGCGGAGGCTAAGCCATCAAAAAGAGGCCCTATTCCATATGAAGTGAGTAAACTGTTGTGGAAAGCATTTTATTTTTTGTAGTATCCTGAAGTGGCTTTATCACTAATAAAGATTTATGTTAATAGCTTTCTTCTGTGTTTACAGAAACAAGTATGGGTTCAGAAGACCGGCTCTGCTTCATGATTTTCCTTTGTAATGTAAGTTTTTTCAGATTCTGTTGCTTTTGTTTTCTGTAAGTTAATGCAACTTTCCGTTTATAGTGAGATGCATTTTAAAGTATAAAAGTGTGGTATAACTCTCATCATAAATATATTTCAAATATCTTAGTGAATCTTGTTCTGTTAGTTATCTCCATCGGTAGGAGTGAAAGGCTGAACGTTCCATAACTTCTAACGTTCCCAGATAGGTGCCATTTTGGCAGTCATCCTTAACTATTTTTATTCTATTAAGTACTGCAGTTTAAATTTTCAATCACAAACATTTAAAGTCCTATTTAAGTGCCTGATATTTTATTTTTCAGTTACGTGCGTCTAAGTGAGAATTTATTTTTTCAGATACGTGCTTGATATTTGAGTGCGTAAGGTGGAATACCATGATATTTTCTTTCATAAAAATCACGAAATTATAGCTTTTGAAATGCTAAACTTTTAACCGCTGAATATTGAATAGTTTTCCAGTTGGGTGACTGAGGCTTACGTCCTTTGGTTTGGACATATTGATTTCTGTTTTAGAATCTTGTACACAGGTATTTGACTTTTATCAGGAATGACAAAGAACCTATGATCTCCATCGACCATTGATACATAAGCTATATGTAAATGTTATTATTAACAAGTATAAGTTATCCTTAATTTCGTGTGGCTTATTTACTAAAAATCCTGAAAAGTACGTGTTTGCAACATATGTGGTACTTTACAGAAAATTGGAAGTTTTTTTTTCTCCTTTTTATTATAAAATAGGGTAAAATGTTGGAAACATGAAAATCTTAGGATCCGTTTTAAATTGACGTGTTTTGGTTGTATCATTTGTCCCATTTTTGTTGGTTGGATTCTATCATGTTCAACCGTCAAGCAGGAAGTGGATGAAGATGTGTCTCATGCCTCAGGCCTCCTTAATAGCTCTTGCCTTTTGAATCTAATTTCTATTAATTGTGCTGCTTGGCATTGTGACTATATTAATAAACTTCTGAACGCAGATAATTTTAAAATTTTATGATTACACTATTAGACAAGCAAATGAAGGCAATGTTAAATAAAGACTTGGTTTTTATTGAGGAAATTTTACGGAGTTGGAATGAAATCCTAATAGTTTATGAGGATAATTACGAATCTATGGCTATTGATTTAAGTTGTATGATTAGTTTCATTTTTTTCTCTCAAAATTTAAAACATCTAAATAGAGCCAAAATGTTGAGAATAACGGATTGGGAAAGTAATTCATTTTGATTTTATTGTGGCATTATCTTTTGCAATTTGTCATGCATTTGTGCTGCTTGGCATGGTGACTATATTAATAAATCTTGTGAATGCATATAATTTTATGGTTACACTATTAGACAAGCTAATGATGCATTGTTAAATTAAGACCTGGTTTGTGTTCAGGAAATTTTATGGAGTTGGAATGAAGTCCTAGTAGTTTATGGGGTGTAATTATGAATCTATGGTCATTGATTTAAGTTTTACTACTGTTTTCATTTTTTTTCCTCAAAATTTCAAACATCTAAATAGAGCAAAAATGTTAAGAATAATATTTTGGGAAAGCAATTCGATTTAATTTTATTATGGCCTCATTTTCACAAATTGTGGAGCATTTGATGAATTATGTAAGTAGATTTTGAACTATCAATATATCCAATATATGTAAAGATTTGTACGAACAAACTAAGAAGACAAATACTAAACATTGGCCTTTATGAATTCCCATTTTGAACCATTTATTTTAAGATATAATCTTATTTGTACATGCATTAGGCCAGGATTCACAAGTTACAGGATTTAACATAGGGATAATGCTAGAAATTAATTCATAGTGGGTCTAGGGAGATTTTCATATCTTACCATTATAGCATATTCGTTCTAAATTAATTATTAAGTTTTTGGGTATAGCATAAATGCTTGAACCACCGATGTGATTCAATACATTGTTTTATAATTAAATCATCTTGGATTTGATTTTGAGCCGATCTTTTCTCAGTGCAAAATTGGCTCATTGATGCGACCTAAGTTTCTAAAATTTTATGGAGAACACTTAGGCAAGCAAATAGGGAATTTTTCCTTTCAATAACTCATAAACATCCACAAAATAAAGCATAAAGGAGAAACAAGACTATTTAGAAAACTGCTACGAAATTCGAAGGAAAAAAAAATAAAAAAAATAAAAAAAAGATAAGATAAAGCTACCCTCAGAAGAACCAACAAGTGGTCACCTCACTTGCAACGCTTTTAAACTAAAGGATAGGTGTCCAAGGAAAGATCTAAACCGGAATCCACCACTGAATTGATTCGGCACAAGTCTATCCTCCTCTGGCAAATACCAACTAAAACGTGGTAGCAGACACCACCAAGCTCACAAGAGAAGAAGAATACAGTTGGACGTTACCGTGGAAATAGAAGAAGAGGAAGAAGACCAAGACGAAGTATAAGAGGAAAAGTAAATAGGAAACTAGCTCACAAGCTAAAAAACCCGCAGATTTTGTATGTAAACACTTCACCAAAAACCTCCTTCAAACAGCAACAAACAGTCCCCATATATAGGGGAAAAAAGAGTCCAACATCCCCATAAAAGTGTCGTCCCCTAGGCAACCAATAAGAGCCATCATAATATATGAAGTAGCAAAGGGAGGGGTACGGACATCATGGGGAACCAAACAGCTAGAAAATCAATCAACCATCAAACTGTAATTTCTCAGCTTCAATCCATGAACAGTTAGTCAGGGGTCATCCTTGCCATCGAACTAAGAAATGTCGGTGAACTCCACGCCTCGTCTGTGTAGTATGAATGTCCAAAACATCCTCAATATCTCCATTAGTCTAAGCGGGAACGATAATAGGCAAAGTCTCCAAGTCTGCAGTATCAGTTGGCTCTCCAACATTTGTTGTAAGGTCGGCAAATTTAAACACAGGAGAAGTCCCTATGGAAGATGGGAGATCCAAAAGATAAGCATTAGATCCCAATCTTCGCAGTATTTGAAAGAGACCAAACTTCTTCCAGCTTAATTTGCCAAAGGTACCAATTGTAAAGTGTTGTCGTTGAAAGTAAGCCATCACACGATCTCCTACCTGAAAATGACACTCCCTACGGTGTTTGTCAGTCGCAGTTTTGTATTTGAAATTTGTCATACGAAGTTTCTCCAGGACATGTTGTTGTGTGCTGACTGGGCTTTCAAAAACCCTAAACCCTAAATTTGAAACTAAACCCGTTTGTTAATTTTGGGTAAGGAATTTGTTAGACCGGTCTGGCCGGCCCCTTGCCAAGGGTCGGCTCAAGTGTATAGGAGGCAGGCAGCAAGAGAGGGAAAGGGAGATGGGGCCCACTAATTCAAATTCACATGTTTTGGAGCCAAAGGAGGGGGCGGCAAGGGAAGACTTGTAATTTGGGCTTAATTGATTAATTGTGTGCTTTAAGTAGGAAGGAAGGATTAAGGTTAGGGTTATGCTTTGTTTTGTCGCTGATTTTGTAGTTCTTGTCTTAAGTGTGTTGAGCCCCTGATTCGTGTTGGGGTTTGGAGAGAACGATCATTCTCTCGAATTGAGGATCAATTGTATCTTGCTTTATTTCTCCCATTAGTTTGATTTCTTCAATAAAAATTAATTTTTGCTGATTTTCTCGATGAATTTGTGGAGCCTTTTGTTGTTTTTTTGTCTCTTTGTTCGGGATTACTTGAAATCTTCAAGTACTTCCTAACAGAATTTTGTTAGTGATAACCTGTTTTATAAACTTGTAATTTTCTCACAATGCAACGAGATAAACTGAAAAGATTAAAATGTCAGCTTAAAAGTGCTATGTACATGGAGCATCGTGCATTTTGTTCAGCTGCCATTTATGACTTTAGTAGTGATTTGGTTCACATTAATTTGCTGGATACTATATTATTGTTTATGTTGCAACTTAAAGTGTGGCCTATTGTTGCATTATGGCTAATGGTGTTTTGATGATTTGGTTAAACTTCATCTTATTTCTTTTTTACATGTTAGTTCGTGCATCTGATTGTCACATCATGCGGTAGCATCCTAGAGGGGAATGAATTTTTTGAGGGGCTAGCTGTATTTTTTTTCTTTCTTGTTTCCTTTGCCTTGTTCCATTTCCTTCCCTTTCCCATTTTTGATACACACATCATTAAAGATTCCCCGCTTCTCTCAATAGGAACCAAAGAACTATAAGGTCTCATAACATAGTTCGATACACTGGTGGGTTTATTTGCAGGAATGACAAAGCAATGGTTAAATCATTATCATTATTCGTATCCCAATTTTTTTAATTTGATTTTTATTATTGTGAACAGACTGCTACATAATGTGGTATTCATCTGAACTGCCATTCAAATTTCTTGTTACAAACAAAAAGACAATTTCATAGTTGCCACTTTGCATTTTCTTTTCATCAGTATGTTGTAGCGGTTGTCTTGTCTTCTATGGTCTCTTTTTCTCAAGTTATATTTTTATGTATGTATTGTATGCATTTTCTTTTTATACTCGCAAGATCTATTTTGCTGTCTTCCCTCAAATGTATTATTTTTTTAGCTTCTCTGTTTCACATGAACTATGAATAACAAATGCATTAGTTGTGTCCTCATCTACAGCTTTTTTCCCTTAACTCGGATACCGTTCTGCATTGGGTTTCTGTAGCCGATGACAGGAAATCACAGTTGCACATATTCATATCTGGCATTATGATTTTTTGCCGCTACAAATGATCACTATGGCATTTCTATCGTATAGTTCACCTGGAAGATCTCCTATGATGGAATTTTCACTAGCCGAGCAGTTCTTGCATGACTGATTCTGCTTTTGCCCCTTTGATGTATGAAGGCTTGTTCCTCGATTCCTGAAAGAGTTGGAAGCACCTACTATCCTTAAAAAGGCTTACAATGTAAGCTGCTCAGTGTGAATGAGATTGTGCAGGATTGTTAGTTCTTTCTCTCTTTGCAACTGCGACGATGTAGGAGCCCTTTTTCAGGCTATTGGATTGGCCAAAGAACATAATTATACCCCGGCATTGGTCAGAGCTGCCATGATTACAATTGCTTACCTTGTACTTAGTAACTGCAGTAAATAGAGCTACTTATCTGTGTTTCATTGGAAGTAGTTATACCCACAGCACAGCACCACATCAAGTTGAGATGGCTTCACATTAGCCAACCAACTGACAGTGGAAAGTGCAAATTGATGTGGCTTTCAAAGATTGTGTTTTTGGTGGGCTTTTAGTTTGTTTTGTGAATTTGAATGTTGAAATATAATTACATATATATATAAAGTTGTAAATTTTTCTTCAACCCTTCCATCATTTGCGCATACAATTTTGCCTGTATGATATGCCCCCTTATAGTTCTGACGAATGGCTTTATATGCCTTTGAAGTGGAGAAATTTGAAGGTCCTGTGTATTGGTTTGAGTTGAATTGAAGTTTGGGAGAGCTGTGATTGAAATGTAAACCTTTGGTTTGGCCTTTTTCTTAGCATAAGACTGATTGGATGGTTTGTCTTTGGTGCAGCAAGAGGAAAAATAAAAATAAAAAATCAGACTCTAATTTGATTACCCTGGGCTTTACTGTCATCATATTTGCTTTGGGATCAGTATAAAATATATTTTGATTGATTAATTATATATTACATTCCTTCTAAAATAAATCTAATGGCTATGAAATTATGAATTGCTCATCTTTTCCCTAAGCCTAAGATTGCTCGGACGAGTCGTCCTGAAGGTCAAGATTTGGATGACCTGGTGTAAAGTTATCTTCAGCTACCCCATTGGTATCTTCAATGGTAAGCTCTTACAATTTGAAGACACCATTTTGCCATTTTTTAGGTTTTGGAGAACATTTGACGAACATTTGTGGATGCATTTTGTAACCCTAAACTTAAAATGTAATAAGCTTATCTTGTTGAATGAAGATAATTGTGTCAATAGCAAGGGCGGAGCCAAAAAAAAAAAAAAAAAATTATGTTGAGGCACAATTTATTACATTGAAAGATATAATAAAATATCAAAAATAATATAGAGTCTTTAACTTGAAAACATTTCAATTTTCTTAGAAATTTATATAACTCAAAATTATTTAAACAATGCAAATGTGATAAAAGAAGTAAATTTATTAATCTAAATCTTAAAATACTTCAAAAATTATATTAATAAGAAATAAAAATTCCTCATATTTGTAATAAGAAAAAAGAAAGAAAAAATTTAAATGATTTATGCTCTTGTAGAGAGAGAGAGAGAGAGAGAGAGAGACCTACAACCCTGAAAGAAGTGGGGCTACAAGTTACTCTCCACGACCGGAGCGAAAGGAAGTGTGGGTGGCCCAAGTAGTCAAGGTTTGAGAAGAACTATTGATACTTGATATTGCGGAACAATGGGAAGGAAAAAATTAGGCAGAAGGAAGCGCGTGTTTGATTTGGTAATCAAGGATTATCATAACTTTTTTTTTTAACAAATTATAACTAGTATTATAAGGGCTCCGAAAATTTGTGCCCCAGCCTCCCCTCTTTCGGGAGAGTTTAAGTTATGGGGTAAATTTTTAGAAGGCAAATTGGGTTTGAAATAAGACACTACCCATATATTTCGACCACATTTTGCGAGGACTTTATAATATGAGTTCTTTTTTTCTTATAGACATAAGCTCCTATAGTTAATTACCCCTCCCAATAACGAGAGAGAACATTCAAATAAGGTTATTCGTCAATTAGATATGAAGTATATGGCATATAGTAGCATCATGGGTTCAATTTTGGAGACTTGATATTTAAAATTAGAAATTTCATTATTTTGCACTTAAAGCGGATGATGAGGGAACATATGATGGACCCGATCAAGATCACATGGTTCCGTCATCCCAGGCCATCGTGATCCCTAATCTGCTTAGTCATAGGAGGTTGTTGATCCAACCTGATAAAAGGATTCTAGTCGGTAGCCATGAGTTACTTTGTCCAAGGATAACTTGTAGACCTAGAATGAGTGTTTGTCTAAGGGGACAAATTTGAATCCACCTTAGCTAATAAAAGGCTGTGTTCCCTATCTATCATATTCTATTGATTAATATCTCAAGGATTTGATGTCGTTGGGGAGCATACAAGCTAGGACCGTACTGTAACACAATAGAGTCGTTGGACCAAGCCACTAGGTCAGAGGGTTGTGGTTGTAATCGTTGACCACGTTGAGCCATATGAGCAAACCACGGGTTCTTTGCGAAGCCGTCTAGCCAAACTGACGATCAGAGGACCAATGACATGTCCTTCCTAGCATAAAATGAATTGAGAATGAATCATAGTAATATTCTCGACTAAATATTAGCTATTTGTGAGCTAAAGTAATTTTCATATTTGTCCACCTCGACAAATTATTGCGAGGGGTGGATAGATTTTATTTTAAACGTTTGACAATTGATTTCAATTTTAAATATTTCAAGATTTTAATATTTTTTGGGTTTTGAATTTCATGGGAATTTGGGATGTATTTGAAATATTTTGAGCTAACCCCTCTGATTGAGATTTAAGTTCAACACAGCCATCATCGAAGTGTTATTATGCAATTTTTATCTTGTTGGTTGAACCTTGTCAACTCTACCTATTTGTCAATAGAGGATCGGGTTCTTCTTAGTCTTTATGCCTTTATAAGTGAATTTTCTTAATATTAGGCCTTATAGACCTAATATGAATATATAAAAATAAATATATTGGTCGACGTCGTGATTGTATATTTGTTTGATTGTTCGAGCCATGTCCACTCTTTTTGACTCGTATAAAAGGATCGAGCTAAAATTTGGATTTATCATTTGACTTGCACAACATCCTCAGACGTCACGCATGTGAATACATCATGCTCATCGGGGGCCCATGCGGGTGCATATTCTTACATGTATACAGGTTAATGTACTTTCGTGTTATTTTTTGCTTTGCTTTGGAAGGGATGCAAAGTAATTGAAATTTTAATTTCTTTAGGAAAATTTTAAATTTGATTTTTGAATTTTAATTCTGAAATCGAACATACCGTTGGAAATGATATAGTGCCTTGGAAGGCGGATATCAAATTTCCTAATTGGTTTTTAGATCTAGAATTATAAATTCATCCTAAATATCGTAGTCAAATTCAAGAAGGAACTACGTATGACCCCTAGAGAGTCAAAATGATGTTTGATTAAATATTTAACTATGATAATCTAGATGTACTATCATTAATCTCATATTCAAAAGTATGTTGATAAATGATATATCTTTCTGGAAAGAAAATATCACATATTATCCCTGATTTGAATATGGAGATAATGATTGTTGTTGATTTCCTTGATTTTTCAAAGAGAATTAATTAATTTTTAAATTGATATAAGGTTTTTAAATCTCTTGGCTTAATCAGGGTTGAACCCAAATGGACGGTTTTGGGTCTATTTTGGTTAGACCCTAATTAAGCACAGGGTTGGGCTGACCATGTAAGATACAAGAAACCTAGGGCTATCCAATGCAAGCGTTATTTAAGCTTGGTGAAGCCTAGGTTGGAAATTTGCTTAGCCTAAGGTGTTTTGGCCACTTTGGGGTAGCTCAATTCCTATCATAGGTGCACCCAAGGGATAGGACAGCTATGGTAGGTACAATGGGTCATAGGAACCCAATGCAAGTGCTTGCTTGGTCAAACTTGACCTAGATTGAGTTTTGGCTCATGAATAGTCGTATTTGGACATTTGGATTAAGCCATATGGCTAACCCAAGTGGGCCCAAGTGTTGGGCCTTTAAGGGGACCCTCTAAGGGACCTAAAGGGTTACTCTAAGTGTTGAGTCTAGTAAATAGGTTGTTAGACCTAAGTTAATGTCCCAAGGCTACCAAGAGGGGGGGTGAATTGGTATTTTAAAAATTTAAACCCTCTTTGAAAGTGTGTTGAATCAAAATGAAAATTTTTATAAAGTTTTTATAGAAAATGTTTTTCAACCACAGAGTTTTTTAAACCAAAAATAAAATGCGGAAAAGTAAAAACAGTAAAGTAAATGACACCAGATTTATAGTGGTTCGGTCTAAACCAGACCTACATCCACTCCCCAGAGGCACCCTCTGAGTATTGCACTAATACCAATAGTGACTCTCCTTTTGCACCCACAACAAGGCGGAGAAGCCTTTACAAAACACTCTTTTCACCACTACCCGGTGCGGTAGAGAACCGTCGTCCTTTTACACAATCCTTAGTGTTGGCAGAGAATCGTCCTTCCTTTCACACTCTCCTAGTGTGGGCAGAAAACCTTCCGTCCTTTCACACTCTCCTAGTGTGGGCAGAGAATCCTTCGTCCTTTCACACTCTCTTAGTGTGGGCAGAGAACCCTTCGACTGTTCACACTCTCCAAGTGTTGGCAGCGAACCCTTCGGCAGTTCACACTCTCCAAGTGTCGGCAGCGAACCGGATCTCCTTGACAGATTTTCTCACAAGAAATCTAGAAGAAAGAAAGAAAAGAGTGAAGTAATCCCAATTCACAAGTAGAGATTATTACCTTTAAACTCCAAGTGAAGCCTTCACGCTCCAGTGGTAGGAATCCTCCTTTGAATGCACTCTTACACTCTCTCCTTGGCTATTCTCTCAAGAGGCACGAAGATCAAATGACAAAAAGATTGAGTGGCAGTCTAATTTGGACTATATATACAAAAGACAAGAAAAACCGCCCAAAAATTGTAAGATTTCAATTATGTACGCAGTTGACCGTCCCGTACGATCGTGGATCGTCCTGGACGATATTACTTAAAAGTCTTGAAACGAACCTGTTTGTATATGTGTACGAAATGTTTTCGTACAAGCTGAACAAAGTTCGTCCGGTACGAACGGTTATTACAAGGTCGGTTCCAAAAATTGCAGAAAAACCATTCTAAGTCAGTTGTTTCGTCTGGACGAAAATTTATTCGTCTGGATGAAATTTTTACAGAGACCAGATCGTCCTAGACGAAATTTAATTTCATCTGGACGAAATTCTTACAGAGAGCATATCGTCCTGGATGATCTTTAATTTCATCTGGATGAAAATTTTACAGAGAGCAGATTGTCCTGGACGATATTTAATTTCGTCATGACGAAAATCTTACAGAGAGCAGATCGTCCTGGACGATATTTAATTTCGTCCTAACAAAAATCTTACACAGATCCGATCGTCCTGGACGATATTTAATTTCGTCCTGGACGAATAGGACTTAGAAAATTTTTCTGCCCAGTTCCTATTCGTTCCATGTGATCTTAATAGGAGATAACTGTCTGATCGTCCCGTACGAACTGATATCGTCCCGTACGATCAGTATAAATTTTATATAATCTCCTTATGTGTGTGTGCATGTTTTTATTCACTCAATTACAATCACTCGCTTTCAAGTTTATTTAAAAGAAAAATACAAGCTTCAAATTCACAAAGTATCTCATGATGAATTTTGATTTGAAGTTTTCGTAGTCTGGAGTTAGATTTTTCTGAAATGTTAGTACACACAAGAGCAAATACAAATCTTCTAAAATTGTTAAGAGATAACTACACATTTGAACAATAATATTTGGAATCATCAAAACTATACAAATTGCAAAAATGTAAAGCATGCAAATAGCAACTATCTTAACAATCTCCCCCTTTTTGATGATGGCAAAACAATTATTGTTTGTATGATTTCAATTTAAACAAATCTCCTAAGCTCCCCCTGAATTGATGAATACATGAAAATAAGGAGGTATTTTAAACCAAAGAGCATAATTTTTTGTTTTTCAAAAAAAAAAATTTAACAACAAAAAAAAGACCAAGACAAAACCACAAGTCAAAAGACATAAAATCAAAATACAAGCATACAAACACAATAATTTCTCTCCCTTTTTGATAAGAACAAAAAGTGAAGAAGAAATAGACAATAAATGTATGTAATTATATGAAATCCATTTGAAAATTTAATCTAAAGAGTGATTGACATAAGATATGCAATCTAAAACTAATAACATTAGGTAAATCATAAAAATTCATAGAATTTAAGAAGTGATATAACAGTGTAAGTAAGAAGAATTTATCAAAGACATGATTCAATTTAGACATTTGAGATATAGAAAATCAATACAAGAGAGATGAATAAAAATTCTATATTGCAAAGTTCAATAGAAATATAAATGAACATAAGATCAATTTGAATTAAGAGATTGAAAGAATCTGGAAAGAAGAGAATTACCACATGTGGCGCTTGGCATCTTTTTCAAAATTTTGGCACATTTTTGTGCATCTTTTTACATTGGGCTTATTTCGTGCCTCTTTTTCACATTTGCGAACCTTTGCGCATTCCTTTTGATTTTTGTACTCTTTGTACAATTTTTCAAGAGTAATTGAAACCAATTCTTTCTAAGATCAATAATATAAAATTTCAAATTTTTCTAAGTGCATAAATATCACTTGAGCAAAGAAATACAAAATAAGAATACATCTAAATTGCAATAATAATATTAATTTTTATGTAGTCTAAATGAATAAACATGAAATTAAAAAAATTCTAATTATAACAAGTTATAAACAAATTTTAAATTTAGAAAGACTAGATTTTCTAATGAAATTAATCTTAAATTACAATTTAATTTAAGCACAATTAAGATTAAAAAAACTAATGAAATTCATAAAAACTAAACACATTTCAAAAACAAACCATATTTAAATCGACTACAACAAATATTGATATTGATGAAAAAGATTACAAGATCATTTCATAATATCAATAAAAAAATACACTGAACTTTTAAAAATTTAACACAAACAAACACAACTAAAACAAACACTAATACAAACATAAATACAACAAACATAAAGAAAATCATCACTCATATCTCTATTCTTCTAAAGGAGGAGGAGGAATGCCACCAAATAGGTTGAAGTAGGAAGTCATCAACATAATATTGATATTGATTTCATGAACTTTATTTCTGATACTACCAATGTCTTGTTGCTACTGCAGAAGTTGAGCATCAATTTGATCAAATCTTTGATCAAAATGAGTCTCAAGTCTATCAAATATCTCAATCAAATTCTGATAATTTGATTGAGGTGCAGATGTTTGCTCTCCTTCTTCTTCTTCTTCTTCAGAAGCATTGGCAGGTGCTTTCCCTTTTTCCTCTTTGAAAATTGCTCTGAAAGAAGCATCATTGTAGTAGACCGGCTCTTCATATTTATCATCAAGATGCACTAAATTATATTTCTTTTCCAAAATATAGGTAACTAAGTGTCCTAATGAAATATTCCTTTTTCTTTTCTGTTCTACATGCCCAATTTTTGAAAGTCCATAAAGATGGTCTAAGATAAGTTGGGCTTCATTGATAGGCTTACCACTCATAATCAAAAAAGTCACAACAGAAAGGAGTGGGGTAATATTGATCCTATCACCAGCTTTTGGAATAATAGAATATCTAAGAATGTGTTGGATTATTCGAGCATTTTTAGTCATTCCAGAAACTCTAGCAATATGATAAGTTAAGCCATTTTTTCTAATCACCCTATTGAATTCATACCACTTGAAGGTGTTATCGTTCATAAGGGTGTGGGCTCTAAGACCTTCAATTCTTAAGTTAAGAAAAGCACCTAAGTCATGCTTAGTGATTTCAACTTTTTGTTTGAAAATAAAAGAACTTATAGAGGAGTGGTCGAAATTGAAACTCATATTGGCTATGAAATAGAGAAAGGTTTGTTTGTTGTAGAGGTGGACGAGAGAAAGAATGAATCCAAACTAAGTAGAAGAAAAAATGTGCATTACCTTGAAGTTAATCTCGCTTTGAATCAAAATGCGAGAAGGTGTGATTTTAGTAGAGGCAAAACGAGGAAAGGATTCCTCATTTGTTTTTGAAAGGAAGTTTTCAGAGGAATTCCTGTGGGGTTTCTTCGCTAACACCTTTTGTCTCGTGCTTGAGGAGGCCATTGTCGATTTGAAGTTGAAAGGGATTGAAAGTGAAGTTTGGAGATGTGATTGTTGAGTTAGAAAGCCTTCCTTTTTTAAGAAAACGATACGTTCGTCTTGGACGAAAACAGTTCGTCATGGACGAAAATTATCGTTCGTCTGGACGAACAAATTTCTTACAGACGATTAAATTTATTCAAAATGTAACGGCTTTTCGTAATCAACACAATTTACGATACATCCTTTCGTACAGATGAAAACAATTCGTACAGACGATTAAAAGTAATTCGTTTTGATGTTAGTTGAAAATCGTCCCCCGCTATGAATCGACGTCTGTTCGTCTGGACGAACCAAAAGTTCGTACGTACGAACTTCACAATTAAAACTGCCTTATCCACTCAACTGCTGCATTCAATCGTCCCGATGTCTGAGAAAAAAAAATTTCGTCCCGGACGATTTCCATATTTTTGGATTCTTGAATTTTTATTAAAATAAAACACAAATCACACTACACTATGACAAAAGCACAGACTCTAAAAATAAAATCACTCAAAACACACAAAAATAAAATCACTCAAAGCACACAAAAATAAAATCACAAAAACAAAAAATCATAAAAACATAAACTACTAAAACATAAATATCAATGTTGTAAAAACATTTTTATTTAAGCATTTAAATCAATCACACCAAGCCTTGTTCTTAATGTACTGAAAGTATCAAATGCTAAAGGTTTTGTAAAAATATCTGCAAGTTGATTTTCAGTTGAAACATGAGTAAGTTCAATTTCTCCATTGGATACATGATCCCTTATGAAATGATGCATTATGTCAATGTGTTTGGTTCTAAAATGTTGAATAGGATTTTTGGAAATGCAAATAGCACTAGTATTGTCACAATAAATTGGAATAGTGCTTATAGTTAATCCTAAATCAATCAACTATTTTTTTAACCAAAGTACTTGTGTCACACAACTTCCTAATGCAATGTATTCTGCTTCTGCAGTAGATAGGGCCATTGAATTTTGTTTTCTACTAGACCATGAAACTAATGAATTTCCAATGAATTAACATGTTCCAGAAGTGCTTTTTCTATCCACTCTATAGCCTACAAAGTCAGAATCTGAATAACCAATAATTTCAAATGAAGAGCTAACCTTAGGATACCAAATTCCTAAGTTCTGAGTTCCTAGTAAGTATCTTAAAATTCTTTTCACTGCTGTCAAATGTGATTCTTTTGGATCTGATTGAAATTTAGCACATAAGCAAACACTAAACATAATATCTGATCGGCTAGCAGTCAAGTAAAGTAAAGATCCAATTATCCCTCTAAATTTTTTTTGATCAACAGATTTTCCCTTAAGGTCCTTATCCAACTGAACTGAGGAACTCATTGGTGTATTAACAGGTTAAGCATTGTCCATTTCATATTTTTTTAGGATGTCCTTAACATATTTAGTTTGACTAAGAAATATTTCTTCCTCAAGTTGCTTAATGCTAAAGTCTAGAAAGTAATTTAAATCTCCCATTAGACTCATTTCAAATTCACTACTCATTGTTTTAGAAAAATTATCACAAAGATTTTTATTTGAAGATTAAAAAATGATATTATCCACATAAATTTGAACAATGAGTATATCTTTTTCAAATTTCTTTAAAAAGAGAGTTGTATCCACACTTCCTTTTTCAAAAGATCTTTCAAGTAAGAAGGTGCTCAACCTCTCATACCAAGCCCTAGGTGCCTGTTTCAATCCATATAATGCCTTTTTTAACTTGAAAATATGATTTTGGTATTTAGAATTTTTAAAACCTGAAGGTTGTTCTACAAAAACATCTTCCTTAATTACCCCATTTAAAAAGACACTCTTTACATCCATTTGAAACAATTTAAAACCTTTAAAACAGGCAAAGATAAGTAAAACCCTAATTGCTTCAAGTCTAGCTACAGGGATAAAAGTCTCCTCAAAATCAATTCTTTCAATTTGATTATACCTCTTAGCAACTAATCTAGCCCTATTTCTAATGACTACTCCTGAGTCATTCATTTTATTTTTGAACACCCACTTGGTTCCAACAACACTTTGATCTTTTGGCCTTGAAGTTAATTCCCAAACTTCATTTCTTACCAATTAATTCAACTCTTCTTGCATGACCAATATCCAAAATTCATCAGAAAGTGCTTGATCAATATTAGTGGGTTCAATAGTTGAAATAATGGCTGAATGATTGACTTCCTTGTTTAATCCACGCCTAGTTCTAACACCCTCACTCGGTTCACCTATAATCAATTCCCTTGGGTGGTTTTTAGAAAATCTCAAATCTGTAGGCAAAGGGTTTTCTCTTTCCAAATTCTCTTCTACATTTTCTTCCAAATTTATTCTATCAATCTTTTGGGAGTTTTCCTCAATCTCATCTTCAACAACATTTGGCTCTTCTAAATATCCAGATTCATCAAATACAACATGTGTGATTTCTTCAATGATCAAAGTTCTTTTGTTGAATACCCTATAAAATTTTCCAATACTTGAATATCCAACAAAAATTCCTTCATCTGATTTTGGATCAAATTTTTCTAAAGCAGATTTTCCATTATTATGAATGAACACCTTGCAACCAAAAACATACAAATGAGATAAATTAGGTGTTCTATCTTTTAGGAACTCATAGGGTGTTTTATTCAAATTTGATCTCACATTCACCCTATTTAGAACATAGCATGCAGTGCTAACCGCCTCAGCCCAAAAATATCTAGGAAGTGAGTATTCTGCCAACATTGCTCGAGCGGCTTCTATTAATGTTCTGTTTTTCCTCTCAACTACCTCATTTTGTTGAGGGGTTCTAGGTGCAGAAAAATTGTGATAAATCCCTTTTTCTTTACAAAAATTTTCAAATCTTTCATTTTCAAATTCTCCTCCATGATCACTTTGTATAGAAATTATTTCACTCCCTAGTTTCCTTTGAATCCAAGTCGAAAAATTTCTGAATTTCTCAAACGATTCACTCTTATAAAAAAGAAATCTAACCCAAGTGAATCTTGAGAAATTATTCACTATAACAAATCCGTATACCTTCCCTCCTAGACTTATAGTTCCTACATGTCCAAAAAGATCCATGTGAAGAATTTTCAATGGTTTACTAGTTCTAAGATCCTTATTAGACTTAAAAGAGGATTTCACTTATTTTCCTAATTGACATGCATCACAAAGGTGGTCATTAGTAAAATCTAGTTTTGGTATACCTCTCACTAAGTTCTTTTGGGTAATTCTCCTAAGGTTTTTCATACTAGAATGACAAAGTCTCCTATGCCAAAGCCATGATTCATCAGAAACAGTTTTCAAACAAAAAACAGTAGGAGATTGAATACAATTTAAATCTAGCATGTAAATATTATTTACTCTTTTTCCATTTAAAACATTTTTCTCATTTAGGCTTATTATGCAGCTAGTAGGTAAAAATTTTACATTATAGTTCTTATCACATAGCTGACTTATGCTTAACAAATTATGTTTTAAGCCTTCAACTAATAACACATTGTCTATGAAAAAGTTTTTCAAATTTACAATCATACCTGATCCAATCACTTTCTTTGTAGTATTATCTCCAAGTGTAACCTTGCCTCCACTCCTGGCTTCCAGCGTTATGAATTGAGCAGTATCTCTAGTCATATACTTTGAACATCCGCTGTCCAGATACTATATGCTCTCACGAGGTCTTGTGTGAGAGCAATCCTACAAAAATATCAAATGTTAGACTTGGGAACCCAAACAAGTTTGGGTTCACCTTTTTGAAATTTATAATCAGATGCATGTATGGTATGTCTAGGTTTATGCATATTAGTTCTCCACACCAAATTAGTTTTCATCTTCAAAGTGCAGGTGTGAGATATATGTCCCAAAAATCCACAATTATTGCATTTAACATTAGGAAAAGTATTACTAAGTTTTCTTCCATTTGATTGTCTTCTAAGGGATTTCATGTATTTAGGATAATATTTAGGATTTGTAAAATCTTCAAGTTTTGGGGGTTTCCTATTATCCTCAAGAGCTCTTATTGTCAGTTTATAAAATGAATTCATATATTCCAAAATTCGATTTATATAAATGATTCGATATGTTTTGCTCTCAGATTCATCCTTAAAATTTTTAAATTCTTTTTCAAGATCAGCATAGGATGATTTTAAATTCTCAAAATTCTTATTCAAGTCATCATATTCATTAAGAAGTTTCATGTGGTTGTTATCTATTAATGCATGATCTTTCCTAAGGATTTCATGTTCCTTCTTAAGCTCTTCCAATTCAAAACTTACACTAGCATGCATCTTTTTCATATTCCTATATGCATCATGCATGTGTTCAGAAACTTCAAATAATTCATCATAGGTTAAGTCACATACCTCTTCTTGATCTGATTGATCAACATTATCTGCCACAAGCAAAGGTTGGTGACTTCTTCTTCTTTTTCAGTCTCAGATGAGTCTGAAGCTGAGTCCGCCCAGAAAGCTCTTTGAAACTTCTTTTTGCCCTTCTTTATAATTGGTTTCTCCTCAACCTTCTCCTTGCTAGGAGTGACTTTGAGTTTTGGGCATTCAGTTTTGATATGACCTGGTTTCCTGCATTCATAACAAATCACTTCATTAAAAACCTTGTCATTTCTGTTATACTTACATTTATTCCATTGCTGGCTTCTCTTCTGCTTCCTCTTTAAAAAGTTTCTGAATTGTCTAGTCATCAATGCTATATCGTCTTCATCCTCAGGTTGTGAGTGTTCACTCTCTGACTCTTCCACTTTCAGTGCAATATTCTTCTCCTTTCGTGGTTCACATGCATCAATCTTTCTTTGACTTGCTCCTTGCTCATAAGCAATGAATGAACCAAGAAGATTGTCAATAGAATAAATATTTAGATCTATAGACTCTGTAATTGCAGTAATTTTAGCATCATAAGCAGTAGGTAAACAACGAAGAATTTTATTAACCATTTCAGCATTAGTTAATTCCCTACCAAGTGCATGCAAAGAAGTGACTATTTGTGTGAATCTCGTGTACATGTCAGAAATAGATTCATTTGGTTTCATGCGAAACAATTCATAGTCATGTAACAAGATATTGAGTCTTGATTGCTTAACCTCATTAGTCCCTTCATAAGTTATACAAAGTCTATCTCATATGTCCTTTCCACTTTTGCAAGTGGAAATCCGCATGCAGTCTTCAAATTTTAAAGCACAAAAGAAGCTATTCAAACATTTGGCATTTAGTTGTGCTAAGTCACGTTCTTTTATAGTCCAATCTGCAAAGGTATTTCTACCCTAACTCCATCAACTAATCTAGTTGGTTTTGTGTAACCTTCCTGAACTAGGATCCACATACGATAATCAAGTGACTGTAAGAAAGTAGACATGCGTGTTTTCCAAAAATCAAAAGGTATATTTTCAAACAGTGGAGGTCTAGTTATAGAGTAACCTTCAGGTGTGTTTCGGTTTCTGAATGTAGCTATCTACGTTAATCATAAAGTAGTTTAAACTTATGATTTTAAAACAATGCTCTGATACCACTTCGTTGAGTCTAGTAAATATGTTGTTAGACCTAAGTTAATGTCCCAAGGCTACCAAGAGGGGGGGTGAATTGGTATTTTAAAAATTTAAACCCTCTTTGAAAGTGTGTTGAACCGAAATGAAAATTTTTATTAAGTTTTTATAGAAAATGTTTTTCAACCACAGAGTTTTTTAAACCAAAAATAAAATGCGAAAAAATAAAAATAGCAAAATAAATGACACCAGACTTATAGTGGTTCGGTCTAAACCAGACCTACATCCACTCCCCAGAGGCACCCTCTAAGTATTGCACTAATACCAATAGTGACTCTCTTTTTGCACCCACAGCAAGGCGGAGAAGCCTTTACAAAACACTCTTTTCACCACTACCCGGTGCGACAGAGAACCGTCGTCCTTTTACACAATCCCTAGTGTTGGCATAGAACCGTCTGTCCTTTCACACTCTCCTTGTGTGGGCAGAGAACCTTCCGTCCTTTCACACTCTCCTAGTGGGCAGAGAACCCTTCGTCCTTTCACTCTCCTAATATGGGCAGAGAATCCTTCGGCTGTTCACACTCTCCAAGTGTCGGCAGCGAACCCTTCGGCTGTTCACACTCTCCAAGTGTCGACAGCGAACCGGATCTCCTTGACAGATCTTCTCACAAGAAATCTAGAAGAAAGAAAGAAATGGGTGAAGTAATCCCAATTCACAAGTAGTGATTATTACCTTTAAACTCCTAGTGAAGCCTTCACGCTCCAGTGGTAGGAATCCTCCTTTGAATGCACTCTTACACTCTCTCCTTGGCTATTCTCTCAAGAGGCACAAAGATTAAATGACAAAAAGATTGAGTGGCAGTCTAATTTGGACTATATATATAAAAGACAAGAAAAACCGCCCAAAAACTGCAAGATTTCAATTCTGTACGCAGTAGATCGTCCCGTACTATCGTGGATCGTCCTGGACGATATTACTTAAAAGTCTTGAAACGAACATGTTTGTATATGTGTACGAAATGTTTTCGTACAAGCTGATCGTCCCGTACGAACAAAGTTCGTCCGGTACGAACGGTTATTACAAGGTCGATTCCAAAAACTGCAGAAAAACCGTTCTAAGTTAGTTGTATCGTCTGGACGAAAATTTATTCGTCTGAAAGAAATTCTTACAGAGAGCAGATCGTCCTGGACGATATTTAATTTCGTCTGGACGAAAATTTTATAGAGAGCAGATCGTCCTGGACGATATTTAATTTCGTCCTGACGAAAATCTTACAGAGAGCAGATCGTCCTGGACGATATTTAATTTCGTCCTGACAAAAATCTTACAGAGAGCCGATCGTCCTGGATGATATTTAATTTCGTCCTTGACGAATAGGACTTAGAAAATTTTTTTGCCCAGTTCCTATTCGTTCCATGTGATCTTAATAGGAGATAACTGTCTGATCGTCCGGTACGAACTGATATCGTCCTGTACGATCAGTATAAATTTTATATGATCTCCTTATGTGTGTGTGCATGTTTTTATTCACTTAATTATAATCACTCCCTTTCAAGTTTATTTAAAAGAAAAATACAAGCTTCAAATTCACAAAGTATCTCATGATGAATTTTGATTTGAAGTTTTCGTAGTCTGGAGTCAGATTTTCCTGAAATGTTAGTACACACAAGAGCAAATACAAATCTTCTAAAATTATTAGGAGATAACTACACATTTGAACAATAATGTTTGGAATCATCAAAACTATACAAGTTGCAAAAATGTAAAGCATGCAAATAGCAACTATCTTAACACTAAGGTCCTAGGTAGGCTTGGCAATACCTTGGTCAATAGGTTTTAGTTATATTCACTTGTATGCACATATGATCAAATTTGGTTGACTTGGTCAACCAAGTTTACCTAGGGTATTGGGTTGGGTCCAATAGGTTTGGATTGATTATGTGAGACTAGTGGAGGTGGTCTCAAGTGATGGGAAGGCCATTTGGTATGAAAAGCCCATTTAAAGCCTTAATGGGGAAAGGCTTTAAATGGGGCATTCCAGATACCGTTGAGCTAGATGTCAGAAAGAGTGACAGTGATGAGGGGCTGGATGACATTTTTATGGAATACCTGGAGATAGGCCAAGCCGATTAGACAGAATTAGTGATTTAGGTCTTACCCTGGGATTCGACTTGCCTTTCTTGCTTTTAGAACGGAGAGGGAACCTTAATTCAAAAATCCGAATCATATTTCTAAGTTTTCATATCACTAGTGTCGTATCAAAGCTCCAGCAAGGTTCGACTATGAAGGAGAAATTTTCTATCTTTTCATATGAGATTTTCTAGATTCTATAGAACATATGTCACAACTGGCCTGTGCTTGATAGATTCTGATTAATCCATTTGGATCTTGGTCCATGATGGCCTTTTTCTTGATTTTGACGATTGTATCTATGAATGGAAAAGGGGTGCTTCGGATCGGGAGTAAGCACTGTCAACATGGGTTGACTTGGCCAACCAAGCCTGACCAATGCTTGAATTTGAGTTCAATGCATTCTTAAGAGTGTTTAGGATACATTAGAGGAGGTTTCATGGCTTTTTTTGATTGGACCATGTTGAAGTTTAGAGAAAACTTCAATTTTACCCTAATGGGGTATTTTGGTCATTTGGGCCCCTGGTCAACTCTGGGCCAACTAGGGTCCACCAAAGTGTAGTTTTTTGTATTGTACATGTCAAAATAAGGGTTATGGACATGGTCAAGGGCTTTTGGGAAGGTCCCAAGATTAAAGTCCACAAGCTGCTAAGTCTAGTGGTATAGGTTATAAATACTTAAAGATTTTACATCCATTTGATTTCAATTAAGTTTTTGGGGTTAGAGGTCTTAGATTGGCCTCAAATTTGAATGGTTGACCTTAGGGACATGTCTAATCAATATGCAATTGATAGATCATGAATCAATGATCATTTGATTTATTTTTAGGTGATTGAAAAATCATCTAGAAAGGGTTATAGGACATGGCCCTTCACCTTGAATTTTGGTCTGAAATTTTGTATTTGAACCAAAATCTTGATTTGATTAATTGAGTTTGGGTTTTATCAATCTCATGACAAGAATAAGGTCAACACATGTGTACTTTCATATATGTATGTATATATGTTACAATGCACGTGTGAGGGTATTATAAAATCTAGCACCAATCAATTGTGTGGGAAATCCTCGCTTGAGTGTGCGTAGCATTCCATTTGAGAGCTTATACATTCCTGCTATCCGCTTATATGAATATTTAGGATCTGGTGGCCTGACGTCATGATGCGCTAGGTCTCATTTGAGAATTTGTAAACGCTTTTTGCCTGCTTGCATGGATGTTACAGATCGAGTGGCATTATTTAGCAGCTTATAGACACCTTAAATCTTCTTGTATGAGTGTTGCACATCTAGTAATGTTGAATAATACTATGGATTTCCTGATGTTTTATACAAGCAAACTGTCATACACTAACTAGTCTCATGTTGTCGTTCATAGATTACTGCATTCACTGTAGTTATCTTATAATCGCTCACATATATCATGTTGTATGCACAACAAGTTTCCTATGGCAACTTGTAAGCATTTGCATTTTGTGTAATCAAATTGCATTTTGCTTGCGGATGATACATTGGATGCATAACGGGTCTTCTACAATAGCTTGTAGGAGCTTACATCTGCTACCTATCTTTTGTCTCTGCTTGCAATGGATCAGCGTATTTGCTTGATCATTCATCATTAACTATGAGGATGAATCGACGTCTACTATACACATTGTAGATTTTCATCTTTACTTACAATTGACCTACAAGAGCACTGCCCCTTGACTGACCCTACAACCTGATTTGGCAGGTCAAACCCTGCAAGGGGGCACTGCCTGCTCAGATCCCTAATATATTCCCTACGTATACTGAAAAAAAAACTATAATTCATTCAGGATGCAACTTTTTTAACTTCAATTCTTTCTCTTTCTTGGCATTTGCGTACCAACTTTCAAATTTCGCATTATGTAGGCATATCATCTACTTAAAGAATTAACGTATCCCTCCACATCATTCTTCATCTTCATTGACTCTTTCTCATATTTTCTTTCTCAGCACATATCAAAAATTTATTGAGCTAAAATCGTAATATTATATTACGAAGCATTCACGATTATTTTCATTAAAAAAAATGTCAACCCTAAAATTTAAATGTGAAGAGGGCCGAGTCCATATATATATATATATATATATATATATATATATATATATATATAAGTCGATAGAGCCCATAAAGATAAAAATTAAAAATAAAATCCAATGAATAACTTTCTCCAATGAAAAAGAGCAGTCGCTTGAGGTATTTGCAGGCGCGAGTGTTTTACAGGACCCCCAACCAGTTCTATGCTATGATTTGTGGAAAAAGAATGTAATTGTGATCGGTAGCAGCAATGAGTCGACTGCTTGGAGAGAAGTAAATGAAATAAATTTATATATATATATATGACGTTTGATATGAAGCTTAGATTCCGCGGGGAGAGGAAGGTGGAATGGATAGAGAAGGCTGGAGATTTTAACAGGATGGTTGCAGGTTGATTTGATCTTGCAATTTTATCTGTTTTTCTTAACACTTGATTCCCGTCCATTCCTATTTCTTTTCCTGCAAATTCAGCATGTTTTCATCACAAGAAACCACTCTACTCTTTGTGCTTATTGCTTAATTTGCAGGTTCAGAAAAAAATAAAAAAACGCTCATCTTGGATACTTTACATGAGACTGTCTTCATATATTCACTACTTATTAATTAAATCCCAAAGAGCTCTAGGTCAAGTAAGCTATGGCTTTAATAGATTGCCTTCATCCGTTATTCGATTCTTTACGGCCATGGTTGCTCCCCAATGCGGACGAGAGGGAGTCCAAGCCACCACCTGCTCCAATCTCATCTCTGTTCTTCGGTACAACAAAACTCATCGGCTGCTATCTGTTGGAAAGATGGCCTATGGCTTCGTTCTTCGATCTGGGTTGGAATTTGATGTCTATATTTCTAATAATATGCTTTGTGTTTACTTGTCATGTGGTGCTATTGTTCACGCACGCCAGATGTTTGAGAAAATGATTATAAGAGATACGGTTTCCTGGAACACCATGATATCAGGGTTTGTTAGCTTGGGGCTGTTTAGAGAAGGATTTGTTTTCTTCGCCGAGATGATTCGATTGGGGAATCTGCCAACCCACCCGAGCTTCGTATCCATTCTTGTTGCATGTGCTGAGATGGGAAATTCAATATATACTCAGCAAGTTCATAGTTGCATCATCAAGTTTGGTTTTTCTTCTTTTCCTTTTGTGGGAAACTCGCTCTTGAAGGGTTATGTGGAATTTGGAGAATATGAAGATTGGTTGAAAGTGTTAAACGATATGCCTGTTTTGGATGAAATTTCTATTCAGATTTTGTTGAGAGGATGTGTTTGCCATAAAATCTTCGGTTTTGCTGTTGAGTTGTTCAAGTATTCATGCTCCATCGGCATAGATGTTAGCCCTTACACTATCACTAGCTTAGTAAGCTTATGCTCGAGTCATGATAATGCCAACTTTGGTGTCCAAATTCATGGATTTTCCCAAAAAAATGGCATGGTTATGGATGTTTCTGTAGTTAATTCTCTAATAACAATGTATTCAAGAACCTATACTTTACATGATGCAGAAGATTTGTTTGAATTGTGTAGTTCAAGAGATATAGTTACCTGGAACTCTCTCATCAGTGGCTATGCGTATAATGGGGAGGGTGATGCTGGCTTTGGCCTTGTTCAGAGGTTGCTATCTAGTGGAATTTTGCTGAATGAATCTACTTTCTTGAGCTTCCTGTCTTGTTGTGCTGCCATTGGTGTCCTTAATAATGCAAAAAAAGCGCATGCTTTGATTCTTAAACTTGGAGAAGGCTTTGAGGAATGGACCGATAATGTTATATTGACCATGTATTGTAGAACTAGAAGTATAGAATATGCAGCTGCCACTTTCCAAGCTAGCAAAGTTAAGGATGCCTTTTCATCAAATTTGATAATGGGGTTATATAGGAGCTTTGGCCGCCATGAAGAATCGATAAAGCATTTTCACATTTTCCAATCACAGGGTTCTCAGGTGGATGACATGATGTTTTCTGGTGTCCTTTCTAGCTGTTCCAGGCTGGGATTTCTAAATTTTGGATGCCAAATTCATGTTTGTGTTATAAGGATAGGTTTTGATAAGATTTCTCACCTCAAGAACTCTATTTTAGAACTATACTCTCAATGTGGAAGAGTGGATGATATGGAGAGGATTTTTGAGGAATCTGAGACACTTGATTTATTTTCATGGAACATGATGCTTATGGGATATGCCAACATTGATTTATTCCATGAGGCAATTAGTATTTGGCATGAAATGTTAAAATTGGATATTGAGCTTAATGAGTTCTCTTACTCTGCTTTACTCCATGCATGTTGTCATACTGATGTTCTGTTGATTGGAGAGCAAATCCACACTATTATCCACAAGATAGGTCTAACATTTGATACAACACTAATGAATTCTTTGTTGACCATGTACTCAAATTGTAGACAAATGGAGAAAGCTCATTTGGTCTTTGAGGAGATCTCTTCACCAGATTATGTATCATGGAATGCCATGGTTTCAGGTTACACACAAAATGGATTTCCAACAGAATCTATTCAACTTTATATAAGAATGAACAAAAATGGAATTGAGACAAATGAAATGACTTATGCAAGCGTTTTTTCCTCTTGTTCTTTGCTTGCAAATCTGAAATTGGGTTTTCAATTCCATGCTCAAGCGGTCAAATGTGCATTTGATTTAAGCTTACCTGTTTCAAACTCACTCATCACTATGTATGCCAGATGTGGTAGCATACATGAATCATCCCAGATTTTTTGCAGAACCCAGCATCCAGATATAATCACTTGGAATTCAATGATAAATGCGTATGCCTATCATGGGCTTGGAAAGGATGCAATTTCTGTGTTTGAACAAATGAATAATTTTAGCGAGAAGCCCAACAGTGCAACTTTTATAGGTGTTCTTTCTTCCTGTAGCCGTGCGGGTTTGGTTTCAGAAGCTTGTTATCTCTTTAACATCATGAGTGAAGTTTATGGTATTGTACCAGGTGAGGAACATTATGCTTGCATTGTTGATACATTATCCCGGAATGGTAAATTGTGGGATGCTAAGTTGTTTATAGAGAGTATGTGTATTAACAATTGCTCCTTGGTTTGGAGAATATTATTAAGCTTTTGTCGATTAAATGGAGATGTAAAGCTTGGTGAGGTGGCAGCAGAGAAGATAATTGATTTGGAACCATGCGATTCAACTCCATATGTTATCCTTTCCGACTTATATGCTCATCTGGGTAATAGAACTATGAAGGATCATTTGAGGAACTTAATGGAGAATAGAAGAGTGAAGAAAGAGACTGGGTGCAGTTGGATTTCTAGTTAGATTTATTCAGTCAGTTATGCTTTGGGGAAGCAAGCACAAGGAGGCAGCTTTCAAGAGCTCGGATCACATTGTATAAGATGTAAGTTTCTCAATTAACTTTTTCCTCTTTTTATAACCATTTGTTTTTTTATAAAGTAGTCTTAGTTATGTTTATGTTGAAACAATGTAATTCAAAATTAAGGAATCAGTACGTTTATCTTTTATTCGTTATGGTGAGCTCAAGAGTCCTCATCTTATAGGGCAAGCAATTGTAAGCAATCCCGCATTGCTTGCTTTGAGACAGCCTGAGGCTGCAAGGGAAGTGCCTGAAACATTTTCAAACTCTGCTAATCGGGTATTTCTGAATTCAGATGAGCTGTTGCTTAACATCCCGGACCTGATTTGGAATAGACTGAAGAAATATTGATAGCGAGAAATTATCCATGTTCCACATTGGTCGATCCACACAACTTGAGTATATTTTTTGGAAGCAATATTTGTTATCCCAAAAAATATTGCATTTTACCTTTTATCTATAATTTGATATTCTTTGAGACAGCTATCGTTTGAGAATTGTGAAGGCATCTGTGAATTGTGAGTTGTATTTTGTCATTACACTTATTCATTTGGTTCGTCTGATCAAGTTATTATAAGAAACTAAATCAGGTACAACAAGTGGCTAGCCATGAAGCAACTTGGTATTTGTGAAGCTTGAAGTTGTCCAAAGACACTACTCGCTAGAGTCGAGACTATTCAAGTTGCCTAGGAGAGAAGATTCTACTCGACCTTGAGTACTAAGCTAATGATCTCATACATGGGAATTACAAAGTCATCAATTCATGAATGTTATTCGCTCTCAGAACTCGTCTATTCATCAAGATTACTAGCTAAGCCAACTAAGGGTTCTCGCCAGAAGAACTCATCAAGGGTACTCACCCACAATAATTCTCCTTCATCCATGCTCATCAGCTACAAGGCTATTTATACTTAGCTCAATCATGTTGTTATGAATTGTTGTATCCCTCTTATAACATCGACTTTGGTCATCAACTATAAATAGAGTTAAAAGGTTGGGAATGGCCGTGACACAACTCTATTGTTTTGGACGAATTGATGTTCCATTGAAATCTTGCACTTTTCTCTCACTCTGCATAATTTCTCTCTCTATGGTGTCAACTAATTTCTTAAGATGCGCTAAAAAGAATCTCCAACCTAACCCTTAGATTGTTAGTACTCTTTACAGACAACATTTAAATCTAACAATTATGTCATTAGACCAAAGCTTCATGGAAACCAAGAGTTAGTAATATATTTCAATAAGTTTTGTGGTCATTGAAGTGGAAATTCAATATGTTCTGTTACTGTTTCACATGCAACAAATTTTGCAGAAATAGCTCAAGTTTATGGGCAATTTCTTTGTTTTTTTTTAAACATTCAACGCATTGCTTTATTTTGTTTTACAGCCCATTCTGTCATTCATTCTTTAATTAATCTTAGCCTATCTTTGCAACAAAAGCTGCACTTTGATGGAAATACTGATAACTAAACTATATTGCAGATAGGTTTTGCAACTACGAAATAAAATGTGATCCCGCAAACCAGATAAACCACTCATTGGAATTGTTTCTGAGAATAAAAAGTGTTGCTAATATAGTTTCCTATCACATTGTGATGACGATCTCTCTAGTGCAACTGAATGGCTCTGATAATGATAGCGATAGCTTATTTTACTTAGAAATAAAATACTCCCACTTTAGACTTG
The DNA here is from genome assembly GCA_016618105.1 of Dendrobium huoshanense. Lineage (NCBI taxonomy): Eukaryota > Viridiplantae > Streptophyta > Magnoliopsida > Asparagales > Orchidaceae > Dendrobium > Dendrobium huoshanense. The sequence goes on along the minus strand of CM028353.1, from coordinate 38,847,693 downwards.
TGTTTTGACTGCATTGGGGGGCTACGGACGATCACAGGCTTGTTGGTGATGTGAAGGCCAGTATATGCCTTCTCTTGGGCAAGGGAGTAGAGGTGCAGGTTGAGCAAGAAAGGTAGGAAATCTCTGCCCTGGCATCAATACAGACAAATTAGGAGTTGTTGCCAGAACCTCCTGTAAATTCAGGTAGAACTTATTAGGAATTAGGGTAATATTTTGATTACAGATTTGGAATTAGAGTTCAAACTTAGCTGAAGCAGCAAATGAACTTACAGATTTGGAATTGGCAAGCTTTCCGTTTGATTGCAACTGATATTGTTGTCGATTCACCCCAAATGACACTTGACTTTCGTTTTGAGACTGTTCTAATGATTGCCTTGGTCTGATTAAATGCTCGAAAATTGCCATGATGACGAACATGGATATCAAAATTGCAGTGGCTACAAAACCAAACGAAATTGCATTCATTGATGATCCTAAATCTTTCCAGGATGCCTCTTTATCAGTTGTTGTTTCTGTTTGAGCTTGATCTGTGTTCCACCTGTCTGATCTTTCCCAAAAATTGATCATATTCGTTGGTTTCAACTTTACAACAGATTTAAGCTCCTCATATCTGCAGTGAAATTGATAATGAACTTAGTAATGGTAGTTGAGAAAAGGAAATTGAAACTAAATAAAACAACTCAAACAAAAACAGAAAAGATTTCTGAATCTGAACAGTTGAAAAGTTGCATGAAAGAAGGAAGAAATAAATATCAGGCACTTTGATAAATCCTTACCATTTCAGAACACAATGATAGCCTTAAAATTCAGAAGAAGGAAAAAAAAAAAAAAATGCACGACTTGCTGCCCAAGGAAAGAATTGCTTGGAACTCCAACTGGGCAAAGTTATACTGTTCAAATCTCTAATAAATGAACAAGTGGTACAGAATCTCCTGTCAACTCTAATACTCTTCTACTCATAATTTTCTAACTATTTTATCAAGATAATTAAAAAAAAGAACATACCAGATATGGCAAAACTCTCACAAATAAGGATAGTATACTGCCTTTAAATAAAAATAGTCACTCCGGCATTATGATTTCAATAAAAAAGATAAAGATTAGTGGTAGGATCCTACATGCTTCACACCATCACTGCTTGAAAGAAAAAGCTGCCATATATTCTAAAAAGACTTCAATGAAACAATAAAAGTTGCATTCAAATTAAATAATATGAGGTCTTAATAATTAAATGAAAGAAGCATATAAACCTAGAGATCTCATTGACGCATAAAGGGAGGATTTGAAATGATAAGCTAGTTAAATGCATGAGAAATTTCATATTATATTAGGGTTTAAAAAATATATTACTGGTAAGACTCATTCATAATTTTGAACCTTTTGAGTTAAAAAATAAAATTAGTGGTGCGTCTCAATCAATCTTGATCAACCTTCTAACATGATTTCCTCAAATTCCTTACCTTGATGATTATTGTAACCTATCAAAGGGCCCACTGGCTTTTGTCAGGAGCACGAAAGCTAACAGTTGAATTATCCATTGCCCATTGGTAGAGCACATGGAATCAGAAATGAAAAATGAAAAAAAAAAAAAAAGGCAAAGGGGAGACACAGAATTCAAAAGTATGGCAAACAATTAGAGCACCCTTTGCTTCAAAGAAATAATTTATGATAGGCAAACAGTAGAAACCATTATTTAAAGAATGCATGGCTCCCTAAGCCATTAGAACATTATTGGTCTAAATCAACATGTTTGGCGAGGAACTTTTTTTTTTTTTTTTGGACATTTAGATCATTTAAGGTAAATTCACACACAATAACGCATATACAAAGACTCGAATCCAAGACCTCTTAGTTGGAAGCCTAAGCTCTCGACCAACAAGCTAAGGTGAGTTGTGTTGGCGAGGAACTTGAGAGCAAACCGTTTTATTTTATTTTTTTAATTAATTTATATATGGGCATGGAGTTTCAACAGTTGCAAAACTTTAATAAGTTTGGTTATTTAGTTTTAGTTCATTGTTATATTTTATTTTTTATTCAATTAACAGGTTGAAATTAAATAAATTAAAATAAACAAGAAGCTTAGCATTAACAAATAGCATGTGTGAGAATTTGTTCCTAGTGAGGTAATGGTCATATAAATCTATTGGACTGTAGCTGTAGTAAAATGGAAAGGAATAATAGCATTTTGGGTCATTTCACTATGAAAAGCAAAGGATCGGACCCTGTAGACTGTGTGTGGGCACTGGAATAGACATTGTGGGAGCAATGGAATAAAATAAATTACCGTTTTGATTCTGTCTCTCCTTCCTGTATCAAGAACCCAACATCAAGAATCATTCAATTCCTTTTTTTTTAGGGTTTAATGATAGAATCATTCAATTCGTAAGTGATTGAAGTTAAAAAAACTTGGTGCACTAAACAACAAACATCTCAATCTGCGAAAGAGAAATAAATCGATCAACTTCATATTTTCTAAATTTGTTTATTTTTTTTATGGTTTAGAATTTCTCTTCAATCTTCTTCTTAAATGGCACAAGACTGTTCTACTATTTAGACTGACTGAATGATTGGCATGTCAGACAGCTTAAAAAGTGAAATATAATTCAGCTTTTGCTTTCCTCTGTAAGTTTGATGGACTAAACAAAAAAGTAAAGGTACGAGCTTGTAGTGTTCCCAGGTGATTAGATAGTGGGCTTCACATGTCGCACCCTCTTCAATGCCAAAAAGCTAAAAGGAAGGAGGGAGCTAATATGTTTAAAATAATGATTAGCACACCTGAGCTGTTTTTGTTGAGATTTCTATTAAGAAGTCTATGTTCATGTCTTCTATAATTGTCCTGGCTATTGTTTTCGTGCAATTATCACATCTTAATCATTTTATTTATTTTAGAAGATTTAGATTGAATCCTATACCAATTTTATACATAAATTTTGAATCCGATTACATTCATCTAAATTTTCCCATGCGCTCCTTCAACAATAGGAACCATTTAAGCATATCAAGGTGGGCTCTTTGGATTTGGGTAAGAATATCTTGGACTTGCATTGATCCATTTGCCTTTATAGATTGTCCCTAGTATGGTATGTCCTTGGTTTGACCGCAATTAAATGATTTTGACTATGTTGACTAAGATGTGACCAACTTTTTGTGTATGGTTTCAAGCTATTCGATCTTAGAAGAATTTCCAATAAACCATAAGAGTATGCAAACTTCATCCTAAATCTCCAAAGCCAAAATTCTAAATCCCTAATTTTTTAAATAATCAGTAAACCCACCCTAGTTTCTAAATTACTCTAAACCTAATCCATAAATTGTAACCCTTAAATTTATAATTTTTAACAACCCAAAATCCTTAACTCTTTAATATATAAGTCTTTAATATAGCTACAACAATATCAAGCCTTTATCCCATTACGTGGGGTCGGTTGCATGAATCTTTTTTTTTTTTTTCATTTTGTCTTGTTTAAGAGTCAAATTATCATTTAAATCTAATAAGAATGTCATTTAATATTTTCTAGCCAAGTCTTTTTAGGTCTACCTCTACCTTTCTTAACATAGGTTAAATCTAATACATATACTCTCCTAATCGGGTCATCAAAATACAGACATTTTATGTGATGAAACCACCTTATCTGCCACTGGAACTACTCCAACCTTTTCACATATATACTCGTTTCATATTAGGTCTCTAAGAGTGAAGCCACTCATCCACTTGTGCATCCTCATCTCTACAACACTTGACTTACTTTTATACTTTTCTTTTAATGGCCAACATTCTACGCCATAAAGCATTGCAAGTCTCACCATCATCTTATAGAATTTTTCTTTAAGTTTGAGGGATACTTTTCTATCAAACAATACACCTGATGTATTCCTCCACTTCAATTATCCCACTTAAATACTACTAATAATATCCCCATCTATTTCACCATCACTCTAAACAAATAAACTCGAGATATCTAAAACGTCTACTATGATTAACGATTTAATCGCTCAAAATCATAATCCCCCCCCCCCCCCCCCCCCCCCCCCAACTAGATTTATTACTGCTAAAATTATACTCTATGTATTAGATTTTTGATCTACTCAAACAAAAATCTTTAAACTATAAAGTTGACCTTCATAATTCATGTTTACCTTCAACTTCCTCTCTAGTCTTATCAACAAGAAGAATATCATCAGTAAAAAAGATATATCCTCTTGCAAATGTATATAGTAAGAGCATCCATGACTAAAGCAAAAAAATATGAGCTTAAAGTTGATCCTAAGAGTATTCCAACTGAAATAGGAAAATACTTGATCAAACCACCTTATGTTTGAACACAAGTAACAACTCATGCATAAATATCCTTAATGACTTGAATATAAGTATTATTAACTCTTTCTTTTCTAGAACTCTCTAGATCACTTCTCTTAAAACTTTATCATATACTTTCTCTAAATCAATAAATATCATATGCAGATCATCCTTATTCTCTTTATACTTCTCCACCAAACCTCAATAAATGTATAGCTTCCATGGTAAACCTACCTGACATGAATCAAATTGATTTTGAGAAATAATAGTATCACATCATATGACCTATCCTCAATAGCTCTCTCCCATGGTTTTAAGTATGACACATGACACATTAACTTAACTCCTCTATAATTCAGACACTCTTATGCATCACATTTATTCTTAAAAATAAAAATCAACACATTCTTTCTCCACCCATTTGTAATCTTTTTAGTTTTCAAACTAATATTGAAAATTTTGTAAGCTAAAAAATTTATTAATCTCCTAAGCATTTTCACACCTCTATTGAATATCATCATGTCCAACAGCTTTTTACACTTTATTTTTTAAAGCTCGTCTAATTTTGATTTTACCAATATGCTGATAAAAATAAAAATCTCTATTCTTATTTAGGATGCTAAGATCACTAAAATCAATTGTATTCTCACAATCTTAAAAGCTTATCAAGATATTTCATCCACCTTTGTTGGATATCCTCTTCTACTAAAAGTATTTTTATCTTCATCCTTAATGCACTTCACTTGAATTAAATCCTTACTAACTTATATATATATATATATATATATATATATATATATATATATATATATATATATATATATATATATATATATATATATATATATATATATTACCCTACTTAGTATCTAATCAATTATATAAATCATTAAAAATATAAGTCTTTGCATTGTATATTACTTTCTTGGACTCCTTACATATCTCTTTATATCTTTCTCAATTTTTTGGTTTTTTATATCTAAATCAATTTTTATATATTTTTCGAACTCTTACATTTAAACCAAATTTTGAGCTTTTATAACTAACAAATCCTTTTTTTATACATATTTTGGTTTCACCAACAACTGTTTTTACTATTATGAGTTTTTAAAGCACATTATTTCCAACATTCTTAATATTAATGGCTAAGTTTTCTCACATAATATTAGCTTCTCATGCATAATCAAAATCTTAAGATCTTGAATTTTAATCTAAAAAATACTTTTGTTAGTGTTCTTTAAATGGTCTCATCTAATCCTAGGTCAATATTTTATTTTATTTTTTATATTTTGCCCATTTATCTTAAAGTCCAAAACTGATAGGTAATGCTGGGTTTATAAACTTTGACTCGAAATAATTTTATAAACTTTGCAATCTAAATTATCTATTTTTCTAATAAGAAAAATATCAATCTAAATTTTACTATATTCATTTTTATAAGTGATGTGATGCTCCTCTTTTTCTTAAATAAGATATTAACAATTACAAAATTATAAGTTAGAATAATATTTAATATGATCATATCACCTTCATTAGTCACTCCAAACATATAGCTACCATGAATATTTTTAAAATATTATACATCTTTACCGACATGTATATTTAAATCTCCTCCAATAAAGACTCTTTCTTTAAGCAGTATTTTTGTATTAATTTTTCTAACTTCTAAGTCATTCCAAAATTTGAATTTTAAACACATATTTAAATATACTTAATTAGCATAAGCATTTATAATATTAATAATTTTAACATCAATAATGATCTTTAAAGCTATAATTTAATTTTCAATTATATTAATTTCTACAATATTCTCTTTCATTATAATCTATAATCACACAAACATAATTTCTAGTATGACTCTTGCTTGGATATTGTAGTTTAAATCTTAAACTATCAATCTCCTTAGCATTCTCTCCAACCGAATTAGTTTCTCGAATGCATAGAAATGTATATTCTTCTAAATCATAATATCTATTAATTTCATTAATTTTATTTTAAAAGAACCTATATTCCAAGTTTATATCCTTATTTGAATTTTATGTACTAGTTTCTTTGTCCACTTCCATCCATGATGTGGGAACCCTTGCTTATTTAACACTATACTTGGGCATCAATGCAACGATGTAATAACCCATATTTTGACCCCTGTGAATCGGCCCTTGTACACTTCTCGTTTTATTCAAGCCATTCAATGCGCGCATTGCTTCCAGAGAACACCCTAATATTAACATAATGCATTAATTGATTCATGTCATGATTATTCGATAAGTTTGACGTTAGCTGTCGATTATCTAATGTAGGGGTGTCAAAATGGATCAATAGGTTGGGTTTGAATCCTACTTGAAATTGAACGAACCTAAAATTAACCCGATTCAAATCCGATCAGCACAAACTCAACTGGCTAAATAAACGGGCCAAAAATTTAAATTCAAGCTCGACCAACTTGAAACCCAAATTCAACCCAATAACCTATTTTAATTAAAAAATAGTTTTATTACTTTATTAATCATAAATTTTAAGTTAATAGAAATAAAATAAGAAAATTATACTAATAAATAAAGAAATTAATATATATATATATATATATATATAAAGCAAGTCAATTTTTGGTTAAATTGGGTTGGCATGTTGACCCGAACTCGACCTATTTAATAAATGGGTCAAATTGCATGACCTGAATCTAACCCATTTTATAAATGAGTAAACTCGAAACCAAATTTTTTGGGTTGAGTTTAGGTCGGGTCATTTATTGACAGTATAACCTTAGATGACCATCCACTTTTTCATCCAAGGCAAGCATGGGATATGATAACGACTATGTTATAAGTCCTTGATATAACTAAAATCTATAAATCCCTCTATTGCACTTCAAATTTTTGCACTTAATCAAGATCACTCATGTGACATGATACCATAAACATGTCACATAAGTTAACCATCCCAAGTCATGAGGACCATCTACTTCTAATATCCAATCAAATTAGCTACTTCTGATTCAACGTAGGTATCATTGCCTTAGCAATCTTGATTCCAACAATATGGAAAAAATAGCATTTGTCCTTGTTAACCTTGGTGTAACCACTCTATGTGACCAACTTTCATTAGCAAGATCAAACTCCTTTCATCTGACTCAAGGTTTCTAACCTTTAACATCTAGTTGGCTAGCCTTGAATATCATTCAAGCATTTTTTACTCCAATAATTCACTTCCAAGCACATCCTCATTTACATCAATAACCATGATCTATTGATACATCATTCATTCCCACTTATGTATGACAATGTAGGCTCGACACAAGCCATTACACAATAAGGTTGGGATTCCACTATATGAGATTCATTTAGTCTACCCAAAAACCCTCTGTAATGAGTACCTACCATGATTTGAGATTAACACTCCCAGCTTCTTCCAACTAGAAAAAGCCCAACACATGGCATGCATCATCTCCATATCAACATGTATCCCTAAGGAGTGATTGTCAACATGTATATTTCCAATTTCCCATTGTCATCCATCGTGGAGATTCCATTTTAGGTGTTGTGGTTTCTGATAAATAAGCCAAACCCCAAATCATATAGGGGGTACGATGATATTTCCCTGAGAGAACTACTTGTTGAGATCAAAGTTATTCTTGTAATCTCCTTTGTGAAAGGGTATAACTATAACATTCTATTGAAATATTGAAACCTTCCTTCCCTTATAATGAAAAAAGGCCAATATGTTCGAACAACTTAAAACTTCAAGTTTCTTTATGATGTGCATTCTTCTTCCTCTTCCTCTCTACTTTCTCTCTACCTTAGAGGAAGAAATTTGGTTTAACAACTCTTTCTCCTTCTCAAACATTTGAAAATTTATCAATGTATCATTCATAAATTTTAACATTCACATCTTTTTTATGCTTTTAATAAAAAAGTCAATCTTAGAATAAAACTATTACAATGGAACTTCTACTAAAGACTCTAGTTGCACTTCCTCAACTACCTCTTCTTGCATCTCTAAGTAGCCGCATTGCTACGAGTTGCTACTTACGCGCTCATTTTTGTGGTTACCACTCTATTCTCCCTTCTTGTTATCAAAAATGATGTTACCATTACAACTAATGATGTCATTGACACTCTTATTGTTCAAATCATTCATATTTTTCACTAACTCTCTTTCATCAATACCTCTCAAAGCTGGAAATTGAGTGAAATGACCATTAATGAAGTACACCCTTCATGTGCCATCCAACATGATGGTCACTCCCTTTAGGGATTATTGTCCCTATCTAGCACTTATTGGGCTTTGATGATGCCATGACATTTAGTCTTGATTTTTGAAGTCACCCCTTCTAGAGTCTTCTCAATGACCCTTAAGGATTTAGTGTGCATGTAGTTCATGCAACTACGTTACAACAATATCCACACTTTAGATGAGATATGACACATATTCATTGTTGAGTTCTCCACCAAGAGGCCATTAAAGTCTTCATGGGCCTTCCTCAATGTCTAAGAGGTCGGGGTGTATGAGTCCTTCTGATATTACATCACTCAGTTTCCCTAAGCAATCATAAGGTCAATGACTCTAATTCTTCAAAGAGCAAGCTGACATTAAAGAATTCTCCTTATAAATTTTTGATTGCAACGAAGGTTCCAAAAGTAATGACGGGTTTCCTAAAGAGTGTTAAAATAGATAAATGCCAATAAAATAGTAATGCTCTCTCCTATTTGCTCCACCGTGAATATTCCCCTCTAGGTGTCACTTTCACCTAAAAATAGGTTGATATAAGGCAACAATGGGTTGTATCATTATTACTACAAAAAAGCTACTTATTAAGATATAACTCATTTTTGTAATATCTACTCTCTTGTTTGTATATACTATTACTTCTCCCTCTTGCAATATGAAGATAGATCCCTATAACACTCTTTTGATATAAATAAATAGTAGTGTTTTCTCCTCCCCATGCTCCAAGCGAAACCTAAATTGCCCCGTGTGGACTATAGGGGAAATTTTCACTAATCTTACTACGAGTAATTAGACCAAGGATGCCATTGAGACTGCTCCAGTGAGATTTTACGATGAATGTGATAAACATGATTATCACAGCTAACATGATAATTATAGTTGCCATGAAGAACACCACCTCAAGTTGGCAATACATTGCCATTCTTTCCCTCACTTTATTATAGACATCATTGAGATATGTGTGGTGATTCAACATAGAAAATATTTCAAATATATTGCTTTGATTTATAGAATGGTTTTGCTCACTTGAAAGATGCAAAGTGTCAAGTGCATGTTTTATTGAACATTGCTTTAAATATACAAAATAGATTCATGTACCTACGAATTCTCCTTCCCTGCACTTAAAAGAACAAAATTAAAAAAAAAAACATCCCATCCCAAACCCGCCAAACTCATGATGCAATACTTTTATTCAATATTGTTGTTGGATTCAAAATTGTTTGTTGGATTATACCGAGCACTCGTTGTCGCATCCTCAGAAATCATCTGGCTACGCCGTCTGTTACAAGATCTTTACATACCCAGTGCATCTCCCACACCACTGTTCTGCAACAACAAGTCCACCATCTCCATTGCAAGCAATATGATCCTTTGAGCTTGCACCAAATACATTGAAATTGATCATCATTTCATATGAGATCGCATTACCTCCAAATCTCTAATCATTCACCACATCTCAACCATCGATCAGCTCGCCGACATACTCATGAAAAGTCTACCCATGTCTCGCTTTCATCACCTGAGGGACAAACTGCATATTCAAAACTTAGAATCCACAGTAGTATGAAGGGGACTAACATAAGCAACAGCATATGTGCACACCACGTCCTTTATGTACCATCCAAAGCTGAATAACAAACTATTAAGATCCTCACCACACATCAGGCCGCTATGCATGTATTCACTACCTACAAATACCAATCTAATAAGCTCATACACAGTTAATGAAAAGTTAGAGAAATTCCAAAATCTGCTACTGCATTCTTCTCTGTTTTGCAACCTGCACATTTCCTCTAACTACACCATTTAGCATTCATTTAATTCGAAGGAAATAGCTTCTTGAGAAATATGAGGAAATACTGAGAACAAAAACCTTCCTGTATTGCACATTGGCTGGAAGTAAAACGTAAAAAATGTGAACTCTTCAATCATTTGTTTCAGCACAGCATCTATATAAGCTTAGTAACTTTGCATCTTTGACAAGGATTGTTACACTGCATTCGTGCACTAATTACATGGCAAGCATGTATTACAGAACCCTCAAATTGACAGATAATATATACACACACGCAAGCCTTTTAGCATGCTTAAGTTCATGTAACAATACTGGTTCCTCCCTAGTTATCCTCTATGTGGCTCGTTTCCTTGACATAGTCTCTCATAAGCCTTGTATTGGATTCATCAACCATCTGTCAAATATGTTTTAACTTGCTGAAGTAGCCAGATGGAGTAATTTCTAAAAGAAATTTAAAATTAATGGTCAGGGTTTCTGACCTTATGGGCTAACATCTGCAAGTTGTCCCACTCAAAATCTCTCTTAGAATATGCAGATCGAACCTGGATGGTTGAAATTTTCCAGCTTAGAGTTTTCTGACTGAAACTCAAGAATAACTATTATTTTACTGGAAAGATGAGACTAACCTCCATAATGCGCAGGGCTGCAAAATAAATTAAGATCTGATTAGTATGAAAATTACAAACATGAAGCCAGATTTGATGACGGGTAAAAAGGAAGATGCTCTTGTAAAGTTTCTGAACTGTAAGTAATCAAAGATAATTGAAGATGCATATAATGTTTATTATTGCAAATTTGTTGCGTTCCAGAGTACATTGCAGTAGAACACTTAGATGACCTTGACATTGCCTGTATTGGTGAGCATGTTCTTCATTTTTTAAAATATCTGCCACGAAAGTACACCCGAGAGGTTTAATTTTGTGATTAAAACTATTGGCAAAAACGTAAAAATTTGAGAGATTAAAAAAATCCAATTCATAGCCGGGATTTACGTGCGGTATTACATGAAATACAAACAACACAAAGAGAAAGATTGTTTTGATGAAGTGAACCTACTTGATAAACTTTTCATGAAGAAAAATAGAGTTGTGTGGAGCACAGCTACTTGATAAACGTTTCATATAAGGCATTTTATTTCATATTGGCCTCGGATGTATGTTGGCTTAGCTGTGCATTGATGATGATGGGTGCATTGTCAGATGCTGTACAGGTTAAAAATTAATGAACCAAATTTAAAAAATATATAATTGCTCTTTTATTTAAAATTCGCATTTCTCTTTTTAAATCTTAAATTTTTTGCATGTACTCCGACAAGCGCATCAAATTCCTAAATCTAAAATATAAGAATGTCATGCAAGCTATAAAATAAAAGTAAACATAAATTTCAAGTTCAATCATTCTCGGAAGGTTTGAAGTGGACAAGATATGAATCTAATATACAAGCATGAAATCCATGAAGTTATTTAGTTCTTTGTTAGCATTAGACCTTCAATATCTTTTACAAAGAAAATTCATTACAAAATGCAAACCCTCGAGTTCAATGCTAGTATAACAATTCACAAAGTTGATACTCGAGCATAATCCTTTGTTAGCAAACAAATAGAGTTGACAATGTTAAAATAACAAAATAATTGAAACTCCAATGATAGCTATATTGACATAAAATCTCAACCGAAGAGAATTTTATTTTAAAAAATGCACCCAGTTTTCAAAATGAGTTACTTTGGGCCAATTTTTTTATTAAAATACAAAAAGCACAAAATTTTAAAAAATTTAACCTATTCAAATGAAATTTATCATTCAAAATTTAAAGCAAAAAATCATCCATCATCTACAATTGTTTGTTGAGGGTAATAAATTTGAGGATAACCTCAACTCAAAAGGATTGAAGCAGATGTCATGCTTGCTTTATCAAGTACATCGTTACAATTTAAAGTATGGGATAATATATCAAATATTGATTATTGAACCCTACCTTTTATTTAAGCAAGATGGATCTTCAAAATACTTCATTCACAATGCAGCTAGGATGTAGTGCTAACACCCAACTTGCCAATGTCATTATAAATACTGGAACTCTAAAGCCACCATCCAATTTGTTTTGGCTTGGTTAACCCATAACAAGCATCAATTGATCATAATTTGATCATGGATGGTGTGAAATCTACCAATTTGTTGTGGATAACTGGAACAACTATTTCAAATGAAGATTTAAATGTCCTGTATAAAAACTATAATGCATCTTCATTCAAATCATTTGAGGGAGTTCTTCTAGTTTTAAAGATAGCATGAATTCTTTAAGAAAATTCAAAAGTGGAGTCCTCCAATATTGACACACAGCGCAACTCTCCCACAACATCTCTACAAACCAAGAACTCCCTCAAATGATGTTCTCTGCCCAATCTGCATCTGAATACACTTCAATGTCACGATTATTTGTCTTTATTCTGAAGACTACATCGACATGAGTGCCTTTCATGGTGTCAACTTCAATGAGAATATCATAATTGATCTCTCTTTTTATTCCTATAAAATTAGAATCAGGAGAAGATCACAATTGATCTCACCTCTTAAAAATACTTTCCTAAAATGTTGTTCCAAGCTTACAAATTAAGTCTTCAAAGTTAGGTCTAGGTTGTGAGAATGTCTGCAATTTGTTGCTAAGTAGGAATGCATTTTAATTTAACAGTCCAGTAGTCACCTTCTCTGTAATGAAGTATCTATTAATTTCACTTAATCTTGTCATGATGCATGAGATTCTTAGCATGCTGATATGCCTGATTATCACACATCATCAGAATAAGAGATGAATTCATTGGTCCCAGTGTGCCAAAGCCCTAAGCTTCTGCACTACTTCTGACTAGGCTCCAGGTAACAAGATTACGAACAATACCGTCTTTCAATGATGTTCTCTGCCCAATCTGCATCTGAATACACTTCAATGTCACGATTATTTGTCTTTCTGAAGAATTGGCCTTTCATGGTGTCAACTTCAAGTATCTAAGAATCATGTAGATTGCTTCCATGTGTTCCTTTGTAGGATTGTGCATGAATTGACTTGCAACATTCACTGCAAAACCAATATATGGTCGAGTGTGTAAAAGATAGATCAGACGTCCAACAAGTCTCCGATATCTCCCACTACAAATGTACTTTCTTTCTCGGCGTCAAATTTCTTCTAACTGTCCATAGGAGCATCAACGGTTTGCATCTAACCATACCAATCTTTTTAAGAAGATCTAGAACATATTTGCTTTGAGAAAAAAACAATGCCCTTTTTTAATCTAGCCACTTCCATTCCAAGGAAATATTTAAAATTTTCAAAAAATTTAACTTCAAACTCTTCCGACAAATACTCTTCCGACAAATACTCTTCAATCATTCCCAAATAAAATATCATCGACATAGACTATCAATATAAAAAATTTTCTAGCATGAGATTTCTTGACAAATAAAGTATGATCAGCTTGACCTTATATGGAGCCTAGCTTCAAAACAACCTTTATAAATCTATCAAATTAGGCTCGATGAGATTTTTTAAGGGTGTAAAAGGACTTCTTGAGTTTGCAAGTTTGATTCTTTGCTATCCCTCTTTCAAAACCATGTGGGATTTCCATGTAGACTTTCTCTAGCATGGTTGTTGCTCCCGTGAGATACTCAGCATTTCCCTTATCGCAAATGAACAGTAACACAGATTGTGATCACTACAATTAATTATGGTCATTTAATTTGTGTCATGTGATGAGAATAGGAGAAGAATCACTGCCACTAAGGTTTGGAATTTCTGAACTTCTTTTTGATTGTGGTGCCATGATGTCGGATGTTTATGATGAGGCTATTTTGTATTGCAAAGAAGAATATGAGGGAGGAGAAAGAATAAGGTTGTTGGACATATAGAAGAAGGGCAGGACGAATATGCCAGAGAGAGGCGCCTGAAGGGATTAGGGTTCAAATAATTAGCTCTAATACCATAGAGAATTTTTATTTTATTATTCTTCTTGTTCAAAATATATATATTGCATCTACATTTATATCCTAAAAGAGCACATAATAAAGGAAATAGCTAAACTAGCTTAATTATCTCCTAAATTTTAGGAAATACAATCATATGAGAATATTTTTTTCTTAAAAATTAGGAAACAAAATCATAAGAGAAGATCACAGTTGATCTTTCCTTTTATTCCTAAAAATACTTTCCTAAAATAAATTCCCTAACTTTGACTTTCAAATATTCAACAATATTGATGTTTTTGTTGCCTATGGACTTGCATTCAAAGTGCCTTTGAGTGCATTGCAACCCCCGTTCACTGTTATTCATAGCCAAAACTATTAATAAATCATCTTTTCTTGAATCAAGAACATCAACAAGACATCAACCAGCCTATGTTGCAACTATTGACACTTTATACTCCTGCATTGGATTGAAACCTTTTCTGACTTTGCAGGGAAGGGCAGCAATTCATAACTCTTTTTATAATAGTAAATGCTGTTTAGCTGAGCAAGGCCCTATGATTATGAGATTTTCCATGCAAAAAAACTAATATCCGTATTCTTTGGTTTTCTTAATTAATCATGTGTAAGATAAATAAATTAAGGCAATCAAAATTGATCCTCCTCGATCTCCTAGCTCAATGTCATACATGCAACAATAGTGATGCAAACAAAATGCTTTGCTAAATAGATAATTCAACAGTATCCAGTAAAGCAGAATCCTTTGTTAACTTGCAAAGAGTCGGGTGAAAGGCTTTAACAGTAAAGTAATGCATTTTAACATGTTTTTGCGTGGTCAATTAGATGTGTAGGCAACTGATGAAAATGTCTTTAAAAAAGAACAGAATAAATAGTAACAAAAAAAAAAAAAAACGAATTCCTTGCATAGGTATTCATAAATGGACAAATTAAATCTCCCCATTAAAAAATAACAAATTCTCCAAACAATTCAGGTTTAAGAATTATGTACTCTATTTGATTCAAATTATAACTCCAACCTAAGCCTTTGTGCCTTGGAGATTCCCGCATCAATCTTCTGCAAAACTGATCTCCATCATTCAAGGAATTGCGGCTTACAAACTCCATCAATTCCTCGTACGCTTCCCGATTGTAACTCTACTCATCAAGGGAATGGATTCATCAAATTAAAAATATATTAAGACAGGCAGAGATGATGATGACTAGCCTGAAGCTGTCTGAGAACGATTTTGATAGCAACGAAGGTGAAGAAATGGTGAAGGTTCGCAGCGGCCTTCGCTTCTGGAGATGCTTCGCCAAACCCTGAAACAGGCGCATTTCAATGGTGGCATAAGGCTTTCAAAATGGAGAGCATAGGAGAGTTAAGTGATTACCGGGGACAAACATCTTCTGGCAGCGAGAAGGGTGGAAGCCTACGAGCTGCCGGAGGTGGAGAGAAGAAGAGCGCCGTGAAGACTTGCCGGGCAAGACGATTGATAAGGATGGCGCGCGCAATAAGGAAGCCAAGCAGCACTCCATGGCAGACACAAATTTTGGCTGAGGATATCCTCGCGGCCTCGCCAAAATTTTTGGTGAGCATAAACCTTAATTTTTTTATTTACAAAATATACAACATCAACAACAACAACATCAAGCTTTGAGATTATCCCACTACGTGGGGTCGGCTACATGAATCTTTTTTTTCCATTGTGTCCTATTAAAAGTCAAATTCTTGTCTAAAATTAAATCAATAATTTAAGATAAAAAATTGACTCCCTATGCCTCAAATATCCCCTCAATTTATTTTCATGTAAAAATGTCTACTGTAATATTAAGAAAGCTTGTGTAATGCCCCGAGATCTGTGTAGCGAAAGGATTCATCTATTTTTTTTTTTCTTTCTATCGGTTTCCTCATCTGGTGTTCATATCAATCCATACATATGTATATCCAGAGCCAGAGATAATTACATTACAAAAAGAAACTACAGCAGATACTATAATTCACATATAGTACAAACAGAGAAGAGACAATAGAGTCCAAAAGAAATATCTACACTAGCCACACAGGCTACAAAAGAAAGCCTACCCAAGGCTACAAAACAAAAGGATGAACTCGACAGAAAGATCTTCAGACTGGAGGCCCTGCACCTGAAATTATTAACCACATATAATGAGCTTACAAAGCCCAGCAGGTCACCAAAGCCTACAACTGAAATCAAAGCACGGCGATGCTATCAATATGCATGTCAATCTATCAAATCCGTATCAGTCAATGGTCAATGAGTTTATGCAGCGGAAATCAATAGTCAATAAAACCAGTCAATGCAGCGGCAGGTAATTCGATAAATCAATTCAATCAATCATTGTCCGTCAATCAAATCAATACGGTCAAATCAGTACGATCTAATCAATGAAGTCAAATGAGAAAAGCGATACGAGACAAGGAATCTATAAATCAGTCAATACGGTGTAGAATAGTAGCAACAGTGAATCTATAAAATCTATAGGCAGTAGTACAATGAATCTATACAACGTCCATATCAATGCTATCAATGCAATCTCTATATCTATCGATATCCATATCAATGATCAGTAGTATCAATGCTCGATAATCAATCGATGAAATCAGTGAAGTCGTATCAATTAGTAAATCCGATCAAATCCAAATAAAGCAGAAATCGGTAAATCAATAAATCCGTCAATATCAATAAATCAATATAGATCAGAAAATCTATGCGATGCAATATCGTATACAAGCAATTTCATACAATGGTCTTACTCGACAAGCACAAACACTAGCTATTATCAATAGTGCTGTTGTAGTTATCAATCGTTCAATGATGCTGTTGTAGTTCGTTCAATGATGCTGTTGTAGTGGTCAATCAATATCAATAATGCTGTTGTAGTTCGTTCAATACACGTTAGTTTCTATAACCAACGTTCAACTAGGTTTCCGCTTGTCTTTCAGGATCAATCAATCAATCAATGCAATAATCGATGCAATAAGCAATATTAAAGAAATCTAGAACAATCAGATCAATAGTCATATGCATATCAATTAAATCTATCAATTCCGGGAAAATCAGAAATCATACGAAAATCGGGCAGAGTAACGGTAGTCTATCGAAATCACACAAAAATCCAGCAAAAAGACATAATTCTGAATTTCACCAAATTACAACAGAATAACCACGGCATCAATGCAAGACTATCAATCTATAGAATCCAAATCAAATCAAGTCCTGATAATTTCCTATTCAATTAAAATCGCGTAGAATCAATTCTGACCGGTAAAATCTTCGTAGAATACAGTCAAATCGTGTACAATAATCATATCTATAACATACTAGAAGTTGTGCGGTGGAAGTTGTGTCAAATCAAAATCATGTCGAAAAGTCGACTACGAAAACACAAAACAAATCCCAACTCGGTCAAAACACAACATCTCTGAAAACAGAAACAGGGTTCGGAGTCCTTACCACGAGACAAACACAATATCCAACAGCAACGAACGACGAAAATCGCTCCGCGGGCTCCGAAATCGGACTTCTTCCTTTGCTTTTCCGCTCCTTCTCTCTCCTCAAAATATCTGTTTTATAAAATGATTTTTCTCTCTCCTCAAAACGAGCTCATTTCCTTATATCATACTCAGATTGGCCTGGCCGATCGCCCGATCGTCCCGGGACGATCAGACCAATTTCTGATCGTCCTGGACCATTCCCAGGGCGATGATCAGGACGGTATTATGTGAACAGTGCCGATCGTCCCGGACGATCTCAATATCGTCCTGGACGATCCTGTCCAGAAATCATTCCAGAACACTCCAAAAATCAGCTGTTTTCAATGCACTGATCGGCCTGGACGATCTCAACTTCGTCCTGGCCGATCCTGGGGAAAAATCACTTTTCCAGCAGCTACAGCAAAGGAACGAGGTCTTACAGCTTGTCATCTTACTAAATATGTGTAAGACTATGAGTGGCAATATTTTAACATATAAGCCCAACATAATTTTGGGACAAAATAAATTCACAATTCCAAGACAAAGAAGGCTTTGGATCCGACCTCCTCTATGAGTAAGACGACTTGCGGTCTCACTTGAAGAAGGTTAGATATCCTAACTTATGTGCTCAGTTCAATTAGGCAATGCTTACATTTTGATTTTGAGATTGATTTTGGAAGAGTCTAGTGTTCTTATAAACATGGCGGCTCAAGAAAATATCTTAATTTGTTTGTCTTCTAAGTTCATTTGTTTAATGTCATGAGCATTTGATTTTATGTTGTCTCGACTTTCTGATTAGTCAATATTGTGTATCTAACAATTTTGTTCTTAGAGTAAGGTAAGTTTGATTTGATTTTGAAGTAGGTTTACAACCTTAGTTTTGGAAGTTCAAAAACATTAATTTGATTTGATATATTTTGATTGAAATTGGGATATACTATCTTTATTTTAGAGAATCATGAGAGATGTGAACAATCATTTGTTTGAAGGAAAATATTTATAAAACTTAGCTAATGTCTTTAGAAAGAGCTTGAGCATATCATGCAAGTACTCATATAAACTTTTTTTAGACTAATTAAGTGCAAGACATCTTAACGAGTACATTATGACTGAATTCCTTGGTGTCTTAGCTATTTATGTGGTGTCTCAACAATGACATTGGGGAGCTTGTGAGTTCAAAAATGACATTTTAGATTTATGTTAGATTATTTAGGTTTGATCATTGTGCATGGCATTGACTTGATTTTGAGTTTTAGTTTCAATTTTTTTTTCTTAGAAGCCAAGTTGTTTATTCATCTGTTATTTAGACCTTTTATGTTGTGTATTCAATATTATTTAATTTGAGAAATGTTGAATCCAAAAATACTTCGTACAAGGAAGAGTGTCAAATTAGTGCACAAGGTGACTCAAAGCATATTATGTCTTTGTAGTAATGTAGAGCCTATTTTAATCAAGGATTGTGCATGTTTTTGTCTAATTATTTAAACAATTAACAAAAAAATATTGAGCTGTTAGGGAGAGCATAGTTGATTATCCCTTTGCATTTTCTTAGTAAGAATTATTTATATTTTATCACTTTGCATAACTTAGTCGAGTTTTATGATGTAATGAAGTCCTAATGCATATATAAGTGCATAGTGTAATATCTCGTTCCCTTACTGTTCCTCTCTGAATTGGATTTTCCTCCCAGAATCGGCCAGGACGAAGTTGAGATCGTCCAGGCCGATCAGTGCATTGAAAACAGCTAATTTCTGGTGAGTTTTCTGGAAGGATTTCTGTACAGATCGTCCGGGACGATGTTGAAATCGTCCAGGCCGATCTGTACTGTAGAAATGATCGGCCAGACAATAGCCCTGGGAACTGTCCAGGACGATCAGGATTTGGTCTGATCGTCCCGGGACGATTTGTCGATCGGCCAGGCCGATCTGAGTAAGATATAAGGAAATGAGCTCGTTTTGAGGAGAGAGAAAATCATTTTATAAAAATCAGATATTTTGAGGAGAGAGAAAGAGAAAGAGAAAGGGAAAAAGAGAAAAGCTGGTTTTCGGAGACCGCAGAGCGCTTTTCGTCCGACGCTGCTGTTGGGAAAAGTGAAGATCTCGTAGTAAGGACTCCGAACCCTGTTTCTGTTTTCAAAGATGTTGTGTTTTGACCGAGTTGGGATCTGTTTTGTGTTTTCGTAGTCGACTTTTCGACATGATTTTGATTTGACACAACTTTCACCGCACAACTTCTAGTATGTTATAGATATGATTATTGTACACGATTTGACTGTATTCTACGAAGATTTTACCGGTCGGAATTGATTCTACGTGATTTTAATCGAATAGAAAATAATCGGGACGTGATTTGATTTGGTTTCTATAGGATAATAGTCTTGTATTGATGTTATAGATATTCTACTGTAATTTGGAAGAATTTGGATATTGTATCTTTTTGCAGGATTTTTGTGTAAATTTGACCGACTACCGTTACTCTGCCCGATTTTCGTATGATTTCTGATTTTCCCGGAATTGATAGATTGAATTGATATGTATATGACTATTGATATGATTGTTCTAGATTTCTCTATTATTGCTTATTGCATCGATTATTGCATTGATTGATTGATTCTGAAAGACAAGTGGAAACCTGGTTGAACGTTGGTTATAGAAACCAACGTATGGATATCTACAACAGCAATATTGATAACTACAACAACACTATTGATAATAGCCAGTTTAACCTGGTTGAACAATTGATAACTACAACAGCACTATTGATACGATTGATAACTACAACAGCACTATTGATACGATTGATAACTACAACAGCACTATTGATACGATTGATAACTACAACAGCACTATTGATACGATTGATAACTACAACAGCACTATTGATAATAGCTAGTGTTTGTGCTTGTCGAGTAAGACCATTGTATGAAATTGCATGTATACGATATTGCATCGCATAAATTTTCTGATATGTATTGATTTATTGATTTCGGATCGATTTATTGATATTGACGGATTTATTGATTTACCGATTTCTGCTTTATTTGGATTTGATCGGATTTACTGTATTGTACGATTTCACTGATTTCATCGATTGATTACCGAGCATTGATACTACTGAGCATTGATATGGACATAGATAGATATAGATATTGCATTGAAAGCATGAACATGGACATCGTACTACTGCCTATAGATTCATTGTACTACTGCCTACTGTTTCTGTATTGTATTGACTGCTTTATAGATTCATTGTTCCGTATCGCTTTTCTCGACTGATTTCATTGATTTGACCGTATTGATTTGATTGACGGATATTGATTGATTGAGTTGATTTACCGACTTGTCTGCCGCTGCATTGACTGGTTTTATTGACTACTGATTTCCGCTGCATAGACTCATTGACCATTGACTGATTCGGATTGATAGATTGACATGCATATTGATAGCATCGCCGTGCTTTGATTTCAGTTATAGGTATTAGGTGACCTGCTGGGCTTTGTAAAGCTCATTATATGTGGTTGATATTTCAGGTCAGGGCTCGGGAGCAGGAGATAGGAGTTGATCCAGATTTTCAGGTTTTAGTTCTTTTGGTCTATAGATGATTCTTTTGTACTCAGGACAAGACAGATTTCTCTACTTGCATTGATAGTGTAGTTCCTGAGTATTGTACATGTTGTTTTGAGATATGAATCGACTGATATATTGATGTTTTAAATTTTATAGATGTTTGATAGATTGCTTAATGATGATTTTAGATAACTCTGGTAAATTGTTTGGCTATTGATCGACATTCTTTCCAAGTTAGATCTCGGGGCGTTACACATAGGCACATAACCACTTTGGATGAGGATAAGTCCTACAAATAATTGAGCATATAAGCATCAAGGATGTTGTTTAGAGAGATTGTTACAACCCATTTTGACCCCCCTTACAATTAACCTGGAGTATAACGAGAAGAAAAAATCTAAACATTCCCCTTCTAACTGACACCCATTATGGACTACTTATATTAAAATCAGATGAGTAAAAGGTAATATTTTTAAAAATTTTTAACCTATCAATATTATAATTAACAAATAGCAAGCATGTAATATATCTCATTTAAATCTTAAATATAATGCACATCTTAAAATAAATACATAACTTTAAATTTTATTTACATATCCCAAAAGTCTCTGTACATCCTCCAGTTGAACCTCTATGTACACTCAAAATATATGTACACCAAAAAGAATAGTCACCCCTTTCTACAATTTAGTGTCATACTAGTTCCTTTTCCTTATCTACAATACAGCCACTACTAATGAGCTATGACTCAATCAAATACACAAATATTGTATAAAAAATAATAATAACATTTATTTTGACATTTAATTTAAAACACATTAAAATTCCTTACTAATCATAAAAAATACACCACATCACTTCTTATTTATTTACAGTTCAATATATTTAGACTAGTCATACAATGATTATAAGTTTTTGCACCCTCTCAGCTTACCAATTCAAGGTTGGGTATGAATTCCTAACTTTTAGAATTGAAGCTAACGTAAGCTTATCTCATTAGATATTTCGTCTTTACTTGTGCGGGCTTATCCTCATATAGTCATATATGACTTACTTTACTTTTCCCATATCATTCACTTTTCACAATCATATTGTATGTTAATGTAATCATTACTACTTAATGAATCAATAATAAATCAGAATAAACTTGAAGAAATGTTATTATAACATAACAAATATGAATTTATAAATATATAAAATTTTACTATTTCCTATGTATCATTTGGATATCTCACCTTGTTAGGAATTTGTTCTCCTATAATACCTTGTCTTCTTTTCCTTCTATAAACAACCTAAAGAATAAGAAAATTTATATATAAATTCTTACCTTTAAATAAAAGAACAAGTTATGATACACTCAAATATATAGAAGTCTTTACCTCTACTAAATTTCTCCTCATTCACAATTTTCTCACCTCTAATTTCCTCTTCCTCCCTTCTTCGCTACTTGATTCAACAACGGATATAAATGAAAAAAACATCATCCTTGCAAAAAACCTGAATTCCAGTAAACCTCCATTCAAAACACTCATAAGTCAGCATATTTCTCACAGATTTTAGCAAAATCACAGCCTTTATCTTTAGTGTTTTCTTACCTCACTATTTTCTGGCATTTTTCCTCTCTTTTTCTCACTGATTAACAACTACTACAGCAGATCTAACTCTATTACTGCCCACTACAACAACTATATAGCCTCTAATTCGTTTCATATACTTGAATTCGATAAAAATACATTAATTTCCTAATTGTTTTCATTATATTCAACAAATCCAACCTACAACAGCTTTAATATTCTCTATAGTTTACCTTAATACATGTTGAATTCTCCTCTACATCAGTCAATAGCAATAACCCCAAATTTCTCTCCCAGCTCCTCACGGCTAACTTCAGCACAAAAAAATGTATTTTTTTTCCTGTCGGGTAGGGCAAAGGCTAAAGACTAGTGTTTAATATACTAATTATTTAATACACTAACCTCTACAATAAATTAAATATATCTATACCTAAATCCACTAACACCTGTTAGGCTGTTAGTTCCCAACCATTGATTTCAGCTATCCAGAGATCAACCCCTTGCTTGCACATATTAGTGGAAACGTAAATAAATATTTATATGTGTTGCAAAAGCGGCGGTCTTGCATGAAATAAATATTTATATGCACAAGAGTACATGTGACATTGATCTAACAAATTTTCATACATAGTATATTACACGGTTTGGATGAATCAATGTTTATTTGGGGCGGCAAATCATAGTCGGCGAGCGATGTAGATCGGAAGAACCATATTCGGTGGGTGACGGAGGTCAGAAGGATCATAGTCGGCGAGCGACATAAGTCAGAAGGACCATTATATGGCGACGGAGGTCGGGAGGATCGTAGTCGCCGGGTGAAGAGGGTCGGGAGGATCATAGTCGCCGGGTGACGGAGGTCGGAAGGACCGTTCCCGGCATACGACAGAGGTCAGAAGGACCGTAGTCGGCAAACGACGAAGGTCGTCATGAAAAGGTCGAGAGGACCGTAGTCGGCGGACGACGAAGGTCGAGAGTACCATAGTTGGCGGTTGACGAAGGTAGGACCGTAGTCTCCGAAACCATAAAATGACAGGTTTCGGATGACAGTGGTTGAGAGGACTGTAGTTGGAGGACTGGCGGAAGTCCTGCGGCGGACAACGAACTATGGAAGTTCGATGGCGGTCGACGAACTGGCGGAAGTTCGGTGGCAGTCGGCAGACGGGAGGAAGTCTGGCGGCGACCGACGAACTGGTGGAAGTCTGGTGGCAATCGGGATGAACTTCTGAGGTGGTTCCGGGTGGTCGGCATGAACTCCTACGGTGATCGATGGTGGTTGGAAAGAGTTTCGACGGTGGTCGGTAGCAAGAGAGCTTATGAGAAGAGTTATTTATCATGGCTTGGGATGATCAATGACAAAATGGGAGTGATTTGAATGGACGGCCATCATGGACCGTTTATTGATCCCTTAACGATTTCAAAATTAAATGATGGGATAGATTCGTCTCGTCAAGCCGCTCTATAACTATAAGCATGTCATGTTTGGAAATTTGGTAATAATTGTGGATTGAAACCTCCAACAATGCTCCAGACTCTTGATTTGGACTCATTTGGGCTCGGATTGAGTCGGCGTTGGATTCTCGAGACGTAGTTCGACTAATCGGATGGTCCCATTTTTATTTTCGGAAGTTTCCAACTTGATTTTGCCTAGAGATTCGTGCCTGATCACAATATGCCACAGTACTATTAACTTTTAACTAATTATTCTGTTAATGAAATCCTCCTTTGAAACTCCTATTATATAACTATAAACATTTTGAAGACATTATTTTGAATGCATAGATAACTATTAAGTTTTTATCTTTGGCATGTAAGCCCATAGCCCCCATAAAAATGTGTATGCTTGATAAGGAGAAATATAATATGTAGACTATTAAGACGGCTTGGAGTATTGATCAACCCTAACGTATGAAATTTTATATAACATATAAGAAGAGCATGAGACAATCAAATGAAGTCCACATCGATAAACACATAATCAATGAGGTGGTGTATTCGACAGGGAGCCTTGAATGTAAATCACATGGAATTACAATGTAGTATAAGCTAATAATGGAATGTTGTGCTTATCATTTACATTTAAATATGTTCACTTGTAGCTAATAGAAGTGATTGTATGATTGCCTTGAAAAAAAAAAAAAAACTTTTATTCAATACAACTCCATATGATCATATAGGAGTTGCAATTGACACAATAATGTAACAAATGCATAACTTCGAATCAAATTAAAGTTAAATTGAAGTAGTACTAGATTCTAAATTAAAGTGAGCACTTATTTATAATGAGAAGACAATTTTAAATTTATAACATATATTAGATCACTCTTCTATGTACACTTTTTCATTTTAGTCATCAATCTTTAACACCACATGTCATAAATAATAATATTAAGTAGTAGCGTTGGGCTTGGGATCCTTCCAGTTGGGGCCAAGTCAGAGCCTTTATCGATTCGGAAAGTTTTTCTCCCTCCATATTCTGCATTTCACAACTTGATAGATCAATATCGTCCCAGCCCTCCTTGTGTAACCCCTTAATGCAGATAGAGAAGCTTGAGGTGCCGTCGCCACCTACAGCGGAGCCGGAGGTGCAGTGGCGGGAACCACCGACTATTCGGCGGCTGGAAGAATCGGTCGCGAACCGAATCGCTGCGGGTGAGGTGGTGCAGCGGCCGTCTTCGGTGGTGAAGGAACTGGTGGAGAATAGCCTCGACGCCGGCGCCACCTCTATATTCGTCGTTGTTAAAGATGGTGGCCTCAAACTTATCCAGGTCTCCGACAATGGCCATGGTATTCGGGTATTGCCCTTGCGATTTTTCTTACTCTTTAGGGTCTTGTGTGTCCTATATATATAGCTTTTTTATCATTCTACATTGCATTACCTTTCGAGATTTCTCTATTTCATTGTCGCTTTTGGACTAGAATCCCAAGGAAATGGCGGTTCCATTAAGACTTCAATTTGGAAAAAAAAACTGTTATAAGCCTGCGGGTTTGTAGTACAAATATGATACGGCGGGGTTTCCATCTTTTTACAGCTTTAGTGAAGATAATGCTGTTTGTAATATCGAGTTAAGTTTTGCAGAAACTTTTCCAACTTTCTGAACTTTCTGCTTATGAACTAAATAAGTTATACTTTCCTGTTCTTCTTGCTATGTTAACGAGAAGAAATAGCACTTTTCTTAAGGGGCTATTTGTTTGCTAGTTTTCAAAATACAGGGGTATTTAAAAACAATGTAAATTGAATATGTTGAATTTTGGTATGTTTGATTTGCTGTAAAATAAAGTTAGTCCATCTCTTTTTTGTGTTTGAAGTGGTAGTAAGATAAACTTGCCAAATCCTTGAGATGGGCACAAGAAGTCAGGAACAAGCATTGTGCGGCCGTAATGGCAATAGTGCAAAAGATGAGAATTGTGTATGATCATGTCGACGAGGGATTTCGATGACCGCAATGGTGAGGGTTCAACGATGATGACCCTCTGCTTCTCACGGGCTCGAGGTTGGGGACGATAAGGATCAAGGTTGATCTTGGTGATGGCTTTAGGGAGCCAGATCACCGTGTGGATTGCAAGGGTTACAATGTTGTGTGGGTTTGTTAGGTTTTTTCATGAGGTCAAGGTCTTTTATTATAAAATCGCCTGATTTGTGCGAATTCAAAATGGAGAAAAAATCAACTATGGGATGTATTTTAAACCCCCCAAAAGATTACTTTGAATTTGTTTCTCACTCTGTCAACCATCTAAAAATTTGTAACACATATTTCAAAAATGTTACACTCCTGATACACCCAATCAAATAAGCCTAAATGAAATAGAAAATTTCTTTTGAAGCCATTATGGGTCACACACAATGATGCCACAATACTTTATCTATTCTTGCAACAATAACAACAACAACATCAAGCTTTATCCTACTATTTGGGGTCGGCTACATGAATTCTTTTTCTCCATTGTGTCCTGTTAAGAGTCAAATTTTCATTTAAATCTAATAAAGAAAGGTCATTTCTAATATTCTCTAACCAATTCTTTTTAGGTCTACCTCTACCTTTATTAACATAAGCCAAATCAAATACATCTACTTTCCTAACCGGGTTATCAGGAGGTCGCCATTTTATGTGACCAAATCATCTAAGGCTACTCACTCTAATCTTATCTTCCACTGGTGCTACTCTAATCTTTTCACGTATATGCTCATTTCGTATCATGTCTTTAAGAGTAAAGCCACTCATACAACTGAGCATCCTCATCTCTGTAACACTAAACTTAATATTGTGCTTCTCTTTTAATGGTCAACACTCTGTACCATAAAGCATTTCAGGTATCACCACCATCTTATATAATTTTCCCTTAAGTTTGAGTGGGACATTTCTATCACACAACAAGCCCGATGTATTCCTCCACTTCAACCATCCAACTTGAATTCTGCTAATAATATCCCCATCTATTTCACCATCATTTTGAACAATAGACTCATAATATCTAAAATGCATACTCTTATTAATGACTTGATCACTCAAAGTTACAATCCCCCCGCTATATCTATTACTACTAAATTATACTCCATATATTCAATTTTAGATCTACTCAAACGAAAACCTTTAGGCTCTAAGGTTGACCTCCATAATTCAAGTTTACCTTCAACTCTCTCTCTAGTCTTATTAACAAGAAGAATATCATCAGCAAAAAGCATACACCAGAGTTACAACCTCTTGCAAATGTCTAGTGAGAACATCCATGACTATAGCAAAATGTTATGGGCGTAAGGTTGATTCTTGATGTAATCCAACAAAAATAGGAAAATACTTGGTCAAACCACCTTGTGTTTGAATACAAGTAACAACTCTTGCATAAATATCCTTCATGACTTGAATATAAGCATTATTAATCGCTTTCTTTTCTAGAATTCTCCATAGCACTTCTCTTGGAACTTTATCATATGCTTTCTCTAAATCAATAAATATCATATGTAGATCATCTTTATTCTTTCTATACTTCTCCATCAAACCTCTCAATAAATTTATAGTTTCTATTGTAGACATACCAGGTATGAATTCAAATTGATTTTGAGAAACATTAGTATCACATTGCAACCTATGCTCCATAACTCTCTCCCAAAGTTTTAGAGTATGACGCAATAACTTAATTTTTCTATAATTCGCACAATCTTGTATATCATCTTTATTCTTAAAAATAGGAATCAACACACTCATTCTCCACTCATCTGGCATTTTTGAGTCTTCAAAATAATATTAAAAAGTTTAGTAAGCTTAGAAATTCCTTCATCTCCTAAGCATTTCCATACCTCTATTAAAAAATCATCAGGTCCAACAACTTTTCCACTCTTTATTTTCTTTAAAGCCTCTCTAACTTCAGTTTTACAACTACACCGATAAAAATAAAAAAAAAAAATTATTTTTATTTAGGGTGCTAAGGTCATTAAAGTCAATCTCATTCTCATAATCTTCATTGAAAAGTTTAGAAAAATATCTCATCCACCTTTTTTGAATATCCTCTTCTAATAAAAGCACTTTTTTATCTTCATTTTTAATAAACTTCACTTGAACTAAATCCATACTACCCTTATCTCTTTGTTTGGCTAACTTATACATATATCTTTTTGCTCTCCTTAGTATCTAATATATTATATAAATCATTAAAAGATAAAATCTTTGCATCACATATTGCTTTCTTAGACTCCTTACGGACCGCTTTATATCTTTCTTAATTATCATAATTTTTACATCTAAATCAATTTTATAACAAATCTTCTTATTTTTTATCTTTTCTTGCACATTTTGATTCCACCACCAACTATTTTTACTATTATGAACTTTTCCTTTTGATACTCCAAACACATCTTTTACAATATTCTTAATATCACTAACTATTTTTTTCCTACATAATATTAGTTTCCCCATGTACAGACAAAATCTTAATACTTTATCTATTTTTAAATTTGATTTTTTTCATTTAATATGATGCTTTATAATGCAATCAAGAAATAACACTTTTCTTTAGGGGCTACTTCTTTGCTAGTTTTCAATATATAAGAGTATTTAAAAACAATATAAATTGAATATATTGAATTTGGATTTGTTTAAGATGTTTGATTTGCTGTAAATAAAGTTAGCCAACCTATTTTTTGTGCTTGAGTGTTAGTAAAATAAACTTGCCAAATCCTTGATATGGGCATAAGAACGGGCAAATGTGAAGACAAGCATTGTGCGAGATCTCGACAATTGCAACATTGTGAATGATGAGCATTGTGCATGATCATGTCGACGAGGGATTTCTATGACTGCAATGGTGAGGGTTCAACAATGATGACCCTTTGCTTCTCCCATGCTCGGGTTGGGGATGATAAGGATCAAGGTTGATATTGGTGATGGCTTTAGGGAGCCAGATCATCGTGTGGATTGCAAGTGTTACATTTTTTTTTGGTTCGCTAGGTTTTTTCCATAAGGTTGAGGTCGTGTATTATGAAATCGCTTGAATTTTGCATATTCAAAATAGAGAGAAAATCAACTATACCCCTCGAAAAAAATATTTTGAATTTGTTTCTCACTCTGCCAAACTTCAAAAAATTTATAACACATATTTCAAATACGTTGCACTCCTGATACACCCAATACAACCCTAAATGAAATAGAAAAATTCTTTTAAAACCAAGTTGGGTCACACATAGTGATGCCCACAATACTTTATCTATTTTTAAATTTGATTTTTTTGTTTAATATGATGCTTTATACTACAATTAAGAAATAACACTTTTTTAAGAGGTTGTTTGTTTGCTAGTTTTCAAAGTACTGGGGTATTTAAAAACAATGTAAATTGAATATATTGAATTTTGTAGAATGTTTGATTTACTGTAAAATAAAGTTAGTCAATCTCTTTTTTTGTGTTTGAGTGATAGTAAAATAAACTTATGAAATCCTTGAGATGGGCACATGAATGGGCAATTGTGACAACAAGCATTGATTGAGATCTCGACAATGGCAACAGTGCGAATGATGAACATTGTGTATGATTATGTCAACGAAGGATTTCAATGATCGTAATGGCGAGGATTCAACGATGATGACCCTCTGCTTCTCTCGGGCTCGAGGTTGGGGACGATAAGGATTAAGGTTGATCTTGGTGATGGCTTTAGGGAACCAGATCACCTTGCGGATTGCAATGGTTATGTTGTTGTGCGGGTTCGCCAGGTTTTTTCCATGATGTCGAGGTTGTGTTTTATGAAGTCACCTGATTTGGATGAATTCAAAATGGGGAGAAAATCAACTATGAGATTTATTCTAAATCCCTCAAAAATTACTTTGAATTTATTTCTCATTCTGCCAAACATCTAAATATTTATAGCACATATTTCAAATACGTTGCACTCCTGATACACCCATCAAACAACCCTAAATGAAATAGAAAAATCCTTTTAAAGCCATTTTGGGTCACACACATTGATGCCCACAATACTTTATCAATTTTAAGTTTTTTTTTTTTTTAATGTGATGCTTTATACTGCAGTCAAGAAATAACATTTTTCTTAAGGGGCTATTAGTTTGCTAGTTTTCAAAATACTTGGGTATTTAAAAACAATGTAAATTGAATATATTGAATTTTGATTTTTTTAGGATGTTTAATTTGCTGTAAAATAAAGTTAGCCAATCTCTTTTTGTGTTTGAGTGTTAGTAAAATAAACTTGCCAAATCCTTGAGATGGGCACAAGAACGAGCAATTGTGGCGACAGCCGTTGTGCGGGATCCCGGCAATGACAACAGTGCGAATGATGAACATTGTGCATGATCATGTGGATGAGGGATTTTTATGACTTTAATGGTGAGGGTTTAAAGATGACGAACCTTGCTTCTCCTGGGCTCGAGGTTGAGGACGATAAGGATCAAGGTTGATATTGGTGATGGCTTTAGGGAGCCAGATCACCGTGCAGATTGCAATGGTTATGTTGCTGTGTGGGTTCGTTAAGTTTTTTCCAAGGTCTTGTGTTATGAAACCGCCTGATTTGTGCGAATTCAAAATGGAGAGAAAATCAACTATGGGATGTATTTTACACCCTCTCAAAATATTACTTTGAATTTGTTTCTCACTCTGCCAAACATCTAAAAATTTATAACGCATATTTCGAATACATTGCACTCATGATACACCCTATCAAACAATCCTAAATGAAATAGAAAAATTCTTTGGAAGCCCACAATACTTTATCTATTGTTAAGTTTGATGTTTTTAGTTTAATATGATGCCTTGTGCTACAGTCAAGAAAAAAAATGATTTATGTATTTGGATGTAAGATAAGTAGACTTGAGAACAAATACTCAGTGAAATATTAAACTCATGATTTGCCTTTTTTGGGTTGTATATAAAGGTTCATATTGAGATTGTTTGCAGTTAATCCTAATTTAGATGTATTTGTACATTTTACTAGGCCGGTGTAATGCTTCCAGTTATATTATTCTTATAACTTCCTTATAAACTTGCTATTGATAGCTAATGTAGAAATTGTCATTTTGAAAGTATGAAGACTTGCCTATATTATGCGAAAGGCATACAACATCAAAACTTACTTCATTTGAAGACCTACAAACTATCAAATCAATGGGTTTCAGAGGTGAGGCATTAGCTAGCATGACATATGTTGGTCATGTTACTGTAATGACTATAACAGATGGCCAACTACATGGTTATAGGTATGCATTTCTGTAGTCATTTCCCCTGTGCTATCTTTTGTTCATTTTCTTAGTGCTTATTCTTTTATTTCCTTATTCTACTATAGAGTATCTTATAGAGATGGAGTAATGGAGCATGAGCCCAAGCCATGTGCTGCAGTGAAAGGGACTCAGATAATGGTAATAAGATTAGAACATCCACAAAGTCTCATATGGATTAAAATCATTTATCCCTTTCACATTGCTCAACCATTAATGTATTTTTGGTTTATGAATTGTGCATATTCATTTCCAGGTGGAAAATTTGTTTTACAATATGCTTGCTCGTAGGAAAGCATTACAGAATGCCAGTGATGATTATCCTAAAATTGTAGACCTTATAAGTAGGTTTGCAATTTATCATACTAATGTCAGCTTTACCTGCAGAAAGGTGAATTATTAGCAATTCTTAAATTTGCATATATGTGTGAAAGATTGGGTGATTTACATGCATGCTATAAATTTTTATGTATTTATTATTTACATATCTAACATCTAAATTTTTATATCTACTTATATAACACTTTAATTGTTAAATCACATCAAATAATATGGAATTAAATGTGTTCTTTTACTTTAAATAAGTTAATATTAATGATATTTTTGATATGATTTAGATATTTGAATATTATAAGTAAATAAAAAGACCAAGGTGTTAGATATATAAATATATTAGAATTTGTGATATGTATGTAAATCACCCTAAATTTCATTATTATTTTTTTTCCTTTTGTCTGATTTGTCCTTTATTTCTGCATATGATGACTTAGCATGGTGCAAATAAGGCAGATGTCAGTACTGTGATTGCTTCTTCAAGGCTTGATGCTATCAAAATGGTTTATGGTATGCCTATTGCCCGTGATCTGATGGAGATAGGTGCTTCAGACAACAATCCTACTCGATCAGTCTTTGAGATGGATGGTTTTATTTCCAGTGCCAATTACATGGCTAAGAAGACAACGATGGTCCTTTTCATCAATGGTATGTGATGCACATATTTTAGAAGCATTAAATATTTAATTCTATAAATTTTGAAAGCTTCAATACTTATGTATAGATCTGATCAATCCTACCAGCTTTGTGTAATATTGTGTAGCATGTTTTTTTTTTTACTTTGTGTCATCCGCAGAAAATTTTCATCTTACTTTGTATTAGTGCAACAATGGTTATAATTACCTTTGAAAATCGTTCTTGAAGTACCTCGAAAGGTATTTAAGTTTCAAGAAAAATGCCCTTTTTAATTAACGTCAGTATGGCAGAAGTTTTGTGGAAACCTCAAATAGATAAACAAAGAAAAAAAAAGCTATCATCCTTCTAATTGATAAAAAGGCTATCTAAATACAACATGTGATACGCCGAGGGGGCCAACTTGTGGGGCCGAGGGAAAGATATTTAGAAGGTTCCTAATTAAGGGAGAATTGTTTAGGAATATTTTTTAATTATGTTTATATTGTTTAGGAAAGTTTCCTAAAGCATGTTTAATTGTTTAGGAAGGTTTTCTAAATTATGTTTATACTATTTAAGAAGTATTTAATTGTTTAGGAATATTTCCTAAATTATGTTTAATTGTTTAGGAATGTTTCTTAAATCATGTTTAATTGTTTAGGATGGTTTCCTAAATTATATTATGAGAAAATCAATTAGGAAATCAATTGAAACATATTAGGACAGAGGTTGAATTTGGAGGGGGGAGGGAGGAAGCTTTTTTTTTTTTTTGAGGGAGGAAGCTTATTTAAATCCATAGTAGGGTTTATTTTAGGTTTATGCAGATTTTGTTTTGAGTGCTGTATTTTTCTTTGTGTGAGGGATCCTAGTGACGTCTAGGGTTTGGGAGAGAAGGGCCTCCTCTCGAAAGAGGACTATTTTGCTTGCTTTTGTTATTTGATTTCGTAGTAATTAAAATTTTTGTTTTGTGCTGAATTTCTCTTGTTCGTTGGCTGTTTTTGATACCAAGGAGAATCAAATTGGTATCAGAGCGGTGTCCTGGACCGAAGCATCAAGCTTTCCTTGTTGATTTATGCTGAGTTCTTCCTCTTTGTTTGCTGAATTTTGTTGTTTGAAGATCAGATTCGCATCAAATTTGCCGATTTTTGCTATTAAAGCCTTGATCCAAGTACCGATGGCTAGAAGAAGAGTTGAGGCGTTGAAATAAAAGTTAGAAGGGGAAGTAGGACAACTAAGAGCGGATATGAATTCTATGAATAAACGTATTTCAGAGATAGAAGGAAGGTTTGGAAATATGGAAGATATGATGAAGAAAATGATCAAGATGCAGTTGAAAGCTTCACTGACAATTCCTAAGGCCGAACCAATGGAAAAAGAAAATTTTGAAGGAGATGATGAGAAGGCTCATGGAGATGCGATCCAAAATACCACTGATGGTTCCAATTACTAACCCTAATCAAGATTTGATTGGGATTCTCTTGGCTAAAGCTAAAACGAATGAGATCGGACTGGAAGAATTTGGCGAAAAGAGCTCCTTTCATCAAGAGCCACCTCCTAGTGCTCCGAGAAGGGGGAAAATAGGGTTTTAAGATGGGGGGACATTATGAAGGGAGTTTTATTGTGGAGGTGGTGGAGTGTTCAACTACTATGGGAGGCTTTTTGGGTAAGGAGAGTGGATGATAAGAGGAGGAAGAGGAGGACGGGCCGAGCCATGGGGATCAGGTCATGTGAGGTGGATGGAAGAAAGGTGGGAGTCCCATCCTCAATACACGAAGGAAATATGGAGGGATCACGATAACCGCTACACTAGAGGAGGAAGAAGCTGCTGGGGTGGTGGCGATTCTAGGGTGAAAAAGTTGAAGATGCAAATAATTGAGGAGAAGAAGAGTAAGAGTTCAATGAGTGATACACAAGCTTCTTCCAGTGATAAACATATCGACAAAGGGAAAGATGTGAATGAAGAGAGTAAAGAAATAAACTCTCAAAGCTAAGCTGATGGTGATGATCAGGAAATCTACCGCATCAAATTACACAAAGCAGCAAAGATTGGTGAAGGTAAGCCAAAACATCAAAACTTGCAGTCGTATTTACCAGAGGGGATGCGCTTCAGGCAATTGATATGAACCAGGATAACTATTGGGAAGAGGCTTTAAAAATGAGGAATCTTTTGGAGGAATTCAATGAAGACCATGGACTGCGCCCACTAACCATTCTTGGTGTACGTGGGCATATTTAGAAAAATTTTCTAATTGTGTTTGTGCTGTTTAAGAATGTATTAATTACTTAGGAAGATTTCCTAATTATGTTTATGCTGTTTATGAAGGTTTCCTAATTGTTTTTATGTTGTTTAGGAAGGTTCCAATTATATTTAATGTGTGTAAGGGCTATTTAAGGGGGAGTTTTGTTTAGGGTTAAGGATAAATGTGTGCTGAGTTTATTTTTGTAGAGTTTGGTGTGAGCTTCCTAGTGGCTGCTAGGGTGTTTGGAGAGTTGGTCTACCTCTCGAATAGTAGATCAATCCCATCTTTCATTATTGTTGAAGAAGTAATCAAGAATAAACCCCCATATTTGTATTTCTGCATTTATCTTACATCTATTTTGCTATTTTTACTTCTAAGACTCATCAGACTATGTTTCGATATACTTAAAAATATGCATTTAGGGGTTAAATTAGATTATGTTTATATATACTTAAAAATAACCTCATTATGTTTATAGGGTTAATTGCAAAATAGCCCCCTCATTATTTTGTATATGGCTAGTTTAGTCTTAGAGTATCATATTGCTTCAATTTAGTCTCTCAACTATTCAAAATTGATCTAAAATGGTTCATTCAAGATGAAATTGAGATTAATTTTGTACAGTTGATGGAGTAAATTGAGATTAATTTAATATCACAATAATAACATTATGGAACATTTTGAATCAATTTTGTATAATTGAGGGATTAAATTAGAGCAATATGATACTTTGGGACTAAATTAACCACACACGAATAGTCTGAGGGCTATTTTGGAATTTTTCTGTACATATCAACGTTTTGAAAAATCGGATCGGACCGGCTGGTTCAATCGTGAACCGGTCGGGTGGCTGGTTCGATCCAGATTAAAAACCAGCTTTGCATCGAATCGGATTGAACCAGCAAAAACTGGCGGTTCAACCGGTGAACTTCTAAATTGGCCCGGGTTAGAAAGAACCGGCCGTTTCTATAAAAAAATTAATTTTGTTTTAATTAAATTTAAAATAATATATTTTAGTTTATTAGCTTCTTTTAAATTTTTTTAATATTTTTATTAAATATGATGATTAATCATAATATATGCATATTATCTCACATATCTCACATAATGTATTTAGTAAAAAATATGTATTTCACACTATATGAAGGGTTAAAGCAACTACCTTAAACTCTTATAATGTGGACTAAAAATGTTGCATGAATACTATATGAATCAGAATGTGAATTTGGGCTTAGTTGGGCTAAGAATTTGGGATGGTTGGGCTGCAATTTTTTTTAATATCTATTATAAATTTGTTATAATATATATTATAAGAATTAATAATATTAAATTTAATATTATAAACTTATATATTATAAATTAATCATATTCTTATAAATATATAAATATGTTATTCTTAAATGATATTTATATTTATACATTTTTATTATATATTTTTAAAATTGTATAAATATTATTAAATGCTCACATATTTATATTATATTGATAATTATATTATATCATATGTATAAATAATATCTAAAGATATAACATAAAGTGTGATTTTAAACTTCCAACTCATTCTTAGTTTGGATACTTGATATGTATTATAGGATGTATTTGTGTTTAAGGTTAGACTGTCATATTATTATGTTAATTTTATCAATTTTTAAGAATATTATTATTTATTATGTCATCTGGTTTGACCAGTCGAACCGTGAACCTCTCCTTTCAGTTCATTGTCCGGTCCGATTTTCACAACCTTGATATATGTATATATATACATATACTTGCATGAATTATTTATATTCGTAATCATACATTTATATTTAAATGGATATATGCAAATATATATTTTATAATTTATATGTCTTTCAAGTAGACTTTATATTAATGGACAATTCATTTGTTCTCCATAAGTTAACAAATTGAACACAAATAAAAAGTTTTGGCTCATGTACTTAATGAAGTGAGTTGAATAAAACTTGAGCTCGTTCAATCTCAACTTGTTTACACCCTTACTTAGGATAAGTGTTCATTAGATTGTAGCTTAGTGGGAAAGTAGCAAGAATAGGAAGTGGCAACATTAACATAGTCAAATATAGTGGGACTGTAGCATTGCAGGAAGGTGGAAAACATCAGAGAATTAACATGCATTAATGAGTTGGTGTGAAAAATAACAAGATTATGAAAACCTGATCGAACATCAAACTAGAAAAAGGAGAGGTTTAGGATTTAACGGTTCGATTGAAGCTTAACTAAATGATGTAATAAATATTAAAATTATTTAATAACAACAACATCAAGCTTTTATCCCTCTACGTGGGGTCGGTTACATGAATTTTTTTCTCCATTGTGTCCTGGTAAGAGTCAAATTCTCATTTAAATCTAATAAAGAATGGTCATTTCTAATATTCTCTAACCAATCTTTTTAGGTCCACCTCTACCTTTCTTAACATAAGCCAAATCGAATACATCTACTTTCCTAAATGTGTTATTGAAAGGTCGTTGTTTAACGTGACCAAATCATCTAAGGCGACTCTCTCTAATCTTATCTTCCACTAGAGCTACTACAAACCTTTTCACGTATATGCTCATTTTGAATCATGTCTCTAAGAGTAAAGCCACCCATCGACCTGAGCATCCTCATCTTTGTAATACTTAACTTAAGATTATGCTTCTCTTTTAATTTCTATCACTCTGCACCATAAAGCATTTCAGGTATCACCACCATTTTATAGAATTTTCCTGTAAGTTTGAGGGAGACATTTCTATCACACAACAAGTTTGATGCATTCCTCCACTTCAACCATCAAACTTGAATTCTGCTAATAATATCTCCATCTATTTCACTATCACTCTGAACAATAAACTCAAGATATCTAAAATGCATACTCTTATTAATGACTTGATCGCCCAAATCACAATCCCCCTACTAGATCCAACGATTAAAAAGGCGGAAGAGGCGTACGCACTGAGACGCGACTCAAGGCGAGGCAAAGCATTTGCGCGTTGAGGCTTACGCCTCGTTGGATTCGGTGGAGCGTGCGCTTATTTCGCACAGGGCGTAGGCTTCGGTTCGTAACTCCTCGAAGCAAAACGAGGCACCGCTTCGATTTGTCAGTATATAGACCGAGCGGTGAGAGTCGTATAAGAGTTGAGTATTAGGGTAACATACCTGCTTCTGCTTCGGGTGAGAACTGAAAGGCGAACTCCGTCGACTTCGATGACCACAGTTCGGTCGAGTTCGAACATAACTGGAGGCGATCGAAGGTAACGATTTATTTCTTCTCTTTCTTCCCGTAATCTTCCGGTCATTTGCTTCATGTCTCGCTTCTTCTTCTCCAGCTTCCTGTAATCGAAGGTTCTTTTTTCACGGCTAGGTAACAATCTTTCTTCCCGTTATTTGCTTCATGTCTCGCTTCATCAGATTGTACATGCTCGGTACTGAGCAGTACATGCTCGGTACCGAGGAGTACATGCTCGGTACACGCTCGGTACTGAGCGGTACATGAGTACATGCTCGGTACACGCTCGGTACTGAGCAGTACATGCTCGGTACACGCTCGGTACTGAGCGGTATATGAGTACATGCTCGGTACATGCTCGATACCGAGTAGTACATGCTCGGTAATGCTCGGTACACGCTCAGTACTGAGCAGTACATGCTCGGTACACGCTCGGTACTGAGTGGTACATGAGTACATGCTCGGTACATGCTCGGTACAGAGTAGTACATGCTCGGTACTGAGTAGTACACGCTCGGTACTGAGCAGTACATGCTCGGTACACGCTCGGTACTGAGCGATACATGAGTACATGCTCGGTACATGCTCGGTACACGCTCAGTACTGAGCGGTACATGCTCGGTACACGCTCGGTATTGAGCAGAATTTCAAAATTACTCTTATAATATAATTTTGTTCCGGGGGCGCTGCCCCCGGAAACCCCCGCAGGGGGCAGCGCCCCAAGGACCCCCGGCAGACTGGTATATTTTTGTATTCATGTTGTTTTATTATTGGTATTTGGTGGTACAAATAATTATTAAAATTTATCCTATTGTTAGCATGACTAGTGGCACAATAAGGAAAGATCCTGCATGGAAATATGGAACTCAAGTTGAAGTGTCAGGCGAAGGTGCAAAGAAGGGATATGTTTACATGAAATGTAATTTCTGTGAGAAGCGCATAACTGGTGGCGTCAAGAGATTGAAGGATCATCTAGCTTGCACTCATGTCAATGTGGGACCATGTGCAAAAGTTCCTGATGAGATAAAGAAGGAATGTATAAATTATTTAAAAAAGTTTGCCACCACAAAGGAGGTCACACAAAGAAATATGGAAGAGATGATAGGAAACTCTTCTTACTATGGATCACAGCATGAAGGTTCCAGTACTGGAAGCCATCTAGTTTCTTCTGACCGAGGCAGTCGGGGGCCCATGGATAGATTTATGCTAAATATTGATAACGACGAAAACATAAATACTCATGATATTCAGCCTCCTACAGCTACAAAAGAACTCAGGAATAGAGTTTGTTTGGATATCGCCAAATTCATCTATGAAAATGGGATTCCATTTAATGTTGTTAGGAGTCCGTCGTGGATCAATATGTTACGATCTGTTGGAAGCTATGGAAGAGGATTACAACTTCCAAGCTTGTATGAGCTGAGGACTTGGATGCTGAATGAGGAGGTCAAGACAACTTCAAAAATGGTGGATGATGTTAAGAAGACTTGGATTGAGACAGGGGTGACAATAATGTCAGATGGTTGGTCAGATATTCGACATAGAAGTATTATTAATTTTTTGGTCAACAATCCATATGGAACAGTTTTTCTCAAATCAGTAGATGCTTCAAGCTTTGTAAAGGATGCACAATTATTATTTGAAATGTTGGATGAAATTGTGGAGGAAGTGGGTGATGCTTTAGTAGTACAGGTTGTTACTGATAATGTAAGTGCATACAAAGCTGCAGGAAGAATGTTAATGGAGAAGAGGCCTCACCTTTACTGGACTCCTTGTGCTGCACATTGTATTGACTTGATGCTTGAGAGGTTGGGACAATTGCCTCAACATAAATCAGCCATATTGAAGGCCAAATTCGTTAGTAAGTTTATATACAATCATTCTTGGGTACTCGGCTTGATGAGAAAATTCACTGACAAGGAAATTATTAGACCTGCTGTTACAAGATTTGTTACTGCATATTTAACATTGCAGAGATTCAAGGAGTTAAGACAACCTTTGGAAGCAATGTTTGCTTCTGAAGAGTGGGATAAAAGTTCATGGGCCAAAAAATAAGAAGGAAATCAAGTTAAAAAGATTGTTATGAGAGACGATTTATTTTGGCGCAGTACAAATTATGCTTTGAAGACAACATGATCATTAGTAAAGGTGCTTAGAATGGTTGATGGTGAGAGGGCCCCGGCTATGGGATTTATTTATGAAGCAATGAATAGGGCTAAAGAAGATATTGCAAAAGAATTGGGAGGTCAAGAAAGTGCCTATAAAGAAATATGAGATATTATAGATGAAAAGTGGGATCGACAATTACACCAACACTTACATGCTGCTGCGTACTATTTAAATCCCCAATTTCATTATGATAAGGATTTTCATGTTGACAAAGAGGTGAAAACTGGTTTGTATGCATGTATGGACAAACTCATTTCTAAAGAAAACTACCTTAAAGTAAATGATCAACTTGAGGATTTTCATTTGAAGAAGGGAATGTTTGGATTTAGAGCAGCACAAACATGCTACAAAACACGATCTCCTGGTATGTTTATAGTTTGAGTATTTATAATTTTAATGTTAATATTTATGTTTAAGTCTTCTACTTCAACCAATATTCATAAAATACTATGTTTGTCTTCATGTAGAACGTTGGTGGGCTTAGTTTGGAGATGATGTTCCTGAATGAAAAGCTTTTGCAGTTAAAGTTCTTTGCTTAACGTGTTCGGCTTCTGCATGCGAGCGTAATTGGAGCATTTTCAATCAAATTCATACAAAGAGGAGAAATCGATTGGCGGCAGATCGAATGAACAAACTAGTTTATGTTATGTTTAACAAAAAATTAAAAGATAGATATCTCAAATTGCAGAATCAAGGAAATATTGAGAATGAAATTGATCCTTTGCTTGTTGATGAGTTACAATCTGTTGATGAATGGGTTACTCCTAAGAATGCTGATGTTTCTGAAGTTGAAGCAGAAGGAGAAACTCATGTCAATGAAGAAGATAATGAAGCAACTGCCCAAGTATATAAAAGGAAGAAACAAAGTGAGATTGAAGCTTCAAAAAAATTCAAAGGTATTCTTAAATATAATGAATTATTTTGTATTTTACTATTGTTTCATTTTAGAGCTAATGAAATATTAACTGATATAGGAGATAAAGGAAAAAATATTATAGGTGAAGAAGAGTTTGAGGATGACTTTGACATTAATTATGAAGATTCTTCTGAAGACAATCAAAGTGATGACGAGCCTGCTTTGGGTCTTGATCCTAAGGGGATGTTTTATTTTTAAGTGAGTTTACTTTAAATCTTGTATTCCAGTAATATTATCTTAAAACAAATCTTCAAATTCATAGTTGACATAATATTTTGTTATTTTTTGTCATTATTTATAATTTTAAATTAATTTATTTTAATTGTTTTGAGGCTTACGCCTCGATCCGCCTCGAGGCTTACGCCTCGCCTCGTTTAGAAAAAATGCCTCGATTCCCGATTTTGCCTTTTAAAACCTTGGCTAGATCCATTACTACTGAAATTACAATTCATATATTCAGTTTTACATCTACTCAAACGAAAACATTTAGGGGATGTTTGGTATCAAATTTGCGCCTGGATTTAAGCAGGATTTAAGGTAAATCCAGCCAATTGGTTTTTGGGGGTCATCTAAATCCCAAGCTTGCGTAAATCCGGGATTTACGAATTTATGACGTAAATCCACGTAAATCCAAATCCCATCTTGAGTTGGATCGGATTTATGACGTTGTATAAAATCTGCACCCCTAATTATAATTTAAAATATGCATTTATTAGTAGTATAAGTATAAATATTATAATTGATTATTAATAGAATAATTAATTAATTATAAGTATAATTAATAATTAAAATAATATATAAAAATTAATGTAAAATAGTAATTAAATTATTAATTATTTTGAATTATGATTAAATAATTAATTAAATAATTATCATTATAATTAGTATTAACGACTAATTTAAATAATACCTAAATTAATAATTTGATAATTAATATTTAAATCATTTGCTAAGTTATTAAATAATTAAAGTAATTATTTGTAAAATATTTAAGTGATTAATGAAATAATTAATAATATAATTAATAATTATATATTGATGTTATTATGTATCATTCCTTCATATTTAAATATCTAATTATTTTAAATCTTACAATCTGTTGTCAAACAGTTTCTCAGGATTTACTACGATTTAATATTTATCATACCAAATAGTTTTCAAGATTTAACAACCTCAGGATTTACTAAATCCGGATTTAATCCTACTAAATTAAATCCAATCCAATACCAAACAGTCCCTTAGACTCTAAGGTAGACATCCATAATTCATGTTTAGCTTCTCCCTCTCGAATCAACAAGAAGAATATCATCAGTAAAAAACATACACCATGGTACAACCTCTTACAAATATCTAGTGAGAGCATCCATGACTAAAGCAAGAAGATATGGGCTTAAGGCTGATCCTTGATGTAATCCAACAGGAAAAGGAAAATATTTGGTCAAACCATCTTGTGTTTGAATGCAAGTAACATCTTGTGCATACATATCCTTAATGACTTGATGAATATAAGCATTATTAACCCCTTTCTTTTTAGAACTCTCATTAGCACTTCTCTTGGAACTTTATCATAGCTAAAATTATTTAAATACAAAATAAATGACATAAAATAATATGATAATTATTTAATGATATAAATTTTTTATTAAAAATAATTTTAGTTTACATAGAAATTTATAAATTTAATATAAATTATTGCTAATTTATGCTATATATTTGGGTAAAAATTCAACTATAAATTATATATTAAATTCACATTATAAACTTGCATTTATACATCATTCATGTTAGATTATTTATAATTAATAAATAGATAAAAATTAGTTTTAATTAATACATTTTAAAAAAATTAAAATAGATATTATTCTCATTATTAAATTTTTTTTTTTTAAAACATATAATGTAAGTGTTTTGAAGTAGAAAACTTCAACTAAATTATTTAGTTCCAGATCACTAGGGAGCTTTGCTTAATTTTCCTTATATAATTTTTTATTTATTTATATGTGTTAGGAATCATATGGGGTGCTGGGATTAGATGGGTATGTTTTGATGGAGCTTAGTTTGTAAATATCATTATAGATATTCTTTTGCTTATCATAAGATTAATATATATTATGTTTAAATTAATTTACTAGATTTAATAGTCAATTTGATATTTTATATCAATTTGATTTATTTAATTATTTTAATTAGATTGCAATTAAATCGGGTAGTTCTTAAAAATCGGGACCAATTCAGTGAACTAACGGTTTAAATCAGTTCACATCGGTTTGATGTTGAGCCAATTTTTAAGATGGATCAAACTGGTCATATGACCTATTCATTGTTGAACCAGCTTGTCTGATCCAGTTTTCAAAACCATAGAAAATAGTAACAAATGTTTGGGGAGGTGGCATTCAGAAATAATTTTCTTAAGAAGCTCAAAAAGTCTGTTTAAGATTAAATTGTTAAATTTTTTTGTTTTTCAGTAAAGTTTGGTTTATTCTTAGTATGCTAATCTTGTGACAGTCAATTGGTTTCACCTTTATCCGCCTTATTATTGGCTTAGAGACTCCTTATTGATGCATCTTGGAGATTAGTAATGATTATTGATTGCTTAAATCCGACTCAACATCTCATTTTATAGGTTTATTATTTTATTCAGATAAATTTTTCTGGTGTATTTCATTTATTAGGGGATCATGTCGCCCTATGTTTTCTCCTTTTAATCTCATGAAGCCAGCTCTCATGTATTTCTCTGTTTTTTGTTAGATTTTTTACTACAAAATAACTAAAAGAAGGATTATAAAACTTTCTCCTAACTGGTATTTTTTTATTTTTTATTTGGATTGTTTTTGCTTGGGTTATAATATCACTTATTCTTTTAGATCTTCTCTGAGTATCTTATAGCCACTCCTCAAAATTCAGATCTTCATTGGATTTCTCCCTATTACTGTTTCTGCTCTATCAGCTTCTCTCTCATAAGATGCTTATTTCAATTGTCAACCCTGAGGCACTACCTACTTCTTTAGTTCTTGCAAATTTTTGCACATGTGATCTAGCTCTGTTCCAACAATGATTGTCAGGGTCTTTTGTCCTCA
Source organism: Dendrobium huoshanense (assembly GCA_016618105.1). Taxonomy (NCBI): domain Eukaryota; kingdom Viridiplantae; phylum Streptophyta; class Magnoliopsida; order Asparagales; family Orchidaceae; genus Dendrobium; species Dendrobium huoshanense. The sequence continues at coordinate 38,803,505 of CM028353.1, read as the reverse complement.
CTATGATGAACTTTTTGTTGATGCTCTTAGTCAAGGCTCTTCGTAGATACTCTTTCTTGATCCTTTGATCCCCTCTGTCAATATTTTTATTTGAGGTCTGTATACATGTATTTTCTGACACAGATGTCGTTGCTGATTTTTTGTGCCGAATGACCCTACTCGCTTTCTCAAATCGCTCGTGTTCCTCTTGCGATACTAACAATCTCCGGACATTAAGATCTTTGGTTACTATCTTTTCCAAACCAAGTTGACATCTCTATGCCATCTTGAGTTTGCGGGTGAGTGTTATAAAATCTGTATTATCGCATGGCCTAACTTATTTATAAGGATTCTTTACTATTTATTATTGTAATGTTTCATATTTATTGTTTTCTTCTCTTGTTTATACATAAGCCTGCATGCTCATACTAGAAAATAAATTTAGAAAATATATAGTTTGCTGTCTCTCTCTTTTCTAACAGAATCAAAACAATGTTTTTCAGTCAGAGTTTTCTTATTTGAACTAAATGAACTTTAGTGTTCTTCTGTATTGCAGTCACTTGCATACTTGTCAACTTCCATTGAATATTCTGTTTGGTTAATTTTCTGCTTGTGCTTTATGTTTATCTGGGTTTCGTAGGCAATCTGTCATAGTAGGACTGGTAAATATGAAGCCACTGATTTTGTTTAAGAAATCCTTGTTGATATAAATTGTTTAGTTAAACAAGCTTGCTTGATGATATTTTAGGCTAAAGTTTCCTGCAATTTCATATATTAGATATAGTTTTGGTCTTTCTCCTTTGCCATTTAAGCTTCTAGGAAGTGAACTTTCTTCTATGTTCCCTTTCAGACAGGCTGGTGGAATGCACTCCCCTTAAGAGAGCTATCGAGGTGGCATATTCTGCAACGCTAACAAAGGCATCAAAGCCTTTCATTTTTATGTCTATCAGGGTCCCATCTGAGCATGTAGATGTTAATGTACATCCTACAAAGAGAGAGGTACCACACTGCAAACTTTTAGAGTTTTAGTTAAGACCCGTTGACATATTATTGGTTGCAATGAACCTTTTCATTCATGTAATGCTCATCCATTGAATATTTTCCGAGTTAATGTAAATAATAATGCATTTAACGCCATCTATTTATGCTTAGTTACATGTAATTTATTTTCTTGAACAATAATGTCAATATCAATTGAATACTTTTGTGAAATTTGAAATTATTTATTTACATTTTCTGATTGCAGGTAAGCCTTTTGAATCAAGAGAGTCTTGTGAGCACCATTCAAGATGCTATTGAATCAAAATTGATGTCCTCTAACAATACAAGAACATTTCATACGCAGGTATTACATGCATACCACACCTATCTCATAATTTTCTATTTAATTCCTGCATAGCCTGACTAAAGCACCGAAATCCTATCACATATGTTCGTGTGAACATAATATGATTTATGCAGTTTAGGTATAGAATTGTTCCATGCAACTGTTTTATGTTGATCTACAGTGATAGAGCTAAATTTTTTAGCTAATTGAGGCACAAAAACTAGTTATATTATTTGAAAGGGGCACAAATTAAATTTTTAGTATTAGATATATAAAATAGTCAGTACTTATCAATAAACATCGATAATATATAAAGATGTATTCAAACTCTAAGGAGTGCACTTTGTCATCTCCCACGATGACCCTTGAGGTGAACAAAAAAATACACTACTACATGTTATTGTTAACCCATACACTAGCAAACATAAAAATTATTGAAATTGACAACGCGAGCGACACTCGAGTGACGTGCCACTTAACTATTCAAGCGACCCCCGATTGCCAAACAGATTGCGCCAATGCGATCAGAACGTCGAATTTACCTATAAGCCTCTCGCAGTTGAATTAAGCAAGGATGATCGAAATCGATGATCTACGCATAAGAGGTTGCGCAACACCACCCATACGACAATCATTTGCGAAATGGACTTTGCCATTGTTTCCGAAACGTCCGAATTATATAGAAATAATTGTCATATTTCCTAGGGACTTCGGGTGGGGAAATTAGCACCAGTTTTGAGGTAACGACATGTAAATCGAGGTGCATAAAACTTATTTAAAAAAATATATATTACGTTATATATATATATATATATATATATATATATATATATATATATATATATATATATATATATATATATATTTCTGTTGTATTAAAAATAATTAAAATTAATTAATTAAAGAAGAAAGAAAGGACAAGTACCTGTTCGACACCGATGCTGATGCCGCTTGCATCTCTTCCCGTAAATCCCATGCCAGCTCCATTTCACGCTCCCGCTCTCATTATTAAAACTAGAAGGAACAAAGCCTTTAGCTTCTTCTTCCAAGCACGATTCTCCAATCAACCAAACTCCACCGTACCGACCTTCCTTGCCGCTCCCTCTAATCTATCTGAATTCCTCTGCATCGAACTCGATTAGACTCCTAACCTCTCCAGCCTATGATGCACGATACGGACATGGCGACGCAGATACGACACGACATAGGGCATGTCAATTATTAAAAATATAGGATACGGACACGGGTTGGATACGGTATTATAATTTTTATATTTTAAAAATAGTTTATATACAAATTGAATAATTATAATATTAAAAATAATTTAGAAATAAAAAATTATTTAACTAGAATTTATACTTAAAATTATTAATATTAGGATGTTAAAAGTCGAGTGTTGAAGTCGTGTATTAGACATCGAGAGAGGAGACGATAATGTTGTCGAGAGTCGAGCATCAATATTATGTAGTAAGTATCAGGTGTTGATGTCAAGATGACGTTTGTCGTCGATGTTTAGAGGGAATTGGTCGATGTTATCACGACGTTGGGCAAAAGATAAGCTGCCAAGTTGTGGGTGTAGAAATTACTAGCATTGAGCATCAATGTAAATACAGTGTCAAACTTTGATGTTGAGATGACTTTGAAATTTTGATGTTGTAATGAAGTTATATTTCAATGTTGAGATGACATCGGGCATTGTTGTGAAACCAAAGTCGAAATCGACCAAAAGAATAGGAGAATATTTGATGAATAGGGTATTTAGTATGGGAAATTGATTTGGTGTTGTGGATAAAAAAAATAAGAAATTTAATTTTTATATTTTAAATAAGTAAAAATTTTAAAGAAATTATATTTTAAAAAATTCGTAAAGTATTTAAGACACGCATGTCCAATTTGTATTTAATATTTTTTTTAATCAAACACATTTTATGCAAACACAAGTCAGATATGGGTCGTGTTGGATACATGTCTGATACTGCACGCCTCTTTGAGAAGTGTCGGTGCTTCATAGTCTCCATCTCTCCATCTACTCCTGCCCGAAGCCCACGCGCTTGATCCCGCTTCCTCTCTCAGTCGAGCGTCGCCGTCCCTACCCGATTGAACCCATCCGTCGTTCTCTGCCCCATGCCCATCCCTTCCCTCATGCCGCAAATAATTTCTCCCACTCCGATCATGCGAGCTACTCCAGGTCGCACAATCCAGCGGGTTCGAACCTTCCCAAGCCGAACTGCATGCACAATGTGGTCTCCTCTTCCGATACAACATACGAAACGTGTTTTTCGCACGGCCTCGATCATATCGTACGCAAGCCCCACTTCACGTCTGAATGTCGTCCCACACAGACGATCCTGTGCCTATCCTAATCCAAACACCCGTCACCCTCTTACTCTTGTTCTTTGCATCCCACACCCAGCAGTTACACTTTCGCTCTACATCAAATAGCCTCACCACCAATAACACTTCCCCTCTTCCATATTCAACTGAATCCCACCTAATAGTAGCTCACTCCCAAAGCTCACTCCCAAAGCTCACCAATCCACACTACACGTTTTCTCCTCCACACCAAACAGACAACATCATTGCCTCTTTTAACAGGGAACATTTACTCTCTTTATCTGCCTGATCCTCTCAAATCCTCTCTATATTGCTAATATTACTATCATTAATAATAATAATAATAATAATAATAATAATAAAAGAAAGAAGAAGAAAAACAAGACTTGTGCATTTTTGTCGCCTCCATCGCCGTCATCGCTCATGCAAGGTATAACTCACTTAAGCTCAAAAAGCTCCTAAGCTCTCATTCTCGGCACTCACGACACAACGAGCTGACCCCCATGTGTGCTTTTCTTAACACGGTGGGAAGAAACTCGGTGTGGTGCTTGCGGCGAGGCGGGTAAGTCTCATGCTCGCTTTTGTTAGCACGACGAGGTAAAATTTAAGTACCCATACGCGCTTTCAGGCCAACGGGGAAACTTGTGAATTTTGTGCATGTATTCTTGCAATCCATGCATGCCTTTCTTGGTGTGGTGAGGTAGAAGACCACGATCGCAGTGTCGCTCGAAACTGACCATCCATGCCTTTCTTGGAGTGTTGGGTAGGCCTAGACTCTCCAAATATTTCCTAAACGGGAGAGTCGCTGTGAGGCTACTGGAATTTAGACCTACAAGGAATTGAACTTAAATCAAATTACAGGGGACTTGATTGCAACAAAATTACAGGGAACCATACTTGATGCTTAAAATAAATTTGCAATTTGCAGAATAACAAATATAAAACTTAAATGTACAAATAAAAACTCGTGATGGACAAAGAAAACTTCAGTACATCTCGCCTACAAGCAACAATTAATAAGAACATGTAATCTGATTACAAGCAATGATACGAAACCCCTAACTCAACTATGAACAATAATTGGTCCGCTATATTCACCTCAATCATGCCTAGAAATGAGCAGTGATAATTTCCTATGGATAGAAGTGGATCTAGTCGCAAAAATTAATGCAAAAGTATAAATAGACTGTGAAGGGCTATATTATGCTATTCTATAGGTTGATCATTATCTTTTGGAATTCCTCTTAGGAAAATTTTATTTCTGTATGCGTATAGAAGGGCTACAAAAGGACTTCAAAAATAGCTAAAATTATACCTTATTGATAATATCTTAAAAGCATGTTCGAAGGCTATAACCATTAAGGAAAAGAAACATGCTAATCAAAATAACAAAAGCTGTAAGTTCCTTCAAAATGTTAAACCAAAAGATGAGAAGCTTTTTGAAGAGAAGTAAAGGAAAAAATATATCGTTGGAAATTACTCTCTGAAAAGATAAAAAAGAGAGGAGGCCAAGAAGACTCACTATTATAGCTGACAAAAACTAATAGAGTTATTCAAGACTAAAATATCATCCTTCATCTCACAAGACAATGACAAGCAAAAATATGTGGTTTTCAATATCATTACCTAGATAAAAATGTCAATTATTGGAAGCTGCTCCCAAACAATTGTTGGATATTATATCATGAGAAAGAGGTTAGAATGAAATGAGGCCATAAAGACTCTTACTACCATCACTAAAGATGCGTGGAATTGTTATCCTCAGAAAAAAGTCGAAGTACTATCCCTGGTGGCACATGAAAATGGCATGCAAGTGGAGGGGCTCCTTAGTATCAATCTATAGATTAAAAATTCAATTGTTAGTGTGGGTAAAAAATTTATTTATGAAGCTTTAGTTCAGAAGTTTGGTATGATACCAATTCACATCCATATCCATATGCCTTGGGGTGGATTAAAAATGATCTAGTTTAGGGTCACTAAGTAATGCACAATGATATTTTTAATTATTGGGCATTTTATTGACATCGCACTGTATGGTGTAATTACTCCTGATGCTTGTCATGTAATCCTGGAAATTTCTATTTATATAGTGAGCAGGGAGGAGTGGTGTTGGAATGGCTATGTAGATGCAATGGGCATGTAAGAGAGAGGGGATTAGGCGGCCAAGCCTGGGACATGAATGGAAAGATGGGCGGGGAATGGTGCGGTCAACTGTTATTGCAATTAATCCCTCTTGGATACCATGTTAAAGGGAAAAGAACTTGTTAGATTTCTCATTAAAATTAGTGTCTATGCTTATCGGTAAAATACAGATAATAGAAAAATATATTAATAGTGGGGAAAGTCTCAATAAAAAGAGAATATATTAACATAATGGGGCAAAATATTTTAATTGCTAATTATCTAGTCTAAAAACTCCACAATAATACTTATAAATGTGGCCAAAAGCTCAGCTGGTGTGCCAAATTTTGGCAAAACATCGTTGTTGTTGGGCTTTGTTGTGTTTGAAACTACATTTTTATCATTATTCCCAATTGACCCGGTTTGACCTTGGCTAGTTCACACTTATCAAGTATAATGCTAAAGAAAGCTAAAGGTGCTGTTTTTTATCACATTCAATTGTTATTCATCTTGTTTGTTTCTAGTTGTTTGGCAAATGGATATATCAAATTATATGGGATATATGAAAGCTAGAGCATATGGGGGAGCCTTAGTCTCTCAACTTGTGTGGTCAGATTCATGTATTCATATAATGGAGGTGTGATTTGTTTCAATTATTGATATTTATATATAGTACATTTAAACTTGGCACTTCTTTCACTTATGACTTAATCGGTTATTTTCTTTCATGAATATATGCATGGCGTTTCATGCATACCTTAAACATAAAAAAATGAATAAAACTATTAAAGAAGGCATTGCTCATTACAGCTTTTCCATGTTTCCATTTAATAACGATGTATTACTTGATATTGGTCTTACAATTGTGGGATGATGCATTCTGGGCAGCTCGACTCTCACTTGATCTTAATCTGTTTTCTCATGTTTATTGCTCACGACACGCACTGCTGCATGAGGAACTACTTTCCCTTTATGGTGTTAACATTAGAATTTTAGAATTTCTCCAAAAATTAGAATGCTCGAGTAATCACAATCTTGGGTATGACATTATTTTAAAGTTAGGATGCTCGAGTAATGCAAATGATATTTTATTCCCCCTCCCCACACACCCCTCCTTTTTTTTACAAATGTAGTTGCTATTATGCTTCCTAATCTAATCATCCATCTTGGAGCTTAGTGCTGAATGTTTCTTTAATATATTGTTTTCAGTTTTCTCTGTAAATGTGATAACTAGTTTTTTTAAGTTTTTCACTTGTAAAGTTGTAGCAAGATCCACTTTCACATATGCTCTTAAATTCAACTATTACGAAGTGCTTTAAATTATTGAAAAAGTGAAAAAGGTCGTTGGGTAGTACTTAAATTACTCTTTGTACTGAAGTCCTCTATGTCGATGTTACACTCTAAGTGCAACATGATATCATCTTCATTAGTAGCAGTAACAGCAGCTTCTTCAGCCTTTCCATGCAAATTTATGAACTAATAAATCCTTCTTTGCTTTCGATTCTTGCTTAGACCTCTTTTTGGTTTTAAATCTTTTAGCAGAATGAAAAGTTGTGCATTTATTATTTCTATTGCAATAAGTTTGTCATGTCTCGTAAATCCATTTGTTACTCACACAGGCAGTAACTTCCACCGCAGTGTCTCCTCTGGGTGTGAAAAAGGACACCCAGGCTTTCTCTACTGGTATGCACGGTTGTTTACACTATTCTTTGTCGTTGCTAAGTAACTCTGTAGCTGATGGTCTTGTAATTTACATCTGTATTGGATGTTAATTTGCAGTCACAAAGTCTCAAAAACTTCCAATTAATATGATGGTTAGAACTGATTCACGCGATCCCTCTGGTAGGCTGCATGCCTACTTGCAAGATAGGCCTGGCTCACAAAATGAAAAAAAACCTGACCTAGCTACAGTGAGGTAAAAGACTGGTTGCATGTCTCAGTTTTCTTTTTCTAGTTGATTAAATTGACTTTCATCTGCTTTCTTTAGAGATCATTTTTTAGTAGGACTTGCTTATTGTATCCTTGAAATATCTGTAGTTGATCATATCCACCAAAGGATGTAGACAAAGGAGGGGTCAACACTTAGACAAAGGAGGGGTCAACACTTGTCCAAAATAAATCATATTTTGGTTTCCCTTGAGTCTAGTAGTTCATCATATTTGAGCTAAACTTTTAGTTCATTTATGAGCTAGACTTTAGTTCATTTATTGAACTAAGGGTTAGCTCATTATGAGCTAACAATTTTAGTTCATATTTATCTTTATTTAAATGCACTTTTATTATAGTTTTTAATATCTTAAAAAAGTTGTCTCTTGGATTTCCAAATTATGGCTTTTGGGAATCCAAGATAGTTGTTTAGTTTTCCCATGTGTGGCTCCTTGAATTCCACCATGGGATGTTGATTTTTTGTGTATGCCTCTTGGGATCTCACGACTGGCTCTTTCTTCCGTGCGGTTCCTTCGTTTCCCGTGGCCGTGGCTCTCGGTCCGTGCGGTTCCCTTCGTCTCCCGTGGTTGTCTCCTTGGTTTTTGGTTTGGGTGTTAAACCGAGAGCTTGGGGGAGAGATTCCTATGCTTTTTAATGCTTAGATTTATGTGTTAAATTTATGTAATGTGTCTTTTGGTCTTCCCCTTTCATACCTAAATATATGGGGGTTTTGTAATGTTTGAAAAAAGTTGAATGAAATTTGATTTTTGGAGAAAATCTAAACCTGCGGGTTTGTTTGGAAATACTGCGGGCTCTTTCCACCCTTCTTTCTCATCCCCTCCGGAAATCTTGCGGGCTCTTTCCAACCTTTCTTCTTGGGCTTCTAATCTCTTTCGTCTCTCCGCAAGTGCCACTCCACCTGTATCCCTCTTCTCTAAGTGCAGCAATTTTAGGGTGTCTTTGAGATCGAGTCGAGTTTGTGTTTTTTTTAATTTCTTTTTGTTTCTTTAATTTGAAATGTAAGAGTTTGTTCTTCTGTTTTCTCGTCCTTAGTCGTTTTCGTCCGTAGAAGTCCGTCGTGTCCTTTGCGATCAGGAGATTTGCCCGCATCATTTGGTATCAGAGCAAGTTAGGAAGTCCTAGGTTGTTTGTCAATTTGTGAGTTGTCAAATTTATTTTGGTTAAAGTTTAGTTTTTTTGTCAAGTCAGAATTTGTCAAGTCAAGAAATTGTGAGTCTAGAGTTTTCTTTAGATTGAATACTTTGAGTCTTGTAATTTTTTTTATTGAGTCAAAAATGGAAAATCCCAAAAATATGACATCATTCATGGAGGAAAGCGACCAACATGATCCTAATGTCCCACTCCTGTTGGACAGGTGGATTCCTACAGAAGGTGACTCAACGGATCCACTTCAAGATCGGCTATACAAATTGCAGTATCACATGTTCCTATGTGATCAAAAGTTTGAAAAATACAAAAGGTATCTGCAACAGCAATTTGAAAAAGAACAGGAAGAATTTCTGAAAAGGTTTGGTGAAAAACTCAAAGAGATGAACTGTATGCACCGCCTCAAGAGAATCAACAACAGATAATTCATCAGGAGCTGAATTCGCAAGAAGGGGAGTCTGATGTAGACAAAGGGGGGGTCAACACTTGTCCAAAATAAATCATATTTTGGCTTCCCTTGAGTCTAGTAGTTCATCATATTTGAGCTAAAATTTTAGTTCATTTATGAGCTGGACTTTAGTTCATTTATTGAACTAAGGGTTAGCTCATTATGAGCTAACAATTTTAGTTCATATTTATCTTTATTTAAATGCACTTTTATTATAGTTTTTAATATCTTAAAAAAGTTGTCTCTTGGATTTCCAAATTATGGCTTTTGGGAATTCAAGATAGTTGTTTAGTTTTCCCATGTGTGGCTCCTTGAATTCCACCATGGGATGTTGATTTTTTGTGTATGCCTCTTGGTATCTCACGGCTGGCTCTTTCTTCCGTGCGGTTCCTTCGTTTCCCGTGGCTGTGGCTCTCGGTCCGTGCGGTTCCCTTCGTCTCCTGTGGCTGTCTCCTTGGTTCCTGGTTTGGGTGTTAAACCGAGAGCTTGGGGGAGAGATTCCTATGCTTTTTAATGCTTAGATTTATGTGTTAAATTTATGTAATGTGTCTTTTGGTCTTCCCCTTTCATACCTATATATATGAGGGGTTTTGTAATGTTTGAAAAAAGTTGAATGAAATTTGATTTTTGGAGAAAATCTAAACCTGCGGGTTTGTTTGGAAATACTGCGGGCTCTTTCCACCCTTCTTTCTCATCCCCTCCGGAAATCCTGCGGGCTCTTTCCAACCTTTCTTCTCGGGCTTCTAATCTCTTTCGTCTCTCCGCAAGTGCCACTCCACCTGTATCCCTCTTCTCTAAGTGCAGCAATTTTAGGGTGTCTTTGAGATCTAGTCGAGTTTGTGTTTTTTTTAATTTCTTTTTGTTTCTTTAATTTGAAATGTAAGAGTTTGTTCTTCCGTTTTCTCGTCCTTAGTCGTTTTCGTCCGTAGAAGTCCGTCGTATCCTTTGCGATCAGGAGATATAGACCCCCCTATATCTTTTGCCCGCATCACCAACCCACGAAGCATTTATCTATTTCTTCCAATTGGCTATAAAATACTTACAGGTTAAAGCTCGATGCCCATCTATAAGCTAATTGTGTGCACGTATCCATTAAAGTTAATATTAAGCATTCATCTAACTATGAGCTTAGCTTGTCTTTTGGTAACGTACGTAGCTTGATGCCTTCTACTTCGGCATGGCATTGCAAACATGTTCTTTATTTACAAATGCCATACACAGGCGTTATGCGCTTGAATATTCAGCTATTTTTACATGTTTCTTCTATCTTACTTTCAGTACCTTAATTTTTAGTTAGGTTTCCACTTCCCGTAGCTAGGCAGTCTAAGCAAGTTGTTACCCTGTTAATGATGCACAAATATAAAAAATGCTTGCATGATAAAGCTTTTATTATTGAGCTATTTACCCAAGCGGCATTTATGCATCTAAATATAAAATCTAGTTTGTTGATTATGCTGGACATTACTATCATTACATTTTTTTTGGGTGGTATGACTGCGCATCTAGGAATGTAGAGTATGAAGGTGCTTTGTGTAAATTGACTAACAATCTGGATGTTTAAATAAATTAAATTAGATATTTGTGTTTTGAAAGTGATGAGGACATCAGCAGGAGATTATGGTGCGTCTATCTGAGAAGGCATAGAAGATCCACGGTTACGATTAGGACTCTTTATTTGTGATGCATTTTATGTATTTCTTTTATTTATGTTGTAGTTTTTACCATTGTACCCCTGAGAGGGATTAGTTCGTGTTGTAGCTCAGAGGACAATTTAGTCTGTCTTTTGTCCCTTGAGGCCTATATATGAAGGCCCTAGCTTTTGTATTGGATTGATGATGATGATGATGATTTTGAATGAAAAATTTCAGCTCTTGTTCCTTTTCTTTGTTGTGAGCTCTTGAGAGGAGAGAATCCTAAGAGAGAGCCAAGCAATTCCCGTCAGCCACCGGTAGAGTTCGGGCTCGCAGTTTGTATCCGTTCTTGTTCCTTATTCCCCTTTCCACTTCCCCATACCGCGGGATACCCACCTCCCCCTCCCAAATTCCGGCCAAACCCTCTCCCTCCACCCAAACCCACCGGCTAAGTCCCTTCCCCATCCCAAACCAACGGCCAACCCTCACCAAATCCCCCACCCACCAGCCCTACTCCACCCAAAACCCCAAACCGACCCCCCCTTCATAACAGTCGGCCCGTCCCTAGCCCAACCCTAGCCGCCAGCCAAGCCAACCCCCAATCCCCTTGATTCAAATTTCCATTCGCCCCTTTAATACTTTCCTAATTTAGAGCATTCTAATTTGGAAGGTCCCTTGGTTCAAATTCAAATGAATTTGAATTTCAAAAACTTTCCAAATTAAAATAAACCTATTTTGGAAGCTCCCCTAATCTCTACAATCTGAAATTAAATTAGATTTAATTCTAAATCTCACATTCATTGCATGTAGACACATTCATAGAATGTGGACAAACCCCATCCCCTCCCCTTTCTCTTGGCCGGCCCACCTCTCTCCCGCCCTCTTACTTAATTCCCTCCCATTATTGCTCTCAATCAAAGCCCCTCCCATCAAGGTGTGCGGCCCAAACCTAGCCCCAATTAGAGAAGATTCAAATTTTGAATTATTCCCTCCTTCCCACCTTGAAATCTGAAATTAAATTTCATATTTTTGAATTTGTTTTCATTTTCCAAACCAAACCCTAAAATCTGAAATTAAGGCTAGGCTCCCTCGTAGCCTTGGCCGACCAGCCTTAGTCTGAGTACTCTTTATCATTTGGGTCATGGCTGCCATCATCTATACAAAAGATTCCATAGTAGCAATGATGCTACTATTCGAAGGCTCTGCTACTACAGGTATCTCCCTCATAATCTCTCCTGTAGTGCCATAAGTGGCATCGTTTTCAGGATCCATGGCTCTGAGATATAACCGATGAAATAAAATTAGCAGTCTATAACACATACCTTATATCTTAACTAACCTAGAGAATCATCTTATTGGCTCTTTCATATTGATCAATATTATTAAATCTTTGCTCTAATACCACTTTTGTCATTACCCGGCCCGATGAGCTCGCATAGGCGAGGTGGGAACAAAAGCCGAACGGTAAACTAAAATATCTAACTCTCTAAATCAATCTCCAAAATATTTGAAAGAGCCACTAAAACAATTAAATTTAAAACACATAAACATAACCTCAAGCATAACAATAAAATTACCTTTCCTCATGCGCGCCTCTCCTACGATAAATATTGTCACCCCTTCTACTCATTTGATTAACTTAAACTTACCTGAAAAATATTAACAAATAACATTAAGCCGAAGCTCAGTGAGTAAAACACAATTCTAAATTACAGTAATCAAGGCAAACTGCACAATATGCTAAATGTCACATTTCATATGAACATATCATAAAATGATTTTCTAAAAACATGCAATTAAACATATCATATCATAAAACTATATCTTTCATTTTTATTTCCATATTCATATCAATATACTTAGCTTTCTCATTTCGTATATATTATAACCTTCATAGGAGCCACCGTCTAGTACCATAAAGGTACTCCTTTACCATTTCATTTTCCTTATCCTTCACCATTTTAACATGCACGAGTACAGCATAATCAGCTAGTATTATAAGGGGGTGAACTCCATCATTTCAGCATGCACATACATTCACTCAATAACAATTATAACATCTCATTTCATATAACACATAAACTTTATCATATAATGTCATAAAATGTAACATGTAATTTGCATGATCAACTATTTAATAAGAGTAAAGAATCATGATTGGTCTATCAGATCATATAACTTGAAAGAAACAAAAGACATTACTGTAATTAAAGAATCATGCATACTTACAGAAATTAGGAATTTGATTTCTCTTTGCTAATCCTCCTTCCTTCGATGTCCTCAAAACACTTATAAGAATTAATTTCACCTTCAAAATCTTCATAGTAAATTTAAAATAAAATCTTCTCTTTTTAAACCACCCTAAACTCTTTCTCTCCCTCTCCCTCCCTCCAAATAATCACATAAAGCATGCATATTCTAGAAATTCATAATTTTGTCTAATTACATATTTTAACCAAAATAACCCTTTTTCCATAACCTAAATTAATTTAAAATAATTTATATTTTCGGATTTAAAATAATTAAAAATTAGGAAAACAAGACTTTGTAAGAAAAACTCAATTTATTCTCTTAAAAACCCTCTTAGGACCCTTAGGAACCACATTTGCAAAAGCATTTTCAAAATTTCCTACTGAAGAGAAAAACCCTAATTTTCCAAATCTCAAAAGTTTTAAAGAAAATCTCATTTCCTTGCATAAAATTACCTTATAACTCTATCCTATCTTTCCCTTAAAGAAAAATAATTTTTCCCCTCAAACCCTAGATTTTTCCTTAAAAACAATTCTACAAAAACTTGAGAAATCATTAGAATGTAACTCACCATAGCCTTCTCTACAATTTCTCCTCAAGAACTTCGCCAGAAAACCACCCTACTGCCGGCGCCGAAACCTCCCGCCTCTACCTTCCGCGCTTCTCTTCTCCTTCGGTCCCGCTCAATTTGGCGCACGATTGAATGAGGGACCGAATGTATATTTTTATGTATAACTATTTTGTTAAAAGTGTGATTATCCACTGAGTTTATCATATAAACTCAAACTGTTAAACTACATTTTTCAAGTAAGTCTTCTGATAAGTAGAAATTGCTGAAAGAGTAGAAGAATACATCTACAGAAGATGACCTGAAACACGACCCAGAAAATTTTGGGTCGGGTCAACCTGTTTGTCATATGGGTCGGATTTAGGTTTGGCTATTCGACCCGTTTCAGAAATCGAGTCGGGCTTGGGTTGACACGTAAACCCGAAAGTGATCCGGGTTGACCCAGGAACATGACCATTGCGTCAGGTCGTCCGCGCCAACTCACCAGGCTAACGCATCAGGCCGTCCGGGCTCGACGTATCATGACCACGTCTAGTCACCAAAATGATGGAAGTCACACCGGGAGCTCGTCATCCGGCCACTTCGGCAGTCCGCAGTCCGCGCTCACGTTCGCTGTCGGACCCTTCACGCTTGTTGCCGCTCCTCTAGCCTTCTAGTACACACAACTGTTTTTGGGTCGGGTCGGATTGATCCGAACTCGAACCGGGTTGGGTTTGAGTTAGGAAATGTAACTCGAATCCCAAATCGGGTCGGGTTCAGGTTGGGTCAAAACCTACTGGGTCAAAATCGGGTTGGACCCAAATCCGACCCATGGACACGAATTGACACCCCTAAGAGTAACAATTGGTAATAATTAGTGGACTTCTGAGGTTTTGTGACTGCTAAGTTGTATTCTTTGGAGGCCTCAGGTTGTGTGTGTGTGTGTGTGTGTGTGTGTGTGTGTGTGTGATTGAAGTGGCAACTGGTAAATGGTTGGCTACATCAGCTTAGGATTACTGGCAGCAATGATTGGAGTGGGGATGGTAGCAACTAGAGATGATGTCAATGGTGAGGTGAGGGATCATTCAATTATAGAACTCTTCTCCTCATGTTGTTGATACCATCAACGCCTTCTCTACCAAGATCCAAATGTGACTTCCTCGCTTCCCTGTTGCAAGGGTTTCACAACGTTGGTAGGTTTGGGAAGAGGAGAATCATAGAGGAGAGGGAGATACATAGAAGAGGGCAAGTAGAGAGCTCTCAATAGAGTGTGTATGGAAGGATGAATATGGGCAGAACAAGCATGTGAGAAGGTTGAGTGACGGAGTGGAGATTTGGGAGCCGAAGAGAGATTGGTAAACTTGGGTGATGGAGAATAGGGGTCTGTGCAGGGAGCTTAGGATACAAGTTTTGGCATGTTCGAGGAGAACGGAGGCTAAACGAGGAAGAGAAATGGAGTGGGTTTGAGCAAAGGAGCTGAGGTTGTGACTCTTTATATGAGAGCATAGATTGAGAAATACGAGGAGGCGCGATGTGGCTGTGTGAATAGGGAATGATTGGGCAGTGGTAGACTTATGTTTTGATTGTAGTTATTATTATTATTATTATTATATGATGGGAGGTCAGATGAGATAGGTGAAAGTTCATGAAAGAAACCTTGCATAACGCAAATGATCGACATGGGTTTGAGGCCTAGATTTTTCAGAATTTTGATTGGACACGATAATAGAAATTGGAGGTCAGATGAGTTATGTGTATTATTTCTCCTCGAAAAAATTCATCATTTGAGCACCTCAATTTATGTATTGTCATCTTGCATGGGCAAATCTTGAGTTTTGCTTTCTTGCAGAAAATAGTCAATATGAATGTCATATCTTGGTAATGTTTATGTTTCGGACTCGTCATTGAAGTCTATTTTTCAAAATCAGGGTCGACTATGCATTTTTATGTGATGTGACATTTTTCATTTGTTGTTTTCATCAAATTGTTACTTGGTGAAGCGAGGAGTCTGTTAGGTATTGTTAGCATTCTAGACGCATCAATTGCATTTGTCCTATGAAACGAGCAAATGCTTTGGCAAGTTTAATTCATGTGACGTCTATTGGGATATACTTACATGATGTTGCTCTCAATTTCTATTTTTTTCATCGCATTCAATCAAATCAATTGCAGCCTTTTTTCTTTCATGGTAATTCCAGCATTTTGATCACATACCCTGGTTTATTTTGTGAAATCAATGATGTTTAACCAGTTTAAATTTTCATCAAAGCACATTCATGTAACTTAATGCTACATTCTATTCAACGACCATTATTAACATTGATTTTGCTTAGTTTCGGATTTGCATTGCCTTGTGGCACCTATATGTTGAACATTAATTTGTTTTTTCTATCTCTCGATTTTTTATGTAGATTAAAAAATCTAAGCATCTTTTTTTGGTTGCTATGTCCTTTATTTCTTTGCTATTGCGTTTACTGTTCAACGGTTTTAGCCTACAGAAGCTTTAAACATCTCACTTCGTATTTAGTGGTTGTTTTTGATAATATGATAGATTTTATTATTGTATTTATTTAATCTTGATTGGCTCTGCTTTTGACCATAAATTCCAGCTTGCTATTGCATTTGTTCTTTATAAAGTTTTTCAATATCAGCATAATATTGTTTATATTCATGTATTTTCTCCGCAACTTAATGCTTGAATAATTGTATTAAAACATTCATTTTCCGTGTGTTGCACGAGGCACTTGTTAGTAAAGCAGTAAAGTGGTAGGAACTGTTGGTACTTATTGAGTTCATAACAGGTTCAACCTTGAATATCGGCCACAGTTGAATAAACGTAATTGCAAATGTCTAACTACACGTACAAGTGCAGTTCATAATTGGTTTTGGTAAATCAGCTCAAAGTTTGTCTGTAAGTGAAAATGAAGCGATGCCAATGAAATTGTGACTTCAATTTACTGATCTTATGAGTGATAAACCAATCTTAGAAAGCTGAACTGTATCTGTTGTGGCTAAATTTTTTTAGAATGCTTCTAGATGCATGAAAGGGAAAATTAGGCATTTAAATGTTTGTTGTTAGCAGTTTTTTTGTGTGTGTGTGTGTGTTTGTGTGTTTTGATATCGATTGAAACTTCTGATACTTATCTTTTAATGTTCCATCTTTTTTGCTTGGAAGTTAAATATTCTACGAGAGTTGGGTTTCATTTTTAATCACATTGCACAGGAATGCAGTACGATTAAGAAGGAACCCTAAGGAAGCTTCAGATCTGACCAGCATTCAGGAGCTTGTTCGAGATATTGATTCTAATGTTCATTCTGGTGAGTAGGGTGTCTACCTTAAAATATCTATTATACCAGTCTATTGTTGGAAAATATGGGCAGAATAAACTATGCTCAAGTCATTTGTCCTATTGCTGTAGGTCTCCTTGACATAGTAAAAAATTGCACATATGTGGGCCTAGCTGATGAAATTTTTGCATTACTTCAACACAATACTCATCTTTATCTTGTCAATGTTGTTAATGTCAGGTAACTTTTTAGTTTTTTTTTATTTTATTTAATTTTTCCATTTTTTCATAAGTCCATCTGCACTTGTTTTCGAATAACACAAATCACTTCCTCCTATTTTCTGTAACCAAGTGCTGTCCCATTTATATTTATCACTGAACCATTCTAGCTTGGAACTCAAACAGCATCATCAGTGCCTTTTTAATTGATGGCAGTTGCTCTACGTTTCTGTGCATTTGAAGTAGTTAATATATCTTGCAATGGCAAACATCCTCTGGAACTTCTAACCATAAGTGGAGTGAAATTTACTGGATTTACAATATTGCTTACTCGTTGTCTATGATGTGCAGACTTGTTTAGCCATATTAGCTGACATGCTTTCGCTCTTCTTATCTCAGTGCAAGATGAATGACATGACAGTGCAACCATGTAATCAAATATCCAGTCTCCTCCTAAAAAAAAAAAAAAAAAAAATCCTGTCTCCTCTTTTCTCAGTGATGCACCATAAAGATAAAAAAATCGCTGTGTTATATGAAATGAATGCAAATGGTTTTAAGGATTTTTTGGTGCGTTGTTAAATATTTGTGAATTTCTTATATCTAATAATCCTTACTCTCTCTCTCTCTCTCTTTTGCTATCCTTGTGACTTACAAAAACAAGCATTTCATGGTCTTAAGGACTTATATAATGCAGACATTGCACTGCTTTTCTTACGTTTCCAAATAAAATAATTTACTGATCAAAGTAAGGGTGATTATTTTCACTCTGTTAGGTTTTCCCTAATTTCTCGTCACCTATCATCACTATCTTGATAAATAACCTTATCTAACTATTTAAATTGGCTTTATGAGTCCTCTTTGTCCATTCATTTCCAATGAATAGTACTCCTATCAATGGTTGTTTTGCTATATTGTGTTTCCTTGTAAATACATCCTTATAATTTGTTCGCACGTCAATTAGTGAATCTTCTATTCTCCATTTACTTGTTCAAACCTCTAAAGCCTAGTTCCACTACTTCATTTTTAATGAGTGCCACTCCTAGGATCTTTCTAACATAATTGTTTCTTAATCTATCATTTCTTGTTTTTCTCAAGAATTGCCTTAAATTTTTTTTTTTTTAGGGGTGGGGGGGGGGGGTGGAACTTAATATGGCTATTTATGACTTTATCATTGTCAACATTTAGATCTAGATTTTGCACTTTGAAAAATCATACCTAGCTCTTCTAAATAGAGATTTGTTATGGGTTAAATTTTCAAAAGGTATATTGGATTGCAAATAAGACACTGCCTAGAGATTTCACCTTTATTTTTTGAGAATTTTAACAACTAATTCAAGGTTTCCCATAAATATATGTCTCTATAATTAATTGTCCCTCATAATGATGAGAGAACTTTCTATTAAAGTTAGTTATTAGGTGCTAAAATTCTTAGCATATAATAGTAATAATTTTCGTTTGATATTGAGAAAATTTGCTATTGCTAACTTAAAATGGATGGTGGGGGAAATGACGACGAGCCTGATCAAGATCAAATGATTCTATGTCTTAATTTGTCATTGACTCTAGTCTACTGAGCTAAAGGAGCTAGTCAATCAACTCAATCCAACCTGGTTGAAGTAATGTTGTTGGCATTCAAGGGTTGCTTTATCTATGAGAATCTTATAGACTTGAGACGGGTGTTTGTTGAAGGGTACAATTTTAAATTAATCTTAGCTCAGGGACAGTATTATGTCATATGAAATGCACCATATGATTCATAACTCAAGGAGGCATAGCCATTGGGGAACATGCCGGCTATGGCTGTGACTATAATTTAATGGTGTCATTTGTATCAAAATCATCCTGTCAAAGGATTGCAATTATAATCGTATATTTGTGATACCATTTGGTGCAAAGCCACTGATTAGATGACACGTGTCACATTCTATTAGCTTGATATCTTTTGAGAGCGATCCTAACAATATGTTTGATTATGGAGTGAACTCGGGCAAAAAAATAGTTTTTGAACATTGTCGTATTGGAGAACAAAGAATCTCTATGGAGTGAATGATGCATTCCTTGTGGGTTATTGTAGTAAAATTGATGTGGAGTGATTTTTTTGGCTGAGCTATATGTTTTTGGCAAATATACTGCCGAAAATCATCCCAACGAGAGAGGGACGACATGTTCTACCGGAATTACTGGAAAAAATTTTGGCATGATATTTCGCATAAATCCACGGGTTATGCTAACATTTATGAAGGTTCCAATCGACAAAAATATTTGGAGTATCCGCCAGAATTCCATCAGTAACATTTTCGACTGAAAATAATCCACTGCAACTTGTTTTTCGATGTAGGTATTAGCGGCATATTGATATCAGCTAGAAATTTATATTAACAGCGGAATATGTTTTATTTCCGGCGGATAAAACCACTAGAAATTCATTGGATTTCTGTAGTGTATGCTCCATGCTTTATTAGACTTGTTGATGAAGACATGTTACTTTGATTTTTGTTTTGTGCTTTTCGAATTTATTGAAGAAATTGACTTTTTAATTTGATGGTGACACTAAACTCAATATTTTGCATTCTTGAGTAAGGATCATTTTCTATGTTTGTCTTAACATTTTGACAAATTTAGAAGATTTTATAATTTAGGCCACTTCAACTTATCAAGTTAAATATGCTTGAAACTTGATAGCTCTTGTCATTTGACTAATGAAGTTGGAGATTTATGTTAGTTCACTCCAGGAGGGACTGGCCTCTATTCCATAGGCGGACAGGGTCCGCCTCAAAGGAGCTGCACTTTCCACCCCTGTTGGCAGCAAGAACTAGGTAAGGTTTTAAGGGGGTTTAGGAGGGAAATTTCAAAGGCGTGGTTGTTTAAAGACTTTCTTTGTTATTGTATGCTTTAAGTAGAATGTTTTCCTAGGGATAGGGTAGCAAGTATTTTTCTAAATTGAGTTCTTCTTCACTATTTTGGGCTCTCACGGTATCTAGAGATTTGGGAGAGCCGGATCTTCCTCTTGAATTGAAGATCCATTGTATCTTGTGTGTTTTCTTTTATCTGCTATCAACACAATCATTCCTTGCCTTTGTTTCCACTTCGTTCTTTGTATTTCTGGTTTTGTACTTCGCTGGAATTCAATTTCAGCCGCGGTTCCATTGTGATTTATAAGTGTTTCCTAGCATATTTGTATCAGAGACAATTCTTGGGCTGAATAGAAGTCTTCATCGCTGATTTCTACTATGTTTCCTCTCCGATTTTGCTAATTTTGTTGTTTGGGGGCTAGATTCACATCAAAAGTTGTTTTTTGCTATTGCATCCTAAATCCGGGTACCTATGATAGGAAGAAAGGTAGAAGTGTTGTAAGGGGAAATCAGATAATTGAAATTTGAAATTCAGATCTCAAAACTCAACTTTCAAATGTCAAAAGTCAAATTTCAGTCATCCATGAGAAGATGGATAAGAATTTTTTCATCCTGAAGGAGATGTGATGGGGACATCAGATTTTGACACACGTCCCTTCAGGAGATGCCGGAGATCGATGGTCATGATCATGATCTTTATTTTTCATTTTATGTAGTAGTTTAATTTTCTTTCTCTGTTTTGGATTTCACGCAAGCCAAATCATCCCCGCCAGCTGAAGCCCACCGCCAACCAGCTGCTCCAGCCCACCGTTCCTACCCAGCTACCACCTGTCGGCTGAAATCCACCCAGGTTCAATGCCTGACCCGTGAAGCCCCAACCCCCCCTTTACCGCTCCCCAACCTCACGGCTAATAGTCCAGCCGTGAGCTTCAGCCCCTCTCCTTCAGCCCTTCACGGGAAATTGAATTCAGCAGCCAATACCGCCGGCTGCTCCCTGCTGTGCCCAAGCCCGTGAAATCCCATTCCAGGCATTTCAATTAATTGCCTAATTAAAGTCAATCTTAAGGCAAGGCAATTATTGACATTAGGAGCTATTTGAAATTTGAATTCCCTTACTAAATGAGCCAATTAATTTGGGGAATTAATTAAGGGAGTTACACCCTTTTGAAATTCAAATTCCCTCCTAATTTTTATTTAAATTAGGGAGTTACATGAGGCAATTAAAATCTGAAATTAAAATCAGATTTTGATTATTTACTAGTGGTCCCCACCTACTTAAAATCTTCAAGCCCTCTCTCTCCCCATGTAGCCGGCCACCTCACCCCATTTCTTCCCTCTCTAATGGCCACCTCATCACCACATTAATCCCACAATTTCAGCCCCTAAAACCTCTCTATTAACCGGCCTTTTCCCCTTATGGATTTAATTTGAATTTCAAACTAAATCCCTCCAAATAAACCCCCCACAACCAATTCCTGCAGAAAATTCCTGCAGCTCTCTTCATTCTCCACCTTGGCCGAAACTTCCCACCCACCTCTTCTTGGCCGTTTCTCCTCCCACGGCATAATTGTCCGAGATGACGTCGTAGTTGCTGTCCAACAATTCTTCAGGATTCCTTGCACCACACCCTCACCCGGGAGGCCCCAATCGCTGTCCAGAATTCCATAATCCGACAACCTATCCAAGAACGACGATCCAAGGTTCCTTCTTCCTCGGAGCGACCTCGATTCTAAGGTGGAGACTCTTCTTCCGCTAAAGCCTAGATTAGTTGAGCGTATGGGCTCCAAAGGTGAAAGTTCTTATTATTAAATTGCGGATTCTTGTTTACCGTCGTAGTGTTACAATTGATCTTTGTGTTTTCTGAAATTGTTTGGTTAACCGACCACGCTCTTCTTTGCCTAAGCAAGTTAAAATTAAGAGTTCTAAGGATCACTCTTTTATGACAATGATAATTTTATTTTGGGTTATTATGTTACAATTGCTCTCTTTAATTTCTTAAAGTAACTCCTCCATCATGTACGTTTCACATCAAGATGTTTAAGAAGTTGCTAGAGGGCCAACCCAAAACGGCGTTGTCATAGGCGAGGAAATCCTACGACAACCAAGGAAGTGGGAAAATCCTAATCCAATAAGATGAAGGGAAGATCATGAGGTGGTGATTTGGGAGGGAGAAGAGAGAATGCCTCCCCTAGAGCATTCTCTAAGGGAGCCAGGTAGACAGTATGGGGAGAGGCGTGAGGAGGTTAGGCATAAATGAAGAGGTGTTGAATTTGAGAGGAGAGGGGCGTAATTTGTAAGAGAAAGGGCTAATTATGACTAAAGGGGTTGAATTTTAAAAGAAAGGGGTTTATTATGATCCAAGTGGTGCTGAATTTGAAAGAAAAATGTGAGAATTTGATGAAAGGTTTGGGTATGAGCGTAGAAGGGATTGGGACACTTGGGGGGAACCATCCCTTGGGAAATGTGAAATTATGGAGGAAATAGGGGGAATGGAGGAGATCCGAGGGTGAAAAAGTTGAAGATGCCTAATTTTGAGGGAGATGATGCCCATGGGTGGATCTATAAGGTGGAAAGATACTTTACTGTCAATAAGTTGACGAAAAGGAGAGATTGATGGCAGCTGCTAGCGGGGATGTGCTTGGAGGGGAAAGCTTTAGCATGATATCAGTGGAGGGATACAAGACGACCCATACGAACTTGAAGGGAGCTTAAGGATTGCTTGTTGGAATGTTTTCGAACTAGCAGGGGTGACGACTTCTATGAGCAGTTCTTCGCCCTGACGTAGGAGGGGATGGTGGTGGAATATCGTGAGTAGTTTGAGCACCTAGCCAGCCGACTGGACCGAATTTCGAAGACTGTACTGAGAGGAACTTTATGAAAGGGTTCAAACCAGATATTCGAGCGGCAATTAGAGTGATGAGGCCTCATTATTTGGGAGAGACTATGAAGCTAGCTTAGTTAGTGGATGATCAGAGGCACCTGGAGAGAAAGAATGGGGGCAACAACTCAGTAGATTCGTACAGGATGACCACCACATTTTTTAAACCTAAGGAACCGACATCGGGTACTTTTCGGGAGACTCAGAAGGAGAAAGACCTAGGGATAACTTTAAGAAGCTCTCAAAAATGGAGTTACAGGAGAAGGGAGTGAAGGGGCTCTGTTTTAGATGTGAGGAGAGGTATACATCGAGGCACCGATGTAAGGATTGAACTCTTCAGGTTCTCACCATTTATGATGATGAGAAAATTGGGGAGGGTGTTGTCTTCCACAAGGTGGGTCTTCAGAGGGGGGTATTGTTAGACCGGTTCAGTAGGGATGGACCTCTATTCCAAAGGCGGACATGGTCCACCACAAAGGAGCTACATGTTCCGCCCCTGTTGGCAGCAGGATTTAGGAAAGGTTTTAAGAGGGTAAGGAGGGAAATTTCAAAGGAGGGGTTTAGAGATTTCCTTTATTATTGTATGCTTTAAGGAGAATATTTTCCTATGCATAGGGTAGCAAGTATTTCTCTGAATTGAGTTGTTCTTCAATGTGTTTGCTCTAGCGGCGTCTAGAGATTTGGGAGAGCCGGATCTTCCTCTCGAATTGAAGATCCATTGTATCTTATGTATTTTCTTTCATCTTCTATCAATACAATCGTTCCTCGCCTTTGTTTCCACTTCATTCTTTGTTTTTCTAGTTTTTACTTCGTTGAAATTCAATTTTAGTCACGGTTCCATTTTGATTTACAAGTGTCTCCTATCAATTTCTTATTGCGACATTACTTATGAATTATTGAGTAAGAGAAGTTATTTGAGATTCAATCATATTTGAGCTTGTTGCATTTGACATTTAAGATCTTAGTTTTGTCCTATATTTGGGCAATAGAAACCTATGTTTTTCTTACATGATTTTTTGAATCTTGCAGACTTAGGGTCTTCTTTTTTGGCTATTAAGATCTTGGAACCTGTATATTTGGGATTTCTCTTGCATGACAACATGGATGCTTTTTTTAATGAGGTTTGTTTCTTTGATTTTGCCTTGATCCATTGATCATTTGTGAAAGACTGCTAAAACTAGGTTTCTCAAATATGTCAAGTTAGATAGGTTAAAACTTGGGAACTTTTGTCATCAGAATGACGATGTTGGGGCTTTCTTCCTATAATCTTTTTTATGACTTTTTGAGTATGAGAAGCTATCAGCAACTCAACCATATTTAGGCATCTTGAGTGCGACTATCAGGACTCACTCGAGTCTTAAACTGGAGCTATAGAAACTCATGCTTTTCTGACTTGGTTACTTGAAGCTAGCAAATTTGGAGAAACCTTCTTTTTCAGCTTTCAAGATCTTAAAGCTTTCATGTTTGAGAATATCCTTATCTGGTTGCATGGATGCTTTCTTGAGTGAGTATTCTCTTTGAATTTACCTTACTCTATCGATCATGTTGACCTCTAACTACCTCACGGTTCTAACAACCGGCCGCACTACCTCACACAACTACTCTCTCTTAAACGACACGACCTTTCATTTTCTCAAACCGCAAGCAGAAGGAATTAAAAGAGGGCCCTCTCACTTTCATTCAAATTCATGCACACAGGACCTCCTCTCCTTCCTCACACACAACTCGCTTGACCTCTTGCTCCTACAACCCAACACTGCAAGCGACCCAGCTAGCCTCTGCACTGAGCTGTGCAACCCAATCCACCTCTGATCGGCCTGGTACTGTGCCCAAACCTACTTCTGATCCTTCCCGCTCCTAGTCGCTCCACCGCTGCTCTCGACTCGCCGCTCTCAGCCACCGATCCGGATCCGCGGCGCGATCCTAGCCAAATCCGCACCCTTTCTTTGTTCTGTACACAACGATCAACTCGATCGAGCCGACCTATTCTCCCTACCCGATCTTCCTCCGGCGACCCAATCCAGACCTAATCGTTTAAGATGTAAATACACATTCACACATACATAAGAGATAAAAAAGGGTTTTAAATAGGTAATCACTTATTTCAAGTCCAGCAACGTTGCATCTTTTGATCAGGGCAAAAATTTTAATTTGAAGGACCCACGTAGTTGTAACTTAGATCTTGGTTAGATCATTGCTAATTAAAAAAACTCGCACCGTTGTATCTTAGATCCGGGTGAGAAGAACCAAAGGCAAGTGTCTCCCGACCTCCCTTCGGGGAGAGGGGACGTCGGGAGGCTGCCAAAATTTTGACTGAATGAAAAATTGAACAAAATTTTTTAGAGAATTGTTGAATTTGAATTATATATATATATGTGTGTGTGTGCGCGCGCGCGCGCGCGCACGCGTGTGTAAAATTGTAACTCTCTCTATCCTTCTGAATTATTTGAAAGGGTGAAAGCAACATTTCTCTGCCCCTAATCTTTTTTAAAGAGAAATTTTGGTGAAGAGAACATGCGAATATAAGAAACCAGTTCAATTTTGAAATGGGTAGTTCATATATTTGTAATTTTGATTGAGAGAAAGATGTAAAACCAACTATGCCTTGCTCTGCTGATGATTTGACTATGTGGAAGGATTTAGGATGCTCCTATGTGGTTAAGATAGAGAATCTGTAGCTTATACGAGAATGAAACTTAAAGCCAACTTTGAAGAAGAAGATGCAGGAGAAGCTATTTTGAAGAAGGCTGAGAACTATCATATTGCAATTGTGGAGGTTACTAATATCAATGGTCATGCCAACTTTAAGTTTCTTTAAATGGTTAAGGATATAGTTATTTCGAAAGTTCATTATTTGTACACTTTGATGAAGTTTATAACACTCGATGCTATAAAATTTGGACAAAAAAAAAAAACCCACTATCAGAAGAAAAACTTAGAAATATATGATAACATATTACCCACAAGGTATTCAATGTAGGGGAAAATGGTATCTTAATATCTTTGAAATCCATTACAGAAATAGTTACATCAATGTTATAGATCCAGTCCAATTCCGATGAACTCAAAACTGAAATTCCTTAACAAATTTTGATATGGAGCAAAAAGCATGAAGTGATAATATGAAAAAGAAAGAGAATGATAAATTTTTAACACCCTCAGTCCCATGATTAATTAAAGGAGAGAGATTGGAAGAGGCTAAAAATTTTCTAGATCAGCCTGATTTTTTGGAGAAAGATTGTACAATAGAATATAGAATTATCTGAAATGCCAAAATACATTTTTTCTAAAATAAAATTCATTGACAATGTACACCACCATATTCGCAGCACTTATACAACAGGACAGAAGGCGATACATCTATGATATCTCCAATCTATATGCTGAAAACACATCCCGCATGCGCTCCGACAAACATATTAAAGTTGCAAACATAAATGTCTGAGAATATTGCGCAGAGTTAAATACCCACTAATATAAAATTCTATTTTTAAACTAAACATATCCCACATGTGCTATGATTGTCACATCAAATTCCTAAATCTAAATGTTCGAGAATGTTGCGAGTCAAATATTCAAGTTTTATTCTCCTCCTTGAAAGGACTGGAGTCTACGCAATATGGATTAACAAGCAAACACCTAATCATAAACTAATTACTTAAATCCCCGATGATGACCGTGTTGATACAAAATCTCAATTGGAGGGGACCTGTCTTTTAAATACCTCCAAATTTTTATAAATATAATCATTTTCAAGTAATTGTAACATCACTCGTGTTGAAAGTGAATCTCAATTAGAGGGTTTAATGTTCAAATCTTATAATTTTTAAAATCTAATATATGTTAAATCTTAAACAATTAAATGGAAATCCATCACCAAAAACTAAAAACTAAAATCCATCCACACCTCGTAATGGTTTGGCGGAGATGATGAATTAATGGATAACTTCAGCTCACAAAGAGAAGATATCTTGTAAAATGTATTACTATAATTCATTCTCAGTTGATTCACCGCAAATAGGGATGTGACACATGTCCTCTAACCGGATGTTTTTGCTGCAAAATAGCACCACTATATTATGATTACGGCCAAAACCCGTATGTTCACTAATGATTAAAAGCCCATTGAGTAATGAATTATAGGGTGCACCCTACAAAATATAAAGTCCTCTATCAGCTAAGGTGAACTTAAATACATCACCTTAGACAAACATTCACCCCATGTCTTTAATGTATTCTTGAATGAAGCAACTCATGGCTGCCAATAAGGTGCTTTCTGTCAGGTTGGGTTGACTACTTACTCTAACTAAGTAGATCAGGGATCATGACAACCCGAGATGATAGAACCATGGGATCTTGATTGGGTTTGTCTTCGTTCCCCTGTCACCTGTTTTAAGTAAAAGGTGATAAATTTTTAATCTTAAAAATCTCCAAAAATTTCAAAATTAAATCCCTAAAGTTGTTGCTACGATATGCTTTGTACTCAGCACCTATCTCATGACTAGCCTTAATAAAAAGTTCTCTCTCGCTATCGGGAGGGATAGTTAACTATAGGGGCTTGCGCCTATAGGAAACCAAAACTCATATCATACAGTCCTCACAAAATGAGGGCGAAATCTCTAGATAGTGTCTTATCTAAAAAACTCAATCTGCCTTTTGAAAATTTACACGGAACCTAAGCTCATTAAAACTCTCCTCGTCAAACAAAAAGGGTGGCTCGGAGAGGCCGAGGTGCAAATTTTATTAGCCCACAAGTCAATTGAGAAAATCTTTTAGATCTAGGTCACTTGAACTCGTGAAGTCAAATAAGCGTAGAACTTTCTAGCTTTTATCATCAAATTGATGAAGTGGAGCTTTCTTACTATAGTCTTTCTTATGTCCTCTTGAGTAAGAGAAGTTGTCAAAGACTTGGCCATATTTAGGCAGGGGACTTCTATTATGACTTGATCCCGTCTTGCATTTATGTTTGAAAATTGCCTTTTCATCTTTTGCCTGTGCAACCCAATTTATACTTTAATGTCGATCATTGGGGTTATGATTTAGTTATAATTTTAGAAAATTTATCTTTTAACTTCCATGCTATTTTCTTGTTGCACCTACTCTAGAGGCAACCACATAGTACAATTGAGGTGCTGTAGTTTCAATGCTGATCAAAATTTGCTGAACTTCAGTTGGGTTTATTTGGCTATCAGTTTCAGATTTATGATTTCTTCATCATCACAATATTTTCAAAATAGTCAACAGTACGAGTTGATTAAATTGATTCTTAGGCAATGATATTCTATTCTCTTATTCATACATTATAGGATTAGGTTTTCTAATAAACGCTTTTTAACATGTTTAAGACGATTGCACGTGCCTTAACTAAGCAACTGCAAATGTCGATCTTCCTTTTTTAACAGCAAAGAGCTTATGTATCAACAAGTCATACGTAGATTTGGAAATTTTAATGCCATACAACTTAGTGAACCAGCCCCTCTTCTGGAGTTATTGATGATAGCATTGAAAGAGGAAGATTTGGATTCTGCTAGTGATGAAAATGATGCTTTTAGAAAGAAGATTTCTGAGGTAAATGACCTTCTTTTGTAAAATTTATCAAGTTTTCCCTATGTACAATATTTTTTTCTTGTGTTATTGATTGCCAACTCCGCATTAGAATATAATATTTTCCTGATAATTTGTTGGTGCGATATCTATCTTATTGTTGTTATCATTCGTTGGGTTATTGTTATTGCTGAGGTGTCCAAAAGCATGTAGCTGATTTGGAAATAGTCCTGATAAAAAAAAGTGATATGCCCTCTATAATTCAAGTTGCTTGCAATAGTGGGGTGGGATAATATCAATTGACTGTTGTTGTTGTTGATAAAAGTTCTTTAAGATGAACATTGCTCTAGATGGTATTTTGCAATTCATATGAGTTAGAGTGATACATGGCTCTTTTAGTTCTTTAGAGGTTTTACTTGAATGCATGTTTAATCATGATAGTATTTATCTTTTCCTCCCAGATGAATACTGATCTACTAATGAAAAAAGCTGAATTGCTCGACGAGTACTTTTCTATTCACATAGATGAACAACAGAACCTGACAAGGCTTCCTGTTGTGCTGGACCAGCACACTCCTGACATGGACCATGTTCCAGAGTTTTTGTTGAGTTTGGGTAATGATGTATGTGTTAATCATTTTTCCTTTATAATATTGTTTAAATTTATTGGATTTGTTTCTTGTACAGTTAAATGTAATGAGCTTCAGTTTCTGTTTGAATTTTCTTTTAGATATGATAAGGTGCTTATAATTTGATTTTGCTTAGAAATTTCCAACAGAATTCACACGACTTCACTTCAAACTCTTTCTCCCTCTCTTGCCTTCCTCTTCTCCCCTTAAAATCCATGACCAAAAACATATAAACATTACCAGCATATAAAAAAAAAAAACCAATGGCATGGCTTCCATTAAAACCATGGTTTACTGGATCGTACCTACCGGTTCAATTGTGAACTAGTCATATGGTCGGTTCAGTTCATATTAAAAACCAGCCTAACATCTAACCAACATGAACAGGTTAGAACAACTAGTTTCACGGGTGAACCGTTGAATCGGTCCCGGTTCCTTAAACCACCTAGTTCAATGCTATTTGATTTAAATAATTAAATAAATTAATTTAATAATTTTGTATAAAATATTATTAAATTTAATAAATTAATTTAAATTTTGTAATGAACATTTATGATGTGAAATAATGTAGCAGGTGTAGGAGTTGCAAAGAAGTTTATAAAAAATGTATAAGCTTTGTAATTAAAACTTATTGTTTCATCAGATTAGATTTTAGAAATCCTTAGTTATTTTTTTTTATTTGGCATGCGGTTACAAAGTAGATTAGAAAGAACTTTAAAATAGCATTATAAAAAACAACGTTAAAGCTAAATGTGCAACTAACATAAATCCACTGGTTAACAATTTGAACAATCACCTTGAGTTTCCCTCAATTACACTCTTGAGGTCTTTTAGCGGAAGAATAATTTCAACAAAGTTAATGATGCCATCATAAGACAGAAGATGCTTACAGTATCGCCTAATGAAAATTTATTCGGAGAGGAAAGAGTTGGTGAATATTGGAGGATTTGCCACTTACCAGGAATTTGATGCTCGTTGATGATGGTCGTCAAGGAGAAGAAGATCCGATCAATATAGTCTTCGATGGTGTGGTCCATCTCAAAGTTGATGTCGAAGAAGGGCAAACTAAGCACATCTACTCATCCTTGATAATCATAACGATTCCATGATCTTGCTCGGGATCGGCCATTCATAGGTGAGAAGGCCAAGGGAGGTTGTGCGTCTTCTTCCTTAGATAATGTATTAAGCAAGGGAGAAGAGATGTAAGGGAGGAGGGAGGGGCTTGGGTGGTCAGCTATGTTGCACTGAAACACCTATTTATGAAGGCGTGATGTATCTGATACACTGATACACGGATACGCCTTCGATACGCCACCGATACGTGTCGGATACACCAAATCTGTATCCAATTAAAATACTATTTAATTTCAAAAGGACACGCATATCTGATACGCATGTCGGATACACGTGTCCGTTGAAAAAAAAAATCCAAAAAAAAAAAAAAGATATGCGTGTCACTTCAAACAGATAATAATTTGAATTTGAATCTCCTCTAAATTGGGGATAGGTTGGGGTGGCACACCTTAATTGGAGGGGATTTGATTGAGAGCA
Source organism: Dendrobium huoshanense (assembly GCA_016618105.1). Taxonomy (NCBI): domain Eukaryota; kingdom Viridiplantae; phylum Streptophyta; class Magnoliopsida; order Asparagales; family Orchidaceae; genus Dendrobium; species Dendrobium huoshanense. Next base: position 38,772,815 of record CM028353.1, on the reverse strand, counting down.
TTGGTGGGAAGGAATTTTTTAAGAGAGAGGGAGAGAGGGGGCCAGCCAAAGGAGGGGAGGGAGAGGTGTCCACATATAATGTATGTGGCCTGACCACATGCATTGAATGTTGAATTGGGAATCAAATCTAATTTTAATTTCAGATTTGTAGTAATTAGGGGAACTTCCTAAAATATGTTTATATTAATTAGGAAAGGTTTTGAAATTCAAATTCATTTGAATTTGAATTAAGAGACCTTCGAAATTAATAATGTGCTAAATTAGGAAAGTATTAAAGGGGCCATTTGAAATTAGAATCAAGGGGAGTGAGGGGTTTTGGCCAGCGACTAGGGTTTGGGGATGGGGTGGCCGTCGGTTATAGGAGGTGAGGGAGCTTAGGTTAAATGGTTTAAGGCTGGTGGGTGGGCCTATGGCCGGCGGTTTGAGTAGGGGGGAAGGGGTGGCCGGTGGTGTGGGAGGAGGAGGTGGTGGCCGGCGGTTTGGGGTGAAAAGGGGGAGGAGGCCGACGGCTTGGAGAGAAGAAAAAAGAGAGAGGAAAGGTAGGGGAGGGGAAACTGGGATCCCGTACTCTTCCTACGACTGGAGGGAGTTGTTTTTGCCCTCACCTAGGGACTTCTCTTCTCTCTAGAGTTCTCAGCACTCAAGGGAACTAGAATGCAAAAATTTTCATTAATCATCCTCTAACTCATACAATAGTGAAGGCCCTTATATATAGACCTCAAAGTAACAAATGACACAAAGACTAAAATGCCCTCTGAGCAACAACACAAATTAATCCTTCATAGGGGTATAATGGTAAAGACTAAAACATAAACAAAAATAATACATAAAATGCATCATAAATAAAGACTCCTAATTATAGCTGTCAATCTACGATTCCTCTGGTGATAGACGCGCTGGAATCTCCTGCTGATGTTCTCATCAATTTAATTTTCATAATCATATTCCAACCAACCACCAATAAAACTTACCCACATGGTCCCACCACCCCATGCAAGCTCTTACCATATGCAGACCAAATAAAGTTATATAACAAGACAAAAAGCAAAGCTCTCAAGTGATGTGATACTAAATAACTTAGCTGAAGTTTTCAAATTTAAACACATACATTACATATTTTTAAACAAATTTTTTAATTAATTTTTTAATAATATAAATAATAGTTATTTTTTTTATTAATCATATTTATTATGTATTTAATTTTTTCATACACTATTAAAGACTAGTGATGGAGCCACTTGTTGGTGGGCTCATTATGGTGGGGATGATGAGGGCTTTGTTTTATATGAAGTTGAAATGGTGTAGTGATTATTTAAGAGGTGGCGGCTTTGCCTAGGTTGAGATGAAGGGGGTCTGGCGGTAGAGGTGGATTTTGTTGGGGAATTTTTGCGAGCATTGAGATGGTGAAAAGACTCAGACCAAAGATTATGTGAAGCGTAGCTGAGATGTGGAATGGTCGTCTAAAGGTTTGTGAAGGGGAATGGGAAGAGTGTGAAGGTGGAGGAAATGGATTGGATTGTTTGGGGAAGGCGGTATCCCGGGTGCACCCTATGGATGTCTAAGCCTGTCAAGGTGGAGCCAATGCCTTGTGAATATCTCTAGGGATGGAGGGAGATATGTGAGGGTGGTAGTGATGTGGAGATGGGGTGTGGAGGGTGATGACAGGGCCAAAACCAGCAACTTGTTTAGAGTTTGGTGGTAAATGAGGAAGGTAATTGATGATGGACTGAATTGAGGAGGTGTGAGAGATATGAGGGAGATGGAATTACAAGAAAGAACATAATATACATGAAAATTTGAAATTTACCAAAGAAACAAGTCGGTTATAAGCCACCAAACTTTTAACCTAAAGAACCAAGCCACTAAAATGATTCCAAAGAAGAAGATTACATACAAAATTTGTTTCTTACAAAAGATTTTCCATTACTTAAAGCATTATAACACTAAGCAAAATTCAAATTTTGAATGTGATGGTGGGTCTGTTGAATTGAACAGCACGGCTCTTTGAAATGTGAATGTGGTGGGTCTGTTGATTGAATCTTTTGGCGGGGTAATATGCATGTGCTCTGTCACTTGACCCATCCTTGACTTGCTCTTCTTCACGTATTGGTTAGTCATAAAGGTGAACTACACCTTGGTCAAACATCTTGAACCACATTAAATGTATTAAAATTACAACCAAAGTCTAATATGATAATAACTATTGCATATATTAAAATAATAAAGAGATCTGAAAGAATTGTAGAAACCTTTTTGATGTGCTACATTAACTAGATGTGAGGATTTAATAAGATTTAGAGTGGTGTTTTGGGGGTTGAACTTATATCTAGGATTAGAATTGTTAAAAGGGATACTAAAGTGTTTTTAAATTCATTTAATTAAGCCTTGCAAATCTCATCATATTGGGTAAATCTAGATTTAAGACAGGATTTGGTGGGCTGTCCCGGAAGGCTTATTTAGCTTTGTTTAAAATACATTAAATTTCTACTTTAGAGAGCAATGAAGATTAGGATTGATCAACCGAAACAATTGGGCTATAACCGATGTCGTGCTTGCTGGTAGGCTAACAAGAACAACTAAAACATGAAACTATCTTGATTTTTTAGTAGAGTTAAAATCAATTCAAACTTGTTTGAGGTTGGTTTTAAGCAATTTATTTAGAGTAGATTTTAATATACAATTTCTTAATCAAAAGTTTATTCGATCCATCTTGACTTTAATTTTTATTTCTATATATTTCATACATAACGAAGTAAAAGACTAGTTAGTTTATCGATAAATAATTTTTTATGCTTATAAGTGGTCGTGAGTTAAATCTCTCTAGCCAACCCTTTTTCATCTTAATTATAACATTAGTAGTACGTGGAAATGGTGTTTGTCATGACCCATCCTGAGTATTTAGAATATCAATTTGGGAGTAATAGACAGATAATAATTTACTTCTTTCAACAATGTCTGAACCGTTATATAAAATAATATCCAAAACTTGAAAAAAAAAACAACTAATCATCAATTATTAGTTTTAACATGTATGCTACAATTCATATTATTTTTTTATTTGAACATCTTTGTCTGCACAGTCTTCTCGATCAATCATTTCCTCGATTGAAGATTTACATGAAATATTTAATTTAATTTGATTGAATTTCCATTATCAAATTAATTGGTTGATTGCAGTTCAATAATATAGTAGTAGTGAAGAAATATGCATGTGAGCAGGCATGATTTATCATTAACTTTATAATAATAAATATACAATCATTTTCATTTTCAAACTTTTTTTTTTCTTTTACACAAAAACATTGCTTGCCCAACCAACACCATATGGGGTTAATCTCCTATATATATGCATACAAGAATTTCAAAATGAGGCTATCATATTTAACGCGTATACTATTTTAAGAAGGGTCATTTTATTTTTTAGTTTAATGTAAAGCAATCTTTATAAGATTTGCAAGTTTACATACCCTATTTCATGTAAATAAATACATTGAATTATAAATAGAACTGCAATTACTGTAAACTAAAAATCTAATCATCTACCTCACTGTTAACCTTCATGTTATATCGAAGAGATCAAAAAGAGGGAATAAAGCTCAAAATCCAGCATACATACCTCACGTCCATGGGATCCAGGAATCCTGCAGAAATCGCGGCCTGCTACAGTACCTAGCTCTGCAAACGGCGCCGAATCGATCTCTTCCCACAAATCCAGCCAACGTTCCTCGCGGGATTCCTGCGGCCTGCCTCGATCGAACAACCGCTCGCGTCGTTAAATACCGCACCAACTGAAGGCTTCGACATCCACGATCGCTGCAGCTCTTCCTCCCGATCCCGACGACCCCACGCTCGCCTCCTCCACGCGAAAGCTCTGCTCCCGTCACCTCCTTTGTCCGACCCCATTCCCTCTTCCATCTCCGACCTCTCGGCCGACCGGCACAAGCAGAGAGAGAGAGAGAGAGAGAGAGAGAGAGAGAGAGAGAGAGAGAGAGAGAGAGAGAGATCAAATCCTTACCTCACTCACGGGTGCCCGCCGAACTCCCTCCTCCGATCCGGCTCCCATCTCCAGCCCGAATCTCCCCTCCTATCCGATCCTTCCAGCCCGATCGGAAGTTATAACATTTGGATCGGAAGCAAGAGCAAGAGCCCACTTGCTCTTAAGGTAACTCTCTCCCTTCGTGTGCTGGTTCGGCCAAATCCAGTAATGCCGCCGAACTTTAGACAGAGGAGAGGGGGAGGATTAAAGTAAATTAATCTTAATTAAAGTTAATCGTAATTAATTATGCTTGCTCTAATCAATTATAATTATTATGAATGATAGTTAAAATTAATTAATTTTAATTAGTTTTAATTTAAAAAAAAAAGAGTATTATATTTAATTAATTATAATTAACTATAATTATTAAATTAATTATAATTATTATAATTAATTATAATTAATTTTAAGTAATTAATTATAATTAGTTTTATTTAATTATAATTAATCTTAATTAAAGTTAACATTAATTAATTATGGTTAATTTTTTTATTATTAAAACTAATTAATTGTTTATTATTTGTAATTAATTAAGGTTATTTGTAATTAATCATTTCAATTAATTATAATAACTTATAATTAATTATAATTAATTAAGGATAATTATAATTAGTCATAATCAATCATGATTAATTATAATTTTTTTTAAAAAAAAAAAAAGAGAGAATGTCTCTCTCTCCCTTGATCTTCGAGCCAACACCGTCAACCCCGCCAAGGTATAACTCTTAAACCCTAAAACTCCGAGAACTCGTTTCAACGCATTTGTCGGGACAAAACGACCACCTATACACGCTTTTCTTAGCGTGGTGGGAGGGAGTGCGTCCCGACGCTTGCGACGAAGCGGGTAATCACCTAATTCCTTCTTCGAAGTTCGTATCGCCTTGGAAACCCCGCCTATACACGCTTTTCTTAGCGTGGTGGGAAGGGATCCCGGTGCGATGCGCGCGACGAAGCGGGGATACCCATAAGTACCCGCTTGCGGGGAAATAACTGCCTTTCTTGCAAAATGCTTTAAAAAAAAATGCTTTTTTGCCAAAATGTTTTTTTTAAAAATACCCATACACGCTTTTCTTAGCGTGGTGGGGGATCGAAAAATACACGGCCGTGGTGTCTTCGAAAGAGGGCACCTACCATACACGCTTTTCTTAGCGTGGTGGGAAAGGCCCAGTTTTCCGTAGTTTTCCCCTAAACAGGGGAGATGCCGGGAGGCTGCCGAAATTTCGGGTGAAGACGGACTGTACTTGGACTTTATTTGCACATCAAATGGACAAAAAATGAGACTCGTATCTGGACCTTTTTGAACTCAAAGAAAATAAAGGTTTTGACACATTTGAACAACCAAGGACTTGGGACTATGCTCAGAACTCAAATCAAATAAACATCAAAGAAATGACAGTGGAACTTGAACTCAATTCAAAGGACCTATTTGAACTCAAAATTGAACACACATGGACAGCAGGGGACTCGACAAACGGAAGAGGCTCATATTGAGCCTGGACTTTATTTGAACATGTTTTGGACTTAAACTTGTGTTTCAAACTCAAAAAGATGAATGAGCCTAAACTCACATTGAAATTCATTCTAACTTAACATAAACAATAAAGAGCCTGAACTCAAATCAAACCATGAAAGGCTAAATGAACTTGAACATGAGCTCACCATTGGGATAAATAGAAGACTTGTGGACTCAAGTTCAAACGAGTATAAAGAAGCTTGAACTTGGATATGGACTCAAATGCCATCTTTGGTTAATAAGAATGTGTAATCTAAATTGCAAATAGATACACAAGGCTACTTTAATGAATATTGTAATTCATATGTGAGATTCATGAATCAATTGATATATAAGATATCATCCATTCATATGAATAGGAAACTTGTGTTGAAACACAATTTCAAACAATTGATGTAAAAGGTATGTTGAGATTGTCATCCACATATCTACAAGAAGCATGCAATAAGTGTTGGGGTATTCATACAGTCCACTATAACAAAGGGAAGAACGAATGCTTCTACCACCTACAAGAGATTACGACTCACCAAAGTGGAGGTAGTAATACCTTGCAGTTCAAATGTAAATGAGAACTATGAATCTATTACAAACAGATACGTTGAACTCAATAAGCAAAGAAAATCAGAAGGAAGGTATAGTTTGGTTGCAAACAAATTATACAAAATCCCTGGCGGTTAAATTTCCTACCAATGATGATAGTTGGTGTGCAAATTTATGTTGATCATGCAAGCAAAGGCAGGTGGAATTCAATAAATGCAAGTACCTATGAATTACTGTAGGAAGTTTGTTACACACCCAATATCCCGCCTACAAATATAGATGAATAAGTACAACAAATGGAAACTCCTTCAAGTCATAGTAGAAGATCCTTTATGTACAAAATATATAAGAACTGTGATAAATACGAAGGTCCTATAACATCAGAAGATCTGCAACACATATGATCTCTCTACGAAGACAAATGTATGTACAACATCCACCCTTGTGTAGATACATAAAGACTACAGTAAATGCAGTATCATGTAGTCAACTTCAGTCTAAGGATGAATACATCTACCTCCAGCCATAGTGGTTGTATTGTAAAGACCAAAATCACAGCAGAATGCATAAAGAATATAAGCTCCTACGAGCATCTATAAGTACAAGGCAGGAGATTAGTTAGTGCACTATGACCCGCCTACAAAAATCAACAAATAGTGCACGACAGTCTACCTAAACGAAGCAGCGAACAATTCTATTCAGAAGCTGCTACGCCACGCCACCGGACAGAAGGCGTCTACAATTATTTCAAAGTACCCCTGCACGTGCACTATAAATTGTATACACATAGGTACACTAAAAGGGGTAAAAATAATTATAAAACCCGCATGGGCCCCGGCGAGCGTGTTATTGGTACACACGTGACGTCTAGGGATGCTGCGCGGGTTGACAAGTGAATTCAGGTTCGAAACCGATTCTTCTATACGGGTCAATAGAAGTCGATAGGGTTCGAACCATTAAGCAAATATAAAGTTATGGCGACCGGTATATTTGCTTTAAAACATTCATATTAGACCATCAAGGCCTACAACAATATGAATTCACTAATAAAGGCTCAAAGCCTACAAAACCCGATCCTCTGTCGACAGCCCAACAGAGTTGACAAGGTTCAATCCATAAAAACAATGTTAACCTCTGCATAAATGAAACAAGAGGAAAAGAAACCATGAATCCAGCATACATACATTGCATACCTGTTGGATCCACGAAACCGTGCAGAAATCCCGCACCTCGGACTATCGAACCCGCAAAATTCGCAAGAAATCCCGCCGAGGCACTGTAGATTCGGCGCTGTTCCGGGAATTGCTCGCCTCGATCGCGCTCCCGTGGACGTCGTTAAATACCGAAGCAAACGAGACCTTCGGCTGCTGCTTCCGCTCGAACTCTCTGCTCCCGTCGCTGCTTCCACGCGATCGAGCTCTCCGTCTCCTCCTCCGACCAAATCCCTCCAGATCCCGTCACCTCTCCTCCACTCGACCTCCTCAGGCCGCCGACCTTCAGCTCAAACCGAGAGAGAGAAAGAAAGGGAGAGAGGTCTGCATGCATACCCGACGCCAATCCAACCTCCGATCCAGGAAGCCGCCGCCCCCTTTGCCCGATCTCCGATCCTCCCGTCCAGAGAGAGAGAGAGAGAGAGAGAGAGAGAGAGAGAGAGAGAGAGAGAGAGAGAGAGAGACGAAGCTCCCCTACCTCACGCCACTGTCGCCCTCTCCATCTCTGCCTAGCCGAGACTCTACCCGTGCCCTCTTAACCTCACTTAAAACCTAACTCACCTCTTCAACTCAGCTCACTCACTCACTCACCCTAACTCATTCACTCACTCCCTGACTCAGCCCCTACTCATCCCACTTAAGCCTAGCCAACTCACTCACAGCTCTAACTCAGCCACTAAGCCCACTTAAAACCTAGCACTCACTCACTCACCCATTCAACTCAGTCCATTTAGCCATACCCGATCTCTAAACTAAGGTAGAGATTATGAGTTTTTTTTTTTATATATACTAATGATTTTTATTATTATCATTATTATTATTATTTTTAATTATAATTAATTTATAAAATAATTATAATTAATTATAAATTAATTATAATTTTTATAATTAGTCTATATTAATTATAGTTAATCATAGTTAATTATTATTAATAATAATTAACTATAATTAATTATCATTAATTATAACTAATTATTTTGATTATTATAATTAATTTAATTATAATTATTTATTATAAGATAATTATAATTAACTATAATTTATATATAATTAGTTGGTATTAATTATAATTAATATTTATTAATTATAATTAATGATAATTAATTGTCATTAATAATAATTAATTATTTTAATTATGATTAATCCTAAAAAAATGAAAAGGTTCTTTTATTGATGCTTGCAACGGGCCGGCAAACCCCCGAGGCGCTCACGTAGCGTTTAGGGTGGGAAACCGGTGCGATGCTCGCGACGATTTAAGAATCCCTCTTCAAAGCTTGCAACGAGCCGGCAAACCCCCGAGGCGCTCAAGTAGCGTTTAGGGTGGGAAACCGGTGCGACGCTTGCGGCGAAGGGGATAAAAAAATGTGTTCTTTATTTTCATATAAGTACTTCCGAACGCCCACGTGGTGCAGAGGGGGGAAATCCTGCTTATTTCTAACACATGTTTTCTTCTTATAATAAACAAACAAAAACCCTTAAATGCTCATGTAGCAGGCGGGGATAAAAAAATTTCATTCGCGACCGCGGTGTCATTTTTGACACCTACCTGAAGCGCTCACGTAGCGTCGAGGGGAAGGTTGCCTCTTGGTTTTTCCCCTAAACGGGGGAGACGCCGGGAGGCTGCCAAAATTTGGATTGAAAAATCCAAGAACTTGAACAAAAAAAAAAGAGCTTGGACTTGGACTTGTTTGAACAAAAATGAGATTGCTAATGAATTTAATTGAACTCAAACCCAAATAAGTCATGGCTTAAGCAAAACTCAAACAAGAATTTGAGCAAGACTTGAGTTGACTCAAGCTGACCTAAACTTGGACTTTCATTCGAACTTAACAAGACTACAAAGACTTGATTGAATTCAAACCTAAATGAAATGAAAATTTGAACTTGAGTTTGCAAAGGGCTATAGGAGATATACGACTTGAGCTTACTATTTGAACTCAAGCAACGATCCGAATGAGACTTGAATTTGAATCATATCACTAAGTTTTTAATAAAGATTAAGAAATAATCATTTCAATTTGTAAGCAAGTGCCAAATAGATTTGTGGAGAATTTTGGAACAAATCTTAACATATGACAAGGGACTTGTGAAGGAGAGCATCAAGCTTGGTCAATGTTCAAGCAAGAATCAAATGAAAATACAATCAAATAGTGCTAAATGAGCTTGTGGTTCAACTTATTTTCAAGCAAAAACTCACACACAAAGTCGCTACAAGTTTTGATAAAAAGCTTATTTGAGCAATCATAATTAGCCTACAACGATCATCTCAATTGAATGAAAGGATGCAATGCCATGTCTCTTATCAACAACAATTCAATTCCAAAAAGGTGTGATCACGAGCAATATGAACATACAACTTGATTGTAAGAAATGTTGCAGAACCTCTAGTCCACATAGAAATAATATGAAACTAGTGGTATTCATATCGATCAACTCACAAGTCTATGTTAGAAGAGCTTGAAAACATTAAAAGGGAGAACTATTGTTGGATGTGATTGTTGATGAGCATGAACACAAGATTTTCATGAAGACACAAAAACTCATTTGTGGGGACAAGGTGAGTATGATGCACATAAACCATAAGCAGAATGCAAAAGAGGCATGACAATTACAACAACGTCATACAATCAAGCACGACATATTCTATAAACAGTAAAGATCAAATTTACAAAGAAAATACATCGATCTTCTACAATATATAATGAGCATAGCAACGCTTATAAATGATTGTAAACAAAAGTAGAGATCAATCAACTTACAACATCCGAATAGGATGCAAGCAAATGAAGACTCGTGGTGCGGGAAATCTCTAACATCACATCCATGAATGGTGAAATTAAGATAATTTATACATAGTTGCATCAAGATTGTATAAACTATTGAAGCCTTTGAGTCTAATGAGAGATCAATAGACATAAGTAAGAGGGTTGTGATGAACATGTTTCAAGCATGTCCTACCTACAAATAATGAAAGAAGGAAATGACAGAAGAATACACTTTGATTGCTAGTGTTGGTCTAAAGTTCTCTTCAATAAATATCATTGTAAGTAATGATGCAGAGCACATTGATTATGAATAACAAACCAATGTAGAGTGAACAAATAACCGAGGCAGGATATTAGTTAGTGCACTATGACCCGCCTACAAAAAACAACAAGTAGTGCACGACGGTCTACCTTGTTGACGAATATTTCGCACCGACTCGGCCCCGATCGAGCCCGACTAGGCTCGATCGCGCTCGATCGACTCGATCGATCGACGTCGAGACAAAATCGACTCAAATTAGACTCCAATTTAATTAAATTAAATCAATTTAATTAAATTAAAATTAAATCAAATCAATTCGAACACCATCGAGCCCAATTCGACGCAGTTCGACACATTTCGGCGTCGATCCGAGTTCAATTTCGCAAAATTGACTCAATCGAACAAAATCGGACCCAAATCGACTCAAATCGATTCGGGTCGAGCCCAATTCGGAGCTAATTTCAGCCCCAATTGGCTGATTTGGGCTCAATCAACTCCCCAAATCAGAAAATTGAAACCTAGGGCTGAGATTTTCCCTCAAATCCCATCCAAATTTGAGTCCAATGTACTCAAGTGAAAATTCCCTCGTTTCTCACATAGAGGAAGCCGCATTGGGCCATTTGGGCGGTGGACCTGCTCCTGGCGTGCGAAACAAAGGGGGCGTGAGCGGGAGAAGAGAAGGATATTCGGCTGTGTGGTTTCTTTCGTGTCCGTCCCGACCCCAGAGCGAGAGAACGAGAAAGGGAGGCGGGAGTCGCTCCCCTTGCGTGCGTCCGACCCCATCCAGGTCGGAACTCCGGTGCTCTTCTCCGCTTGCGTTTGTCCTTCCGTCCCGAGAAGAGGAAGCAGAGCCGACTGGCTCTGCGTGTTCGTCCAGCCCGAGCGCAAGGAGGAGGCCGTCCGATTCTCCAGGCCTTCGACCCCCTCTGATTTCTTGAAGGAAGGAATTTGGACTTCCTTTTTCCTACCTCTCAAGCAAAGGAAGAGGAGTAGGAAGACAGTGAAGGCTTGTGGAGGCTTCTCAATCACCATAGAAGTCTACTCTTCCTTCGCTATCATCTCCGACGACTTCGAGGTGATAAAAACAGCAAGTAGGAAGCTGTTGGAGACTTCCAAACAGCAAAGGAAGGTTTCTAGCTCTTCCTCCTTCAACTCCGGCGACCTCGAGACGAGTTGGGAGCTGTTTGAAGCCTCCAAACAGCAAAAGGAGGCTCCTAAACCTCCCAAACAGCAGTTTGGAACCTTCAAATCGTTGTGGACAGCAGTGGTGACGTTCGGAACAGCTTGGACAGCGGATTGGAGCTTGGAGCGGAGCTTGGACAGCAATCGGAACTTGGAGCGGAGCTTGGACAGCAACTTGGACAGAAAATCGGAGCGCTTGGACAAACCGGGTGTGGTAAAATCCTTAAAACTTAGGCAAAACCCTAAGGCTCCATAGCCAATGCAATGTGGTTGACGATCCAAAACCTTAGGTCCTTAGAAACTTTAATTTTTTGGTCCCCAAAAACCCATTCGTTGGCTGTCCACTTCGCAAAGACTATGGAAATTAGGCTATTTCCATTAGTTGACTCTTATGTAAGAGTTCGGAGAGGATTTTGACACGCGTAGAGGCGTCGGGTTGTTATCCGACATCTCTCAAATGTATGTTATTCGTCATATTAAGCTTAACACCTTCGCCTACATTCAAACCTTAGGACATGTTACTTTTCGTAGCTAAAACATAGTGGATAGCTCACATATTTTCCCAAATCTCACATTGTGTACATGTACTTATACAACATTAGTGTCATGCGCGAAATAGACATACGATTTAGGAATTTTGTGGAGCTTGTGGGGTTGTCATAAGCCTTGCAACATTTCCAAAAACATTTGTGATAACTTGTTGTAGGATTTAGTGTGAGTCTCAAAGATTCACTACGAAAATCCTAGAGCAAGTGTTTTTGATCAAACTCGCCTTTGGATGCGTTGTATGGCTTGTGATAGAAGAGTTGATGGCTAATCATTTTTGTTATGCAAATATTCCAAAGTTTGGAAACTCATTTTAATGTTTTTAATGGGTCAAATCATGCCAAAAGTGATTTGATCCCTTAAAGACTTTAAGATACATGTTTCCCTCTTAAATCATGATTCAAGCCATATGCTATTTATTCCTTGCTTAAAATTAGTGAATGTATTAACTTGCAAATTTTCATAAATGTGCTTACTTAATCCTAAGTGTTGGTGAGATTGATTTGGAGCATTTCATGGACCTTAAGCCCATGATCAATGCTCCATCATATTAAGGGATTAGTTAAGCTCATTTTTCCTAATTTGCAAGATAATATGGTTAGATGCAAGCTCTCAAATTTCCAAATCATATTAGGTACGATTTAGGGGAAACCACCTTCTTGTAGGGCTTTGATAATATTATAGGTTCCCTTCCTTATGTACATGTCCTTCATGCTTAATAGTTGGGGTGTCCTCTAAGTCCCAATTATTTTAGTCCATGAATCAAAGTTTTAGGAAACAAATCCTAAAGTCTCCACTCCGTTTGCTAATAATACAAAGTTAGCATACAAGCACTCCTCTCATATGTGATGATTTGGAACTCTCAAAATTCCAAACTATCGTTATATGAAAGTCTTGTAGCTTAGAACCAAAAATCTAAGCTACCTCTTTCTTTCATTTTTGAGACACAAAAGTCGATGAAAGAATTCCCTTTTAGGCTTAGAGTTCTAAATCTAGCCTATCTCATTTGCCTAACCTAGCATAGGAAGAAGGCATTGCATCATTGAACACAAAAACTCAATGATTTGTCTCTTGATTTGTAGTTTTAAACTACAAATCATCTCTTTTTGCATAACACTTGGAGCTTCCCTAAAGCTCCAAAGATGTTGCAAGAATCATTAGAAACTTGGAACCAAACTCCAAGTAATTCACTTCTCTCATTTGTTGAGACAAAATCAACAAATGTCCACCCTTACATTTTCTCATGCATGATACTTAGAGCATTCTCAAAGCTCTAAGTGTTAGAGTGCATGAATCTTTTGAAACTTGGAACCAAATTCCAAGTTCCTTCACATCCTTTGTTGAACTCAAAACCAACAAAGATCTATTCATGCAAGATATCCTAAGGCTCCTCAAGCCTTTAAATATGTCGTTGTATGAGTCCTTTGATTTTAGGACCAAATCCTAAATTCTTTTCCTTCCCTTCGTTTGTTAAGACATAAAATTGACAAATGAATACTCCTCTCCCTCATGTACGATAATTTGGAGTATCCAAATACTCCAATCAAACATCATTACATGGTGGTCAAATCTTAGAAACCAATTCTAAGTTATTCACTTCTTGTTTGTTGAAACAAAATCAACAAACAATTTTCCTCTCCTTTTCTGCATGACATTTGAAGCATTTTCAAAGCTTCAAATACCTCATTGCATGTCTCCTAGTCTATCTTAGGAGCTTTCATCCATCTTCATCATGTGTGGTGTTATGGATTTCTCTAGATCCTAAAACACATCATGCCTCAAACTCTTGAGCTTAGAGGTAAACTTTAAGTTTCTTCCTTTTGTTGGAATATGAGAAACCAACATATCTTTTCTCATGCAAGATATTTTAAGGCTCCTCAAGCCTTTAAACATATCATTGTATAAATCCTTTAACTTTAGGATCAATCCTAGGTTATTTCCTTTTCTTTGTTTGTTGAAATGCAAAATCAACAAACAAATGTCATCCCATGTATAATAGTTTGAAGCTTTTCCTAAACTTCTACTTACTATCACATGGGGTTGTTGAACTTAGAACCAAACTCTAAGTTCTTCCTCTCAATTGTTTGAACCTAAGTTTAACAATTGAACATCCCCGCTTAGGCTTAGGATTTAAAACCTAGCCTTTCCTTTCCATTCACTTAACCCAAGTTTAAGTGAATGATCACCCCTCTTTGAATATCAAATATTCAAAGGTTTTCTATGAATTTTGTAACTTTCTAAGTTACATCTTCTTCCTTCAACCTCAAAGTTGTAGGAAGCTTTTCAAATATTCCATTTGTTGGAGTACAAACCAATGAATAATCCTTTGGACATAGGATTCAAATCTTAGTCTTCTTCATTTGCTTAGCCATTAATTAAGCAAATGAATGCTCCTCCTTGAACACCCAATGTCCAAGGAATCTCCTCGACATGTAAATCCAAAATTTGCTTGTTGTTTCTCTTCTCTACAACCCAATAAGTTGTAGGAAAACCCTTACATTCTCCTAAAATCTAAAACTAAGAGGATGTACATGTCTCTTTGAACACCAAATGCTCAAAGAATGTTCTTGGACTTGCAACCCATAAGTTGCATATTCCTCCCTCTTTCCTACAAGTCAAGATTGTGGGAGAGTATTTAAATCATTTTCATGCTCCCAAACTCAAGTTGGAAGAATGAATCCCCTTCTTTGAATGCCAAATGTTCAAGGAAGATCTTCTATTTTGCAACTTCCAAGTTGCATTTCATATTTCCTTTTTCCTATAAGTTGTAGGAAAACCTTGCACCCTCTCCTTCCTACAACCCAAAAAATTGTAGGAAATTATTTCATTCTCTCAATCCAAATTTTGAGAATGCACCCTTCTTCTTTGGATACCAAATGTTCAAAGAATCCTCTTGGGGTTGTAACTTCCAAGTCACATCCCCTCCCCTTTTCTCCTCCAACCCAAAATTGGAGGGATGAAACCTTTCTTTTCTTTGGACACCACATATCCAAAAGAATTCCTCTAATTTGCAATCTCTAGATTGCACATTGGACTACTTCTTTTTCTACAAATCTAGATTGTAGGAAACCATCAAAATTCTCTTCATTTCTCTTAACCCAAATTAGGGAAATGAAACTCCACCTCCTTGAATACAAAAATTCAAGGAACCACCTTCTTGATTTGTAACCTTAAAGTTACAAATCCTCTTTCATTCCTATAGACTCTAAAAGTCTTAAAGGAATTCCTTACCTTAGCTCAAAGCCATAGGTTCTTTTACTTTTCCTACAACTCAAAAGTTGTATGAAACCCACTTTCACTAAACCTATATTGAGTGATCCAATTTTGTCCCAAATTATCTTACTTGTTGAACCAAAAAAAAAGCAACAAGTAAATTCACCCCAAGCTTAGGATTCAAGTCCTATTTCTCTTTGCCCTTCCAAACTCAAGTTGGAAGGGGGCAATTCTCTCTTTGGACATCAAAATGTCCAAAGACCTTCATGAATTTGCAACCCAAAAGTTGCATTTTCTCCCAATTCTCCTCCAACTCCAAAGTTGTAGGAGATGTCTCCTCTCTTTGGCTCCAAAAGCCAAAAGAGAACTCTCCAACATTTAGCTCAAAAGCTAAATGTCGGATTCCTACCTCTCCTTCTTAACTCCAAAAGCTAAGGAGATTTCTCCAATATGTAGCCCAAAAGCCACATGTTGGATGCTCCTTCCTTAGACCCAAACTCTAGAAGGACCCTTAGTGTGACATACCACACAAGCCTCACACATTTAGGTGCACAGCCCCTTAGGCATGCTAGGATTAGGATTTTTTCTTTGTGTGCGCATGTGATTGATGTTGTGGATTGATTGCTCTTGGATTGTCTGCGTGTGGGCACTTGCCCTTAAGTGGTTAGTATAGAGATATAAATGCTTTTCTGTGCAGGTGGCCATATCTAAAAGGGGGGCGCTCATAAATGATAATAAACTGCTTGCATGACAGGTACCGCTTAAAACCCCCCAAAGATGTGGCCAATAGGGTAGAAGCAGGGGCCTAGTGCTTAGCACTCTAAGTGCTAGGCCAATTTTGAGATGATCATATTCTTGCTATATAAACTGCCTCCTAACTCTGTTTTGCAGATTTGAGTCTTTTTTTTTTATCATGTATTTGGTAGAAATAGGATGTAAAACTTGTGGGGGTTTGGAGCAAAGGAAGTGAGCAAAGAAGATGAAGCCCAAACTTTTGTAAAGCTTGAAGACCCCACAAGTAGAGTCTGTAATTAATTCAACTGGGTTGTATAATGGCAGGCAACTCAGCTGCCAAATTTGGTTGTAATAAACTGGACTTTATTTACATTTCTGCATTTTACTTATAAATAAAAGCATGTTTGATTGTTTACCTGGGTGTGCAATAGAAATGCATGTCTTTCCTAGGTTTCTTCCTTTGTTTTTGTGGGCATGGCTTGGACTTTGGATACGGTAGGCTCTTAGGACAAAACTAAGTTTTCTACCCCTTTAAAATATAAGCAACTTAAAATGAAATTAGGCTCCACAATTTTCTAACAAAAAAGAAAATTTGCATGGCTCCCTTCAAGGAGCCAAGTCTTCCAAATTTAAAACAATCATGCATGGCCAAATGTGTTGCATATAGAAAGCCCTCACTTAAGGATTAGATAACAAAAGTCTTTTTCTTTATGAGTCAGCATATGCATACCCTCATAATTAGGCATCTTAGCCTCAAAGCTAAGTTATAAGCCCTACATTCTAAATAAAAACTACCCTACCACTCTACATTTGCATTGAGACTAAACAACATGGTTTTAAAAGCGATTAGGGGGAGTTTAGCTGGTAGTCCCTTCCAGGCGGGACAATAAATCCAGAGGTCGGGCGGGCTATCCCTCTTGCGAGGTGTAGTTTGTAAGCCCCTTGTGCACTCGTTAGATCTAGGTTCGAGGCACTACCTATCGGTAGTCCTCACCTTAGTCTTAGGGTCCGAGGCAAGGGTTGATTCCAAATCACCCCATAAGCCCTCATCTTTCGGGCAATTCCTCTAACAAGTGTTGTTGGGATGTAAGCCACAATCTTCTAATAAAATATCAACTTAAACCAAATTTAGATTCAAAAATGTAAAGCCCAACATAGGATAGTCCGAGCACCTCTGAGTTTCCCTCAGAATCAAGTGCTCCTACTTCATCTCCTTTGGCTCTCATTCCAAAATCTATATCTAAGCTGATCAACCTCTTCCTTGAAATTCCTAAAAGGGCCAAAACCTTTTGCAAGACTTTCATGGATTTTAAAACAACAAAAATCAAACTTTAGCCAACATTTAAATGACTTCCAAAGAAGAAAGAAAACCACTAGTTTAATCAAAAGTTTTTCCAAATCAAACTTGGGATGTAATTAACCATAGGGGCTTGCCCCTATGGGATGTCTGTACCCCAGAAATAAATAAAACCCCACTCAACCAAACATTGAGTGGGGGAATCTCTGTTAAATAATTGTAAATTTTATTATTGAGCCCATAAGGAGATGATATTTTTACCCTCCGGGGTAATATATCGTATTCTTATGCCGTGCCCGATTATAAAATATGCAATCCGTTTGAGGATACAAAAAATTCTCCAACATACCTGTACGAAGCAGCGAACAATTCTATTCAGAAGCTGCTACGCCACCGGATCTGCAACCTCCGTACAAGCAGACAGAAGGCATCTATTCCAAGAATACCCCCGCACGTGCACTGTAATTTGTATACACATAGGTACACTAAGGGGGAAAAAACAATCCAAACCCGCAAGGGCCCCCGGCGAACGTGTTATTGGTACACACGTGACGTCTAGGGATGCTGCGCGGGCTGACAAGTGAATTCTTGTTCGAACCTGATCCTCCTATACGGATCAATAGGAGTCGACAAGGCTCGAACTCTCAAACAAATACACGGTTGAGAGGACCAGTATATTTGTTTTAATATATTCATATCAGGCCTCCAAAGCCTTTAATCAAGAGAATTCACTTACAAAAGCTCAAAGCCTACAAAACCCGATCCTCTGTAGACAGCCCGACAGAGTTGACAATGTTCAATCCATAAAAAAGAAATGACCCAAAACACCCCGATGATGGCCGTGTTGAATGTTTATCTAAACCGGAGGGGTTCACAAACATTTCAAATGATTCCCAAATATTTTTCAAATGCCGTTCCAAATATCAAAAATCCAGAAAATTCTCAAAAATCCCAAAAATATTTAAAATTGAAATAAACCCATTAATCATTTAAAGCAAAATTCATCCGCCCTCTACAACAGTTTATCGGGGTGGACAAATTGAAAAATACTTCAGCTCACAAAGAGCCAAATGCCTAGTCGAAAATATCACTAGGATCCATTCTCAATAATCTCTTGCCAGCAAGGACGTGGTACGTGTCATCTAACCGGCAGTTTCGCCGTCAAATGGCACTGCAGGTAAACGGTTATGACCCGGGGCCCTCTGAACCGAGTGGTTTTGCCGCCAAATGGCACCACAGATAGCGGTTATGGCCAGAGTCAATACGCTCCTTAATGGCGTTAAATCCTTGAGATATGAATCAATAGGATATGATCGATAGGGCACAAAGCCCTCTGTTAGCTAAGGTGGATTCAAATTTGTCCCCTTAGACAAACATTCAACCCCGGTCTACAAGGTCCCCTTGGACGAAGCAACCCATGGCTGCCGACAATGATCCTTCTGTCAGGTTGGGTCGACTACCTCCTCTGACTAAGTAGACCAGGGAGCACGATGGCCCGGGACGACGGAACCATGGGATCTTGATCGGGTCTATCATCCATTCCCCCACCATCCGCTTTAAGTACGAGATGGTGAAAATTTCTATTTTAAATATAAAAAACCTTCAAATTCCTAAATATCAATCCTCCAAATTCCCAAATTCTCCAACTATTTTCAAACCCAATTCTCAAATTTCCAAATCCAAACTCATTGCTGCTACTATATGCCAGATAACGCGTATTCTCTATACGTATCTGATTGATGACTAGCCTTAATCGAAAGTTCTCTCTCGTGATCGGGAGGGGTAATTAACTATAGGGGCTTGCGCCTATAGGAAACCAGAACTCAGATCATAAAGTCCTCACAAAATGAGGGCGAAATCTCTGGGTAGTGTCTTATCTACAAACCCATCTGCCTTCCAAAATTTACCCCGGAACTTAGTTCGTTAAAACTCCCTCACCGAATAAGAAAAGCGAGCGGAGGCCGAGGCCGAATTTTCGGAGCCCACAAACAAATGACCCCCAAACACCCCGATGATGGCCGTGTTGAATGCAATTCTCAACCAGAGGGGTTCACAAACATTTCAAATGACTCTTAAATATCCAAATGCCTTCCAAGCTCCATCCAAAAACCCAAAAACTCCACAAAAATCTCAAAAACCCAAAATTCCAAAAATATTCAAAATTCCAAAAATATTTAAAATTGAAATAAATCCATCAACACACTTAAAGCAAAAATCATCCTTCTCCGCAAAAGTTTGTCGAGCGCGGACAAATATGAAATATTACTTCAGCTCACAAAAGAGCTAAATGCCTAGTCGAAAATATCACTAGGATCCATTCTCAAACAATCTCTTGCCAATAAGGACGTGGTACGTGTCCTCTAACCGGCAGTTTCGCCTCCAAATGGCGTTGCAGGTAAACGGTTATGACCCGGGGCCCTCTGAACCGAGTGGTTTTGCCGCCAAATGGCACCACAGATAGCGGTTATGGCCAGAGCCAACATGCTCCTTAGTGGCGTTAAATCCTTGAGATATGAATCAATAGGATATGATCGATATGGCACAAAGCCCTCTGTAAGATAAGGTGGATTCAAATTTGTCCTCTTAGACAAACATTCAACCCCGGTCTACAAGGTAACCCATGGCTGCCGACAAGGATCCTTATGTCAGGTTGGGTCGACTACCTCCTCTGACTAAGTAGACCAGGGACCACGATGGCCCGGGACGACGGAACCATGAGATCTTGATTGGGTCTATCATCCATTCCCCCACCATCCGCTTTAAGTGCAAGATGGTGTAATTTCTATTTTAAATATGAAATCTCCAAATTTTCCAAACTTCCTAAATATTTTAACCCAAATTCTCAAATCCAACATTTTCAAATTCCCATATCCATGCTGCTACTATATGCCAGATACACGTATGTTCTACGTATCTGATTGACGACTAGCCTTAATCGAAAGTTTTCTCTCATGATTGAGAGGGGTAATTAACTATAGGGGCTTGCGCCTATAGGAAACCAGAACTCAGATCATAAAGTCCTCGCAAAATGAGGGCGAAATCTCTGGGTAGTGTCTTATCTACAAACCCATCTACCTTCCAAAATTTACCTCGGAACTTAGTTCGTTAAAACTCCCTCGCTGAATAAGAAAAGCGAGTGGAGGCCGAGGCCGAATTTTCGGAGCCCACACTCACTTCCTTTTCGAACGTCGAACCTCCCACTTAAATACTTCTTAAACTTTGAATCGTCATTCCTTAATGCACAGCCTAACCATTAGGCACATGATTATGTCTGTTTACATAGCTATTTTAGAACTATATTTACGGGAAAAAATTCAATTAATTAATGACATTAATTTAACTCTTACCTTAATCTTTGAGAACACGCTTGCTTTCCTTGATATTTTGTCTTGACTATACTGTTCTGTTATATCAATGGTTAAAACAATATTAGCAATGTTAACCAACATCAAAAATAATGTCAAAAATGTTGAACATTATCAAGGGCAATGTCAAACGCTTCGACCGTTGTCAAAGACAATGTTGAACTCATTAAGCATCATCAATGGCAACGTTGAATATATCTATTGCATAATGTTTTCAATTGCATTTTATATTTTATTCTATTAAAATAATTTAATTAATATTTAAATAAATTGCATTGATTGCCTCTAATAATTCTCCCTCATCGTCAAGTTGAGATTACTCAAATCAGTACATATTCTTCTTCTTAGAATTGCATATGTTAAATACATAAATTCAAATCATAATTCCTTCTCGAATAGGCATGTGGGATAATACTGTTGATTTCTATTGGGAGTATGTTTTACAAATTGAAATCTAATGCCATTGAGAAAATTAAGTAGGTATGGAATGTTACATAAATAAAAAGATTATGTGGCTTGTATAGTACTGCACGTTGTGGGCACCTGTTTTTTATTTTTATAAATTAACATAGATGTTTTTTTGATCGATTAAATTTACTTGCATAAAATTATAATAATAGTGTGCTTGTGGCTACTCAATAATATTTTTTCAGTATTGTTACTTTTTTCTTGCAATTCTAATTCTTTTATTCTTTCTGTATGCTGATGTAAAACTTATATTTGAGAGGTCATCATTTTTGTAGGTTGTCTGGACCAGTGAGAAAGAGTGCTTCCAAACAATTGCAGCTGCTATAGGGGACTTCTATGCTATCCAACCTCCTGTCCTTCCGAATCCATCTGGCAATGGAATTCAGTTCTACAAGAATAGTAAAAGAGATGCTGGCACAAATGCAGCAATTGAATTAAAAATTCCCGGTATACTAGTTATAGAGTTTTACATTTTGAGTTTTTAGGTTAAAAATCATACATGTATTCATATTTTTTTCCATGTTTTCTTATCATCTGCCGGTGGTGATTGGCCAAGATTATTGGGTTATGTACATATTGAATATGGATTTGGAAAAGTTCGAACAAAAGAAGCAAAGCTCTTGAAACAAGGAAGGGATATGTACATTCTACTTCTTTAACATCGAAAAAAGAAAGCATGTAGCCTACAGTGTTGATGAGGGAAACAACCCCCTAAAGCTAGAGCAACCATGAATTCATCCTTTGTAATAATTTTTTGAGGGTGATAAATTTAAAATTAACTTTAGCTTGCAAAGAGTCAAATATCATAGTAAGTGTATCTCTATGGTTACTCTTAAAGATGTCTTACAAGTAAGAACATTGCAAGTGTCTTCTGGCCGGATTGTTTCACCATCAAATGACACCACAAAATAACAATTATGGTCGGGGCCTTTTGATTAAGTAGTTTGTTGCACCATTAAAGTACTGTCATGGTCAGAGTTTATATGTTCCCCAATGGTTTATACCCATGAGTGGTAAGTCATGGAATATTCTTGATGGGGCACGAAACTCTCTGTTGGATAAATTCGACTTAAAATTATCCCCTTAGACAAACATTCACCCTAGGCTTACAAGATCTTCTTGTACGACGCAACCCATGATTGTTGGCAAGTTTTTTTTTGGGTTAAGTTTGATCGACCACCTTTGTTGACAAAATAGACTAGGGCCACGACAATCTGAGATGTCATAATCATGAAATCAGATTTATCATCATACCACACACTATCCACTTTAAGCTAAAGATGATAAATTTTGCAATCCTAAAATCAAACTGTTGTTCCAATATGCTAAGCATTTAGTGAGCCTTAATCAAAAGTTTTTCAGCATCATCAGGAAGGATAATTAATTACATGGGTTTACACCTATGAGAAACATAGAATCAGATCATAAAATCCTCACAAAATTAGAGCGAAGTCTTTAAGTAGTATCTTATTTAAAATCTAATTTATCTTCTAAAAGTTTGACCAAGAACAAGACTCATTTAAAAGAGTCGAACACGAATTTTTAGAGCCCACATCAACTCCATACATTTTACTGGCACTTGTTTTAGATTTGCTTTCAAGTCTTTTTGTAAGTTATTAGTTCTGGACTCTGTTTAACATACTGTTTAGTTTTTCAAATTTTAAACATTCATATTCTCAGTCTTAGACATGTTTTGGATATCCTTTTTGCATTACAGAGAATGTTTCAGATACTGATATTGATGGAGAATTACTTGCTGAAGCTGAAACAGCGTGGGCTCAGCGGGAGTGGACTATTCAGCATGTTTTGTTCCCATCCATGAGACTTTTCCTGAAGCCACCAAATGCAATGGCCAAAAATGGAACCTTTGTTCAGGTTTATCAAAAACCTCTACTTGCTTGGTTCACAGGCTCTATTTTTCTATTATCCATTTATGTTTGAAATGTTTTGTTCTAGTTTTCTTTTCCTTAAATCAAGTAACATTGCTCATAATGAAGTTATTGCTGACATGCTGAACAATTTTCAGAAACTTAGAGGAATATTTTAGTGTTCAATTTTGATCTATTATATACTTTAATGTAGTTTGTAGATAATTTCTAAGAGAAAGTTGGTAATTAATTTAACACTTGATTATGAATAAAGCAACTATACAATTTATATTATGTTCAATAAATTCAACTTGTGTATAGGATAAGAATGTACGCTTTCTTGATATATGATTTGAATGCTTCCGAATGATTGACTACACCAGTCTGTTTAGCATCAACTGAATTCTGAAATGGATGGGCAAAATTTTTCTAATCTCTTTGATCTTGAAGGTTATGTCTGCTATTTCAGAAAAAGCAAGCGGATGGTGACAATTGTGTCCATCTAAAATCTTTACGTGAGGAATCTGGATGAAGGTTTTTACCTATGACGCACATCCACTTTTAAGAACTTTTCAAATCCATGGCAGTAATGACATGCCACCAAAACGTGTGAAAACTAGCCAGGGATGTGGATGTATTAGTAATATATCTTTTCAGATATAAATATATGCGGAAGAACCTGCCAGTGTTGTGGATATAATCTATCATTTCATACGTGTGCTTTTTAGGGACTCTTTCAGCAAAGGCTCATATTGGTACTCCTGCTAAAGGAAATAAGTTACTTGGGGAGATTGTTGAAGCTATATTGGGTGCTGACTTACTCTTTTTTTTTTTTCTCTCATGTTAATCCATATCAGCACTAATGCATCGGATCCTATTAGAACTCTGCAATTAAGCATGCTTTGGGAAGATCATTACCAAGATGAGTGAACTCCTTGAAAGCCCTTGTGTTGCACCATATTTTAAAATGAATCTGTTAGACCGGTCCACTGAACCGGTCCAGCCGGTCCAGGCGGGACCGGTTCACGGGCCAAAATTGCGAAACAGGCGGAGATCTCCGCCTCCTGCGGAGATCGAGCGGCCCGACCAGCCCATTAGAGCATTTTAGGAAGCATTTTTTAGCGTTTTGAGAGGGAAATTTGAATGTAGGGGCTGTTTAGGGATTTCTTTTTGATTTGTATGCATTAAATAGTTATTTTTCCTAGGGTTTGGGCATCTTGAATTTGGCTGAAATTTGAGATCTCATAAAGTTAGGTTTTCGTTGGGCTCTAGCGGCGTCTAGAGATTTGGGAGAGATCGATCCTCCTCTCGAATTGAGGATCAATTGGATCTTGCTATTTTATTCATCTTCTAGTGAAATACAAGCTTTTCTTTGAGTTTTCTCTCATATTTCCTTGTGGTGTTGGTGTTTTTCTGCTGTAAACAGCAGATTTATGTTGTTTTCCTGCTGTGGACAACAGTTTTGCTGTTGAATGTTCACCGATTTTGGTTAGGTTACTTGCGAACGCAAGTGTTTCCTATCAAATTGGTATCAGAGCATCGTTTTTGGGACCTTAGGCGGCTGAAATCCTGATTTTTTAGCGAGCTTTTGGCTTCCGGAAGTGATATTTTTGAGATCCATTGGGAAGAAAGATGGCCGGAAAGAAGGTTGACATCTTGGAAGGCGAAGTCGGCCAATTGAAAGCCGATTTGGAGGAAAGATTCTTCAACCTTCAAAATCAAATCACCTCCAACAATAAAAGGTTGGAGGGGAAGTTCACCGCAATGGAGGAAATGTTGAATAAACTACTTGAGATGAAAACCAATCCGGCGACATCGGAAGTAAGAGAGATCGCCGACGGCCATGGCATGGGAGGAAATCCGAACCCCTTGCGGGGGAGGAGAAATGTGGAGGTGGAGATCCTAGAGGAAGAGAACGACAGGCCTCCTCTAGAGCCTCTTTCGAGGGAAGAGACGAGTATGGGATATGACAGAAGGGAGGGTGATTTTGGTGGGAGGAGAGAGGGATCTCATCGCCGAGGTGCTGAATTCGAAAGAATTCAGCGTCGAGGGGGGGATTTTGAAGGAAGAAGGGAGGAACGTCATCGTCGAGGTGCTGAATTTGAAGGTATTCAGCGTCGAGGTGATGAGGTTGAAGGGAGGAGAGGTGAGTATGAAGAGGGGTTAGAGTATATTCGTCGGAGGGACGATTGGGACAATTGGGGAACGCTTCCTCTGAGGGGAATGGGAGGCTATGGAGGATACCGGGGAGATCCCAAGGTGAGGAAATTGAAGATGCCCGTTTTCGAGGGGGAAGACGGCCATGGCTGGATCTACAAGGTGGAGTGTTACTTTGCGGTCAATGGGTTGACAGAGGATGAGAAGCTGACGGCGGCAGGATTGTGTCTGGAAGGAAAGGCTTTGGCATGGTATCAGTGGCGTGACAGGAGGGAGTCTATCAGGAACTGGAGGGAATTCAAAAGCTGCATAATAGAACGTTTCCAAACCGACCAGGGAGGAGATTTCTATGAGCAGTTCTTTGCTCTGGTGCAGGAGGGATCAGTAGAAAACTACCGTGATCGGTTCGAGCACCTGGCTAGTAGGGTGGAGCGATTATCAGATACCGTATTGGAGGGGAATTTCATGAAGGGGTTGAAGGCAGAGATCCGAGCGGTAGTTAAAGTTCTGATGCCTAGTGACTTGGAGGAGGCAATGAAGTTGGCACAGTTGGTAGAAAATCAGAATAACCTGGAGAAGGGAGCTAGAGCAACAACTCAGGAGGCTCTTACAAGACTACAACCACTCTTTTAGCACAAAAGGGGCCTGCATCAGTCAACAATAATGAGATCACCAGGGAGAAGCCAATAGGAGGAGGGAGTGGGGATAACTTCAAGAAGCTCACTGAGACAGAATTACAGGAGAAGAGGGCAAAAGGGCTTTGTTTCAGATGTGACGAGAGGTATATACCAGGGCATAGGTGTAAGGACCGAACTCTTCAAGTTCTTACTGTTTGTGATGAAGAAGGAATGAAGAGTGTCGTCTTTCCACCTTGCAGACAAGGTGGATCTTTGGGAGGGGAGTATTGTTAGACCGGTCCACTGAACCGGTCCAGCCGGTCCAGGCGGGACCGGTTCACGGGCCAAAATCGCGAAACAGGCGGAGATCTCCGCCTCCTGCGGAGATCGAGCGGCCCGACCAGCCCATTAGAGCATTTTAGGAAGCATTTTTTAGCGTTTTGAGAGGGAAATTTGAATGTAGGGGTTGTTTAGGGATTTCCTTTTGATTTGTATGCATTAAATAGTTGTTTTTCCTAGGGTTTGGGCATCTTGAATTTCGCTGAAATTTGAGATCTCATAGAGTTAGGTTTTCGTTGGGCTCTAGCGGCGTCTAGAGATTTGGGAGAGATCGATCCTCCTCTCGAATTGAGGATCAATTGTATCTTGCTATTTTATTCATCTTCTAGTGAAATACAAGCTTTTCTTTGTTTTCTCTCAGATTTCCTTGTGGTGTTGGTGTTTTTTCTGCTGTAAACAGCAGATTTATGCTGTTTTCCTGCTGTGGACAGCAGTTTTGCTGTTGAATGTTCGCCGATTTTGGTTAGGTTACTTGCGAACGCAAGTGTTTCCTATCAGAATCCCACTTAGTAGGATAAAGACTTGTTGTTATTGTTGGTCGTCTCATGTTAATCCATCTTAATTTACATGTGTTATGTTCGATTCTGAATTATCATGAATGATATGCCACAGCTGATACTCTGATATGTTCACAGTCTTTTCTTTTGAAACATCTTGTTTACAGGTTACTTCACTCGATAAGCTCTACAAGATTTTTGAGAGATGCTGAGAGCAAAAGCGTGATCGTCTACTTGGATAATCATGTAAATTGGACAGATAGCCTCATCAATCTTTTTTTTTTTTTTCTCCTTTTTGTTGGTGGGTAACTTTTTGCTAATTGTAAATCTTGAATATCTAGCGAAACATACGAAACTCAGAACTGCCTACTACTCTGCCCAAAGTACAATGTGTTCCCTTTGGTTTAGTTGAGAAGATAAATTTCGATGTTAACCTTGTGTAGCAGAATGAAGCATTCTTCCTCCCAGGTTTTATTACAAGTAGATATCAGTCACTTGTGGCTGCTTTCAGAGAAATTATTAGGTGTGGACACCGACAGAGATAATCATTTGGATTTCTCTCTGTCTATAGTAAAAACACAGTCAAAGTACAGTTACTATAGCAGTTGTGTTTTGAGTCTTTTGACTGTGCTTTTACTATAGACAGAGAAAAATCCGAATGATTCTCTCTATCCAGTGTCCGCATCTAATATTATAGATTTTTCAGGATTTACTGATGTAAATTTATGTTAGCAGTAAAAGATATATGACAAAAATATGAAACAACAAACTGTTCTCTTGGGACAAAAAAATCGAGTTCCGGTAATCACTTTGTAGGATAAAATAGTTTTCTTATATTTATTATGCAAATATTGTAATTTTATGATCAAATGTTATTTATTATATAAATTTCGATCAGGAGCTATTGACGCAATCCAAACGTTGTTGTTCTAAGTAGAAGCTGCCGGATCTGTGTTTCATCATTCACCTTCAAAATATATAAAAGTTTTTAAAATGTAAATTCTTGAATCTCAGGCGTCCAATATAATTTGAATGGCTGTGATTATTATTATTACTAAATCATAATGATTTTGTGAAATAAAAAAAAAAAAAACTTAAATAAATCACATCCGTTTGAAGTGAAGTAGAAGTTATTTTGTTTTAGAATGTATTTTGTTTGTACTCTTGATTATTTTTAGACGAGTGTTGCACTAAGAAAATAAATTAAATTTTATCTTAAAATAATTAATATTTTAAATTTTAAATTTCGATCAAGTCATCATTATATATTCACCACGTTATTTTATTTTATTTTATACATTTAATGAGTAAAAAGCGCAGTGTTATTGTGCGACATATTTTCATAATCAGAGCCGTTCAACTATGATCAAAGGGTAACGAACGATCGGTGCCACGTGCCGTTCAATAACTGTATTGTCTATTTGTCTCAATTAACTTATTACGTACACCTTACTTAAAAATAAGTTCGCATAAAATAAAATTAAAAAAAAAAAAATTTTGTTTTGAACGGCAGCCCTCTCTAGCCTCTTGCATATAAATGAATGCAAGAGCGAGAGGGCGCTGGCTTCTCCTAAGAGGGAAGTCGGGAACGGGGGAGAGCGCCTCGAGGTACTAATTGTTCCCGTCTCCATCGTCCTAGGGGTTGCCCTCTACCAACCACTTCCTAGGCCCTAGGGCCTCTGCGTTAGCTCTTCTTCGGCCAGGTAATGGATTCATGCTGCTTCGAATAGCTTCCTTCCGATCGGTTCTCCGCTGGCAATGCCTATCTTCGACACTTTTCTGAGAAGAACGGTGGAGGCTTCCGTGATGTCCAGGTCATGAGCTTCGCTGTCGTCATGACCCTTTTTTTCGCGGTATTTCTTCCAGGTTATTGCCATTTTTACTGGATTCGACAGTATTGCTTGCTTGTGTTGGAGCGCAATATGCGCAGATTATTGCTCCGGTTATTAGATTGTTTATTCTGTTGCTTGTACGTTCATGTTTGTTTATAGGAATTGCATGATGTAACGTTGGGAGTTTGAGCTTATATCGAAATAGAAACAGAGCATGGGTGCTCGTTGGAGTTTCTTAGGGCTGCAAATGAACCGACAGAAACTTGCTCTAGAATGAACTCATTTGTCAAAACCCTGTTTGAGCTGGTGCTCAAATTCAAAGCGATTATTTGTAGTGGTGTTCAAGCTCAATTTGTTTAAACTTGTGATGTTTGAGTTGAGTTTGAGCTCGGCTCATTCTCTAACCAAATGAGTTTTATCAAGCCTATTAAAGAGCAGAACTGAACAAATCTTCTTGAGACTATTAATGACAACCTATTGAGTTTAAAATTGATGCTATAATTAAATGAACTATTAAATAAATAAATATTTTAAACAAAATTGTACCTTTATCAATTTAGTATTTATAAAATGTTCAAATTTATTTGATTACTTAATTAAATGATCATAAATGAGTTTTAAACAAGCTGAGCCATAAGTAGCCTGTCGAGTTTATCAAGTTTATGGATTCATTTACAACCCTAGAGCTTGTCATCTGTGTCTATGTTGCAATGGCATTCTTTCATTTTTCTAAAAGCTTGAGTTTTCCAATACACGTAGAAATTTATTGGACATATATGGCATTCACCAAAATATAGCTGAAGTTGGCATTTCTCATGTGGGGTACTTTTAAATTGTTCTCTAGGGTTTTTTTTATGTTTTATTATAGTTTATTCATTTCTTCATTTAGTGGTCTGGATTCTAAATCTCATCTATTATGTCAGGTTAATATGATTATTTTGAACGCTTAGACAAAGGTTTGGATTTCAGGTCAAAGCATTTGGTTATCCTAAGTTGAACTTGTAGTTTGGGTTTGCACTGTGAGAGCATTTGTTTGCCAGCTCTCATGCCTCTTCATAAGAGAAAACCTTTTCCTCTTGCTGATCCACCAAAGGATCTGGATCCAAACGAACTTGTTTACCAAGTTAGATTCACAAAAGAGATAATTCGGGATTATCAGTATCCTTTTATATGCAATAAGTTTTATTGTAATTGTTTCTTTCACATTAGTATATGATGTAAAGCCTATATGTTGTGTAACCATGTCTTTTCTGATTTTGGTTTTTATTTTTCATGAAAAGTTGCTTATTTTATCTGGGTGTCATATTTCCTTAACGGGAATTAGAGAATACTTGAACCGATTAAACCTTTATCGCCAAAGATTATGGACTTGCAAAGTTACAGGAAAAATTAATTTGACATATGAAGAAGCTTTGGTCTCAGAACATAATGCCACAGAGAGAGTGCAGCAATTTCCTAGTGAATTGGTACCCCGTGTTCTGAATATGATCCAATGCAGTAAGAATTTGTCCTTAGTTCTAACTTTGTTAGTGTCTCTGATTTTCTTCACTTACTGTAAAGAAATAAATTTTTTGATATGTTTTTCTAAAGTCAGATAATTTTCTTCCTTTTTTATTTCTTTTTAGATTCCCATGCGGCATCATGCCTTAATATTGCATTTTGTTGAATGTACTTTTCATTTTATAGTTAATTGATATTCCATCATATAAAATTCTTATTTATATAATGCATGGAGCTTTAATCACTTTCTGGCTTATGCGTCGGGTTGCGTTGTTGAATTCATGAGCAATATCATGCTCATTGTAATGCTCGTGATCATGGAGGTTTTATCATAGATTGATGTGAAATAACATGTCTCAGAACAATATTTAGCAATGATGAAATGAGTAGTATTTGGTTGTGAATCCCGCTTTGTTAAGTATCTTTTTGGAGAATGAGATTTTCCACATCGATTTTGATAACTCAAATAATTTCCTAAGCATATGGAGTATTCATTCTCAACACTTTGATGGAACCATTGTAAAGCACGACTCCCATGGCATGTGATAACTAATAATTTGAGGATTCAGTCATTGAACTCTCATATACTTCCAGAAATGAATTAAGATAAAGTTGTCTACGAACAAGTCTTAGCAACCCATTTATTGCTTGCGGTATCTATGAAAAAAATTTGCTCAAATTTAAGGAGACTAGTCATGGCACATTAATTTAAGCTACGCTACTATTTCCCAAATATCTTAGGTTCAAACAAAGTCTAGCCTCTCTATTTTGCAGGGCTTAAGATTGTGTGCATCACCGGTCCCCAAGCTCATGGGACGTTGGTATGCCCTTTCTTTATTGATTTTGGATTCTTAGTAATATTTGCATAGAATATTTCATTTTTAGGCACCATTAGGAAGATTCCTACCCAAAGCAAACTTATATTCTTGAGAAACTTGTTTTTATGCCTTTTTTAAATATATTGCTACTATATAGAGTATTTTTGTGGTTATGACTTCTTAGCTATCTTTTAAATTGAGTTCTCTCTCTCTCTCAAGTGTCTAGACAATGCTAAATTCAAAATGATAATCCCTTTAATCTATATTGCATTTATTATCTTATTATTAATGAATCTCTGATGAAGCCATTATGGCAATAATGGAACATATGTTATCCTCATGTCATGCAAAGGAGGAAAAATTTATGAACTAAATCATAATTTTATCCTTTTGTTACCTTGTAAATCCGCATTTGTTCCATAATTAACAAGTTTATTAGCGACAAAAAATTACAATTATGCGATGGTTCCTGCAATTCCCTAGTAACTTGATCAATTTGTTTAAAATACAAAA